>CM022298.1:731684147-732197962 GCA_011799875.1 Thinopyrum elongatum | reverse complement strand
AGTCCCGGTTGGAGCCACCAACCGGGATAAAAGTGGGGGCTATATAACCAGCACTTGGAGAATTTTCCAATCCCCCATCCCGTTTCTTCGATCCTCCTCTCCCCCGATGGCGCCGACGACCACCTCGACGCCGCCAGGCTGCCGGACCGCGCCGTCGCCCTCGCCGATGCCCTGCCGTCCCCGATCCCGCTGACCGTTGCCGGTGCCGGACCTCCTCGTGCGCCCTCCTCCCCGTCGCCGTGTGCCCCCGAGCCCGTTCCTCGTCGTCGGCTTCCAGCTCCATCGCCGGGCCCCCAGTGAGCTCCCCCCTTTCCCAAGGCCCCCTGCTGCCACTACTCCGGCCATGGTCGCCCCTGCTGCCACTGCTCCATGGTCGCCCCTGCTGCCACTGCCACTGTCCTCGCCGCTGCTGTCTATGTTTGCCAGTAATCCATCTCTCATGGTTGTATATTGCCATGTTGTAATATTTGCAGAAACTATGGACAGAGACTTAGAAAAAGAAGAGTTGTTGGGGGATATAATCCGCGACGGAGGTGATATCACCTTGTAGTTTCTCAACGACACCGATGTTGAGGAAAGAGAGGATGATGACTCAGTTGATCGAATGGAGGAGGAAGGAGATCATGACGGATCGGGTGATCAAATGGAGGAGGAAGGAGATCATGACGGCTCCGGTGATCGAATTGAGAAGGGAGCCTTAATTGTTTCAAAGTCCGGCGAGATATATATATATATATATTAATTAAGCCTCTGCTGACTAGATGCATTAATTGTTTTGTATGTACATATATTAACGCTTCTTTCTTCTTTTAGCCCTCCGGATCGAGCCAAACTTCTGTAAGGAGATGATGCCCGAAGAAAAAGTTGGGCCAGGATGAAAGGTTCACGATCGAAGAAGTCGCTTCAGATGGCCAACCGATTGCTCCCAAGCGGAGCAAAGACAAATTTGTACATCAGTGCGGAGTTCTTGTTAGGGACAGCATCCCGATCAGCATCCAAGAATGGAATAAGGGGAAGGACGGTGAAGTTTCTTATGTCGACGATAGACAAAAAGATGATCTTTGGAACTCGCTGATGACAAATTTCAGCCTACCGCCAAAGGAGGATCCGAATAACCCAGTTATACAGCGACAAGTCAAGACGTGGGCTCTTAAGAAGATGACAGAACTATTCAAGAACTGGAAGAAAACATTGAACAAGTTTGTGGACAAAGACGAGACTCCAGAATTCACCGGTATATATGCGAAGATAAAAGATCACTGGCCCGCATTTGTGGCATATAAGAAATCTGAGAAAGCTAAGAAAAGGTCACAGACAAATAAGCTAAATGCTGCAAACAACCAGTATCACCATGTTATGGGGTCAGGTGGCTACAGCAAAGCCCGGCCTACGTGGGACAAACTTGAGAACGACCTGCTTGCTAAAGGGGTCCAACCAGAGACATTAAACTGGCCCGATAGGTCAAGGACTTGGTTTTTCGGGGTTGGGGGAACTTTGGACCCAGAAACAGGGAAGTGTGTTTTTACGAAAGCTCAACTTGAAACACCCGTCACAAAGATTAAGGAAGCAATCCAGGAAGTGCAGGAAGGGAGGTTCCATCCCGACAGAGAGAAGGACGAGCTGTCAAAGGCCCTCGGGAATCCTGAACACCCCGGACAAACACGAGGCACATCAGGCTCCGTTCCGTGGAAGTATGGGTTTCTAGACAACAGTGCCACTTATAGAAGCTGAGGCAGAAAGAAGAAAGAGGAACCAGACCAGATGAAGATGATGGAAGAAAGAATAGCGAAACTAGAGGAACTTGAGAGCCAGCGAGCTATCGGCCCACCATCTCAGCGGCACGAAGATCCTTCATTCGACATTGCCCACGAAGCTACCCCACCATCTCAGCGAAAAGCAGCGTGGCTTCCACTGAGCTCATTCAGCCTGATATCACGGCTCCTCGCTACCCCGTGGATGGTATCATGGAGAATAAACATTGTGAGCTAATGGCGAAATGCCATAACATAACCTTGAAGGTGGCGGTCGACTATGTCTTACCTCCTCGACCTGAGGGAACTTTCCATTGCCGTCCGATTCCACCTAGCTTTGCTATTGTCGGGGTGGATGAAATAATGAACAGATTTGAGGGGCTGGAGCTTGAGTACCCTACAGGTGAAGGGGAGATTCATCTGGAAAATGCCTTAAGGACTACGTGTCTATGGAGAAAGGAAAATATCCTGCTTCCAAACTGGACACCGCCTCAGCAGACTCATCCGGACGAGGTGCCTCAGCAGACTCCTCACAGTCCAGCTCTACTATCTCTGCTGCCTCAGTCGTCTCCGGCGCGTCAGCTGTCTCCACCGCCTCAGGCGCCGTCTCCGCCGTGTCAGCGAACTCCGACTGAGGAGGCCCCTCAGCAGAATCCTCCTCCGCCTCAGCTGTCTCCGCCGCGTCAGCGGTCTCCGCCTCCTCCGCCGCGTCAGCGGACTCTGCCGCCTCAGCAACGACGGAAGAGAGCCACCGTCGCTCCGGCGGCTAGCAGTACAACAGGGAAGAAAGTCAGAGTTGGTCCAAGCCTCAAGGCTCCTGCCAAGTTACCATATGAGAGGACTGACGAGGAAAACAATGACATCGTGGCTGCCGAAGTGAAGGTCCATTTTGAACGGAAACGTCCACCTCCGAAGGAAATAATAGATCCGGTAAAGCGAAGCGCTCTCTGGATGCCCTTAGGCGACCACCCACTCGTCCGCCGCTATCACACTATGACCGCTGTATTGAAAAGACATTTGATGAAGCGCAGCGGTCGAGAAGTACTAGGAGTGCTACAAGACGAAGTGGGAAAACAATTCCCCAGCTCGGCGAACAGGAGAAGCAATCGTGCCCCCCGCTCAAGGTGTTTACCGGTATCGCTAATCATCCGGGGCTAGCGCCCGGTACCACTCTTGGTGATTACGTGGGCGATGATGTACAATTTGAAATGGCTGAGGTAGTAGCGCCCTTTAGATACGAGCAGGGGAAGCCTCTCATCAAACCTGATCAGCTCCTGCATCTACCAACGATGATGCGAAGATTACATAACTGCTACTTGGAAACCTGCAGCAAGGATGGGACCGACAGTATTTTGCTGGGAATTAAACATGAGCACGACTTCATTGGAGTCGACCTATGTACGTTGAATTTGTGGAATTATTTCAGTTATTCAATCAAGACGTCATCGACAAAACTCTCGTGACTTGCTACTGTCTGTAAGTATTATTTCTGTAATTAAGTCTCTAGCTCAGCTCGTTCATTGCATGTATATATAATAATCCTTACTATATTATGCAGATTGAAGATCGTCGAATGCAAAAGAGGACAAATCTATGACATTGGGTTCATTAGCCCAAATACTGTAAATGAATTTATGGTACAAAACAGAGTCAAAGATACTGAGGAAACCTTGCTAAACGCGTTCCTTCGACATCAAAACAAAAGGAAAATACTCTTTCCTTACAACTTCAGGTTAGTGTTACTGTCTTGTGCATATTCGGTTTCGCTTACTCGAGGTTAATTGTAATTGATGAGTTATGCGTATGCAGCTTTCACTTTATTCTGCTATCCATTAAGCTTGACGCGGGAGTAGTAACTGTCTTAGACTCGAGACGTAAAGAGCCTAAGCTCTGGGCGGACATGAGTGAAATGCTCCAGAAGTAAGTTCAACCATTATCGCACCAAATCAGCAACTTTCGTTCATTTCCTGATATCAAGTAATCATTTTCTTTGCCGGGCAGGGTTTGAAAAAAGTTCACCGGAATGGTTCCGGGTCTAGAGAAGAAGGAGCTGCGATTTACACAACCCGAAGTAAGTAGTACTAGCTAGTTCTGCGCATCTCTCATTGATTCTAGTTTCATCAATACCATTATCATGCTTGCTTATCAGTTTGATTGAACTCTATTCTCGTAAAGTGCTTGTGGCAGGCACCCGAGAATAATTTATGTGGATACTACATTTGCGAGTTCATTCGCCACTCGACCTCTGAGCGGGGCTTATCTGACAAGCAATTTGAAGTACATAAATAATATTCACAATTTTATTTTATTACCATCAATTGTGTTGAGTTTCATTCATATATATGTATTGACCCCCTTCTTTAAATTAGATCTGGAAGAAGCGGACCGAACTCCTACCACATGATCGCATACGAGCAATTCAAGAGGAATTGGCCGGATTCTTTGTTGACCACGTCATACCTAAAGACGGAGAATACCATCGGGAATTGCAAGATTTTGGTAGATGATGTCAGGGATCGTAAAAGATGTTATATTGTATATATGTAGTACCATCGGATAGATATACGAAAACTTGTTGTTCGACCAAGCACGAAGAAAGAGAGGTCACTTCTCTCTATATATGTTCATGACGATCTTGTGTAATGGTTCCTTCATTGCTATATGTAGTAGCTAGCGTCGAGTTGAATGGAAAACATTAAATAAAAATGAAACCCTAAATTAAAAGAAGTGAAGGGTAAACACAAAAATAAAAGGGGGAAACACAATATGAAAACCCCTAAGCCCTCCAAAACCCCTAAACCCCTCCTTTTTAAAAAAAAAAACCCCAGCGCCTGGCAGCTGCTGACGCGTGGCTGCCTTTTAGTCCCGGTCGGTGTTACCAACAGGGACTAAAGGTCCTCCTGCCTGGGCGCCCCACAGCGGCCACGTGGAGCTCCTTTAGTCCCGGTTCGTACTCCAGCCGGGACTAAAAGTGGTGGGCATTAGTCCCGATCGTTTTGTCCCGATTGCAGAACCGGGACTAAAGGCCCTCTGGAACCAAGACAAATGCCCTGTTTTCTACTAGTGCCCGAAACTCGACAGTTGGGCAAAGCTCGGGCATTAGATTTTGGCCTGAAGGCAAACTAGAGTTTCAAAGAAATGTTAGTATGATAATTTATTTATTTACCATCAAATAGTTACAATATTTCTTTTATATAGAAAATCATGTGAATACACCTAAGTTTGTCTAAATTAGCTTGAACATGCTTAGGCATGTTGGCCTAAAAAAGACGGGGAAAAGAGATGCAATAAAGCCCTGCATCCCATCATCTCCATGTCCACACTGGGAGCATCTATAGCCGGGCCCCCTACATTGACCAGGCGGACGGCCCGGTCAGTGACCGGTCACATTTCCCCGACCCAACCGGGCTCCTCAAATGCCCCTATATGATCGGAAACCCTCAAGCGCCATGTCAGCCTGGCACCTCTGGCCCGCACGGACCCCACCATGTCCCCACTAAAAATCCCACCCGGACCAAACCCTAAATCACTCTCTTCTCCTCAAAATGTTGGTATAGAATAGAAACGTCGGTATAGTACTTTATTTATTTACCCTGAAACGATTAAAATTGTGCTTTTTGATAGAAAAAAAATCTTTGAATACACCTAAGTTTGAAAGTACAATTAGCTTGAATATGCTTTGGCTTGTTTGCATAAAAAGAGAAAGAGAAGCAAGAAAGCCGAATGCATCCGGACATGGAGTTTCTAAGCCCGAGCTCATATGATCTAGGGTGAACAGTAAAAAAATCTGAATTTTTTTAGTGACAAAAGCTTTCAACGCTTGCAAAATTTCATCATGAAATGACATTTGTAGAAGCCGTGGCTTAAAAAACAAAATCGATGCTCCAAAAATATCATTTCCAAAAGCATTTCGGAGTGATGATTTTCGTTTTTTTTTTTTTTGCCACGGCTTCTACAAATGTCGTTTCACGCTGAAATTTTGCAAGCTTCGAAAACTTTTGTGAACGTTTTACACTAAAAAAATCAGAATTTTTTGAATTTTTTCTTATTTTTTCTACTGTTCACCCAAGCTCATTTGACCTCGGGACTAGAAGAGCACTTTCGAATGCATCCCATCATCTCCACATGACCACATCCGCATTGATCCGAGAGCATGACTTTCTTTCCTCCATGTCTGTTGAGCCTGCAGCAGCAGATTTTTCTTATATATATATTTTCAAAGGGGGGTGCAGCCGCAGCTAGATAGCGCAACAACACTGGATAGTCCTGCTGGACTGGGCTCACTGGCCGCACGGAGGAGGGCTTTTGGGAAAAGATGACGTGCTTTTTGTTGCAACCAAGGCCATCCCATACCGGTGTGTTGTTGTGTCACGAGGAAACAATCTCTCAAACTCTCTCTTCTTGTGCTTTATCTATGGACGCAAAGCAAAAGCAAGCATTTTTCTTGGCTAAAGAAGAATCGGGTCTGCTTTATGTTTAAACGAATCTTGTTTGCTTGCCACACGCACACACACACATAGATAAAGATACAGAGCCTCGTACATACACATTCGAGGCAGCAGCTCGCAGAGCTGTCAAAAGATATAAGAGCGTTTAGACAGGGCCATTGGAGGAAAGCTGTTCTTTTTTTTTTTTAGACAACCTCGCAAGACTTTTATTTAAACCGTCACAATGTTTATATGGACGAACGGGATCCCCACGGGCTGGCCTAACCAGACATGGCGGCCAGGCCCCAATGTTAGAGCATGTCTCGCTAAGTTGTGAGCCTCAACATTTGAGCTCCTAAATTCATGAACTAAACTACAAGAAATAAAAGCACAAAATTGTTGCTTGATCTCCTTGATAATTGCTCCATAAGTAGCTCCGCTTCCCCGCTGAATTTCTTCGACTACACCCTTGCAATCCAATGCCACCTGTCTTTGATGAAGATTCAAATATGCAATCAGAGCTAGCCCTTCTCGAATAGTTAATGCCTCTAAGGTAGCCGGATCTGCATTGTTAAATGTAGAAGGGAAAGAATAGGCTGTGCAACACAATGCATTGATCGGTGCACCACGCACGTATATATGAGTACAGAGGGGGGCCACAACCTCAACTATACAGATAAACTAGGAGGTGGGCCCAAGACACAATATACACGTACACATATATTCAACACCCCCCCTCGCAGTCGAAGCGGCGCCGGAGACGCAGAGACTGGAACGAAACTCCTCGAAGGTGGAAGTCGGCAGTCCCTTAGTCATCACATCGGCGAACTGTTGTGCGGTCGGAACACGAAGGACCCGTATGCGTCCAAGGGCCACCTGCTCACGCACAAAGTGAATGTCCAGCTCAATGTGCTTAGTCCGTCGATGATGAACAGGGTTGGCGGAAAGGTACACCGCAGAGACGTTGTCACAATAGACAACCGTAGCCTGGTAGACGTCATGATGCAACTCCTGAAGTAGCTGTCGGAGCCAGGTGCACTCGGCGACGGCGTTAGCCACAGCTCGGTACTCAGCCTCCGCGCTAGAGCGCGAAACCGTAGGTTGTCGCTTGGACAACCACGAGACGAGTGAAGGACCGAGGTAGACGCAGTAGCCAGAGGTGGACCGACGAGTGTCAGGGCAGCTAGCCCAGTCCGCGTCGGAGTAGGCCACCATCTCCAGAGAAGTGGACGCCGTGAGAGTGAGCCCAAGAGCCATCGTGCCGCGGATGTAGCGGAGAATCCGCTTCACAAGGGTCCAATGGGAGTCACGAGGGGCGTGCATATGGAGGCACACCTGCTGAACAGCATACTGAAGATCCGGCCGGGTGAGAGTCAGATACTGAAGAGCCCCAACAATAGACCGGTAGAACGGAGCATCCGACGCGGGTGAGCCCTCGAGAGCGGAAACCTTGGCCTTCGTGTCAACAGGAGTAGCGACAAGGTGGCAGTTGAGCATGCCGACATGCTCAAGTAGCTCATGCGCATACTTCTGCTGATGAAGTAAGAAGCCGTCGGGTCGCCGAACAACCTCAATGCCAAGGAAATAATGTAGAGCACCCAGGTCTTTGATGGCAAACTCATCACGCAGCCGGAGAGTAATTTGCTGAAGAAGGGCTGCGGAGGAGGCCGTCAGGATGATGTCGTCGACGTAGAGAAGCAAATATGCAGTCGTGTCGCCACGGTGATAGACAAACAACGAGGTATCCGAGCGAGTAACGTTGAAGCCCAGTGTCTGAAGAAACCCGGTGATACGCTGGTACCAGGCGCGAGGTGCTTGCTTGAGCCCGTAGAGAGAGCGGGACAGCAAACACACATGCCCAGGAAGAGATGCGTTGACGAAGCTGGTCGGCTGCTCACAGTAAACCTGCTCCTCAAGATGGCCGTGAAGGAAGGCGTTGGAGACATCCATCTAATGAACCGGCAAGCCTCGGGAAACCGCCAGCTGGAGAACAGTGCGGATCGTGCCCGGTTTGACAACCGGTGCAAACATCTCAGTGAAGTCGACACCAGCGCGCTGCCGAAAACCACGGACCACCCAGCGGGCCTTGTAGCGCTCAACTGTACCATCCGAGCGGGTCTTATGGCGAAAGATCCAGTTGCCGCTGATGACATTGGCGCGAGAAGGCCGAGGAACCAGGGTCCAGGTACGGTTCCGCTGAAGAGCGTCGAACTCTTCCTGCATCACGGCAAGCCAGTGAGGATCACGAAGGGCTGCTCTGACGGACGCAGGGATCGGGGACGGCTCAGTGGTGGAGGCGGCGAGGAGATACTCGTCGCTGGAGTATCGTAGACTCGGGCAATGAACGCCGGCCCGAGCCCGAGTGACGGGGTGAGACGGCAACTCCGGGATAGCCGGCGAGCTGGCTGGCGAGGCAGCCGGAGAAGGAGCAGCTGGCGAGCTGGCTGGCAAGGCGGCCGGCGAGGCAGCCGGCGAGGCGGCCGACGAGGCAGCCGAAGAAGGAGCAGTTGGCGAGCTGGCTGGCGAGGCGGCCGGCAAGGCAGCAGCTGGCGAGCCGGCAGCCGGCGAGGAGGTAGCCGGAGAGGGTGCCGGCGACGAAGCCGGCGTGGATGGCAACGGCGGCGTGGGAGCGCGAGGCGCAGCTCGTCCCACGGCGCGAGGACCGCCAAAGACCGGAGGCGGTCCAAGAGCCGCACGGGGCCTTCCACCTGACGGGGTCGCTGAAGGGCCGCTGGTGGCCGGCGGCGACGGGGCGACGAGAGGTACCTGCTGCTGAAACGGAAACACCTTTTCATCAAAGTAAACGTGTCGGGAGGTGAACACTCGATGTGAGACAGGATCGTAGCAGCGGTAGCCTTTGGTGTTAGGTGGGTAGCCAAGAAAGATGCAGGCGATGGAGCGGGGTGCAAGCTTATGAGGCGCAGTGGCGGTGATGCTAGCGTAGCATAGACAGCCGAAGATGCGAAGCTCATCATAAGAGGGCGGTGAACTGAAGAGAAGGTGATGAGGTGCAAAGTTCCCGCGAGTGCGACACGGGCGAATGGTAATGAGGAGTGATGCGGTGGCGAGAGCGTCAGGCCAAAAGCACGGAGGCACATTGGCGTGAAAAAGAAGAGTCCGAATGCAGTCGTTAAGAGTGTGAAGGACACGCTCAGCGCGACCGTTCTGCTGCGAAGTGTACGGGCATGTGAGACGAAAAGTCGTGCCATGTGTGGTGAGGAGAGTACGAATAGCTAAGTTGTCAAACTCCTTCCCGTTATCGGTCTAAAACGCGAGAATGAGACGACCAAACTGCGTGAAAACATAGGAGTAGAAAGCGGCGTGAGTGGAGATGACATCCGACTTACGACGCAACGGGAAGGTCCACACATAGTGAGAAAAATCATCAAGGATAACAAGATAATAAAGATAGCCCGTATTACTTGCAACAGGAGAGGTCCAAACATCACTATGAATTAACTCAAACGGGTACGATGCAACATGAGAAGAAGCCCTAAACGGAAGACGAGCATGTTTGCCGAGGCGACATGCATGACACAAGTGGTCCTCGATCTTATTACACGTGAAAGAAAAACTCCGAAGTATATGACGAAGGGTGGCGGGGTTGGGATGACCCAAGCGAGCGTGCCAAAGATCCACTCCGGTGGCGAGAGCGACGGGGGCGGCGGAGGTGGTGGAGTGGACCGGGTAGAGCTCATCGGGGCTATCACATCGGTGGAGCATCATCCGGGTACGAGCGTCCTTAACAGAAAAACCACACTCGTCAAACTCAACGGTAACGGGATTTTCACGTGTAAAAGAACAAACAGAGACAAGATTTTTAATAAGATCAGGAGAAACAAAGATGTTAGATAATGACAATGGAGTAGAATTAGATGGAAAAGATGCATGTCCTATGTGAGTAATGGGAAGGGAGGAACCGTCACCGACGGTGATGCGAGTGGAAGTGTGGACGGGATAGGAGGTGTGGAGGTTACCGGGATGAGCCGCCATGTGCGCGGTACCTCCAGTGTCCATATACCAGTCGCCGCCGCCGGTGTAGGTGGACGGTGAGGGAGCGGAGTGCAGAGCCGCCAAGAGAGCCGGGTCCCACGGCGCCGGTGGGAGGGCGTGCTGCTCGGGCGGAGCCGTCAGGGGCAGCAGCAGCAGCCCACATGGCTGCGGCGGCTGGCCGTAGGGCGCCGCATATGGCTACGGCGTGGCGTAGAACGCCTGGTGAGACGGAGGCCGGGCGCTGAGGATACCCAGGGCAGGGGCGCGGGGAACCGGCATGGAGTAGGAGTGCACGACGCCAGTCCAAGGGTTCTGGCCGGCGTACGACGGGGCCGGCTGGTACTGTTGCTGCTGCTGAGGGCGGGCGGCTCCTCCCTGAGCGCCCTGGCCCTGCTGCTGCTTGCGGCCTCCACGACGGCCGCCGTGGCGGCCCCCGTTAGCAGCCGGCTGGGGCAGCGGGAAGGGGGCGGCCGATGCCTGCCGGAAGGCGGGCGCGGGCGGGAGGGCCGGCGCGGAACGCGGCGGCGGCGGCGCCTGGCCCCCGCGGGTGCCGGCGACGAGAGCGGTGTGGGTCGCCCGAGTCCGGGCCATCTTCATCCGGCGCTCCTCCTACTTGAGGTACGCCACCACCTTAGCGAAGATAGGCTCCGAGATGAGGGTGAGGTTGGAGGCGGCGTTCCCAAAGTCCTCGTTGAGGCCTGCGGTGAGGGTGCTGATGAGGAGCTCGTCGCCGACCGTCTCGCCAAGATCGCGGAGCTCATGTGACGCCCCCGGTTCAATCGTACACTAGTCATACACGCAAACGTGTACGATCAAGCCCAGGGACTCACGGGAAGATATCACAACACAACTCTAAACACAAATAAACGGAGGTCCACAATATTACAGACCAGGGATCCGAAGATCCGAATACATAAGTCAGTCATACAAATAATATCTGGGTGCAGACATAGTTAGACAAGTTCTGCCTTAAGAAGGCTAGCACAAACAGCGACACTAGATCGAAAGGCGTTGGCCTCCTGCCTGGGAGCCTCCGATCCTACTCCTGGTCAGCTGGCTCGATCCAGTAGTACGTGCCCTCTGGACCCGCCTGGTAGTAGGCTCCGATGGTGGCGTCTGGCTCCTGGACTCCATCGTCTGGTGTATCATCAAGGTGGGGTATATGGGGGAAAAGAGAAAATAAAGCAACCGTGAGTACTCATCCGAAGTACTCAGCAAGCAAGGATCTATACTACATATGCAACATTATCAATGGAGAAAAGGCTGTATATGTGGACTGGACTGCAGAAATACCAGAATAGAGAGAAAGGCCTAGTCCTATCGAAGACTAGCATCTTCAAACATCTTCTCAAAGCCATCATCTTGCAGCAGTAGAAGAGAGTAGAATAGCATTTTATTTAGCAAACATGTTGAAGTACAGCTCAAAGATCCTTCCTCGACTCCCAGCGAGAAAGTAATCCCGAAGCTTCAATTAAGTAACAAGTATCCAGTTTAAGTAGTAGATCGGGATACACAAACTGAGCGTCCTTTACCGTAGGACCGGCTATCGATAGAAGATTCATCCCTGCAGGGGTGCACTACTGTTACCCAACACGCTCGATCAACTCTGGCCGGACATACTTGCTGGGTAATGCCCGTCCTCGGAAGATCAACACGAAGCAGCGCTCTACCTAGGCTCAGTAGAGAGGTCAGCACGCCGGACTAACCTATGCACCCAGGGGTCTCGGGCCATCGCCCTGGGCACCCTGCGCGTTGCGTGGCTGGTCGGGGTGCAGGCGCGACACTGAACTCGCCAGTGAAGTATCCAGCCCAATCCCGACGATCAGCCCGCACGGTGAATCGTGACGTCTGATAAGCTTTCGGAGAAACGTACATCGCAGAGGGCCCCATAACCATAATCCCGCGTGGTGGTAGTGCGTATAGGGCACGTCGACCCACTCAGATCACACACCCAAATCCAATAGGCTCAATTAGTATCAAGCGGAGACAATCAGAGTCTCTGATGCTCCGCCACAATGTCACACTCGAGTGCCCTTCCGGCACACCCGAAATCATAGATCCCCAGCGGGTACCCACCAGGGTGGACCCGCCTGTGACAAAGGTCAAGTAACCGTGTGGTCATAATCATCAGGGTGAACGTATGAGGTATCACCCTCGAGGTTCACACTGAGGGGTTGCACGACAGAGTCGTATCGGACATTGAGAAGGAGGAATCACCCTCGATGACCACGACCGAACAGCTATACTGCAGAGTATTCATCGTGAGTGCGTTACGAGGTATCACCCTCGGCACTCGATAGTTACTACGCAGAGTCGTACAACTTAGGGGGGGTGTGAAGTGAGGTGTCGGTCTCTGGTCGACGATCACGTTGATCAAGTCGTCGATGATCAAGCAGGGGCAACAAGGGTAAGGTGGTGGGGTCACTGATGGTTCACTACCAACCTATACTAATCAGTTTATCATAGGCAGGTAAGGTAGCAATGAACAGGTTACAACAGCAGGCTATGCATCAGAATAGGAGCATACATTAACAGTAGCGAAATCTAATGGAAGCAGGAGAATAGAATGGGCGATATCTGGAATGCTCAAGGGGGGGGCTTGCCTGGTTGCTCTGGCAAGAGAGGGAGGTCGTCAACGGGCTGCTCGTCGGTAGAGTAGTCGTAACCTGGTGCAGCGTCGTCGGTCTCGGCGTCTATCGAGAGAGAAGGAGGGGGAGAGAAACAATAAATTTCACGGCAATAATGCAAACAATATGTATGACATGCCTAAATGATATGCCGGGGTGTTCTACTGCCTAACTAAACGATTTAGTTAATTTAGGAATTTATTCGGATTTATTTAATTAGGGTTGGACATTATTCATTTATCGAAATCGGTCTAATTGTTCAACGTTCTTATAGTTGCGGGCGTCTGACGGGAATACAGAGGGCGTATCCGGGTTCGTATCGTCGTTCTGAGCAAGTTTCATGTATAAAATATTTTCATCGGAGTTCGGTTTATTTAATATGATTTTCTAAAGTTTTTATTAATTTCTAAAATTTAATTAATTATTTAATTCAACATTATCCGAAACAGTGCTGATGATGACATCAGCATGACCTCATGCTGATGTCAGCGGTTAATTAAGTTAATTACTAATTACTGTTTAATTAACACTAATTAGTTAATTAGATTAACCTAATCAGGATTAATTAACTAATTAATTAAATAATTATTTTAATTATTTTTATTATTTATTTTTATTTCTTTCTTTCTTAAACATTTTTGGGGGTGGGCCCCCTTTGTCATAGGCCCTGGGGGGGGGTGGGGGCTGGCCGTCAGTGGCCCTGGGCCACAGCGGGCGCTGGGCGCCGGGCGCGGGCGCAGGCGAGCGCAAGCAGGGCCGGAGGCGGGGCGGCGGCCGGAGGCGGGCGGCGCGGCGCGGTGGCCGGAGCGGCAACGGGCGGCGGCGCGCGGTGCAGGGCGCGCGGAGGCGAGGCAGGGGCCGGAGCGGGCATGGGCGAGGCGCTGGCGACGGGGCTCGGCCGATGCGCGGCGCGGCAACAGCAGCAGGGGCGAGCGGGAGGAACGGCAGACGCGCGCGCGCGTGCGGCTCGGGAGGGGCGAGCGCGGCGAGCGGCTGGAGCGGGCCAGGTGCGGGCGCGGTGCAGGGCCGAGCGCGGGCGCGAGGCAGCACGCGAGCGGCAGCGGCGAGGCGGGGCCAGTGGGTGCGGGGCGACGACGGCGACAGAGAGAGAGGGAGGGCGTGGCCCTCACCGCGGGTGCAGGGTCAGGGCAATGGGCTCGAGGAGGCGGCCGGGGATGACGGCGACGGGGTCCGGCGAGGCGTCGGAGACGAGGCGGAGACGGGGCGCGGTCGGGCGCGTCGGGGCGCGGTCGGCGCAGTCGGGGCGAGCGCGCGGGGCTCGGGGAGGAAGACGGGGAGGCGGCGGTGCTGCGGCGTGGTCTGCGGGGGGAGGCGGCGACGGGGCGGCGGCGTCGAGCGGCGTCGGCGACGGGGCGGACGGATCGGGGGATCCGATCCAGATGGGGGGCGAGGAGAAAGCGAGGGGGGGGAGTCGGCTAGGGTTCGGCGCGGGTCGGTTGGAGCGGGCGGGTAGGGTTTGGCGCGGCGGGGAGAGGAGAAGCGGCGCTGGGTGGGGAGGGTGGTGCGGAAGCGGGAGGTGCGGCGACCGGCGGCGGCGGCGGGTGGCGGGAGAGCGGCGGCGACGAGCGGCGGCGGCGGCGACCGGGAAGATCGGTGGCGGCGGCTGGTGGCGGCGGCTAGAGGGTGTGGCGGCGGCGGCGGCGGCGCTGGGGAGGCGCGGCGGCGGCGGCGGCTTGGGATAGGATCTTGCTGCGATAGATACCAATGTAAAAGGAAAAGAATAGGCTTTGCAATACAATGCATTGATCGGTGCACCAGACACGTATATATGAGTATAGAGGGGGGCCACAACCTTAACTATACAGATAAACTAGGAGGTGGGCCCAAGATACAATATACACGTACACATATATTCAACATTAAATACCATAGCAAGAAGCTCCGAGAAAAGCCCCTGCTCGGTCACGGCAGATAGCCCCGACCGCTCCAACCTGCCCATTTCGATGTACAGTAGCATCTACGTTGAGTTTTGAGAAGTTCTCCGGCGGTGCAATCCATCCTGAAGGACGATTATTCCTTGTGTCTAGTATTTCTGGCTGGCCCGTTTATTTTTATTTCGCCCAGATAGGAATTGATAAAACTATGAATAGCATGTGGACTTTTATGGATATCTTCGTTGATAGCTTTCCGACGGGCACTCCAAATGGCCCATAATGAGACTACAAGCCTGGTAAACTCCTCTGAAGGTAGAGCTTCATGCGATTCAAAAATCCACTTCCTTGCACAATCCTGCCGGTTTGAGCTGAGATGATCCAAGATCACTTCCGACGACAGCGCCCAGGTGCTCCTCGATATAGGGCAGTCCAGTAGTGCATATGCCGCCAAGTGTCGTGAACTCCACAGAGATTACACGCGGCAGGGGCGGACGCACGTACAGGGTCCTCTCGTACTAGGCCTCAACTATAGAGCTTTGCCCCCTCTCAGCCCGTTGTCTTTGCCCCCACTTATTCGTTTTTCTCGTTCTCTTTCCAAAGCCCATCCAGAGAGACAACCCAACCCACCTAGGCACATGGCCTTGTCACATACGAACATCATCACGCTTGCTGATTCTCAAAAAAAAATAAAAAAAATCCATCACGCTTGCATACGGCCGTATTACTTTGCACAAAGCGTTGTCTTTGACAGTTTCACTCGTGAAAAACACGGACTGAGATCTGAGTCCTAGATGAAATTCGCCGCCTGCCGTCCAGACAAAACGCGAGGCGCCCTTGCAAGCTCATCTCCGGTCTCCAGCAGTCGCCATAGATCTGCATTATGCACGTTGGACGGCCGGCCGGCTTGCCGATCTATGGACTCGCAATTTTATCTGGGACACTGTTTCTGCGTGCCGTTGATCAATCGAGGTAAGCCCTAGCACCAGTTCATCTTTTCTAGATTCAGTTCGTATTTCTAAATTGTTTTTCTATTTTCGATTTCCAAGTTAAAAATTGAACGAGTTTGATTTAGAATATCTACTTTGTGTACAATAATATACCAATTGACAATTAGGGTTGATTGATTCTAGATTCACGGAATAAATTTGTGCACAACAAGGTTTTTTCTTTTGCGGGGTTGTACACAATAAGCTTGATTACGTGAGAGTGGAATAAATCTATAGGGACGATCTGCCTTCATGTATGATATTTCATTTAATGCCTCAACTTTGTCATTGGCACTGGAGCTAATGGATTTTTCCTTAGCTTCCTCGGGATCCATCTAAAAATAAGATAATTACGCAGATTTCAATCCAAATCATCATAAGGAAATTAGGAGATAGTAATTTACATGAGGAAATTATGAGCCTCATGCATCCAAGTTTAAACCTAGAAAGATTGGAAAAACATAGTCCATCCGTTGAGAGATTCTTCTCGCTATGTAGTTTGGGAAGGATGCTTTATGTAACAACATGAGTGATGATTTCTTTTGTCATAGCCTCATTTGCTTTCTAGAAGAGAAGTTTTGGGTATCATCCCTTATGAGGTGATATTTAAAACTTCCATGGAAAAAATTGTCGCGCGATGAAACGGGAGGTGGTACTGGGCTTAGGTTTATTTATTTATTAATGTTTATATTCGCCGTTGTTTCTAACCTGTACTTTTTTCTTGCCAATTGCAGGCTAGAATTTTATTCAAGAAGGTTATGAACACCATATTGTTGTTTCTCAAGTTACTGTCTTAAATGGTTAGTTTACTTTGACTTTGTAACAAACTTGTCATAATAATGTGTGTGATGAAATTATATTATTAGAAAATATATGATTTCGCTTATTATTTTCAGTCACAATATATATGTTGGTGTAGTTGTGTTGTTACTTTTTGAACTGATCTAATCATTAGTTTCTACACATCTTTCATAAGAAAGTCACTACACATCTCTGCCCCCTCTCAGTTTTCATCCTGGATCCGCCCCTGACACGCGGCAGAGGTTGCCATATTGCGCCGATGAAGAAGCTCCCCTGCTGGCATCGAGTGCCGAGCCAACCGCCAGATGAAAACCTTTATTTTGGACAGGACCTGAAGCTGCCACATCGACTGCCATTCCTTCCCCTCAGCTTCAGTACTAGATGACCCCTCTAGGCCTTCAATCCAGCCCTCACGGTTAAACTTAGTTCGAACCAGCATGCGATAAGTCGAGCTAACAGTAAAGTTTCCCCGTTCCTCACTCCATGCCCAGAAATCATCAACCCTCCTTGTGCATACTGGTATCTTGAGAATTGCATCAGCATCAAAAGGTGTAAAAACCGAGCGTATGAGCTGCACCCTCCATGAAGCAGTAGTTGTCTCAATGAGCTCAGAGACTAGCTGAGGTGGTGTATGCACCAAAGAGGTAATCGGCCTTTTGTAACTCTCTCTAGGTATCCAATTGTGTTGCCAAATATTGGTGGACTCACCATGCCCAATCCTGCGGATGATCCCCTGCGCCATGACATCTCTTCCATCTAATACTGCTCTCCAAATTTGAGATGGGTGGGATGTAACACCCCTGTGTAATAGCCACTGTGATCAACTGCTAATATTGCCAAGTCATATCACTTGCAGAGACTAATCATAGTGGTTAACCAAATAATTCAAACTCCATTCTGAAAATCAACTCAAATTCCAAAAGTGCAAAATAAATTTGCTCCAACACCTTTGGAAAAATGTTCACTAATTAGCAAATATTCTAGGTGCACTGATAAAAATATAGCCATTGATACTTGGATTGGATAAGAGGTTCAAACCACATGAAACAGTACCAAAATAACCATATTAAATTCATTTCAAATTCAAATATAATCCAAATTTGGCTCAAACCAATTTCTGTTAAAGGCTAATATTACATATTAATATTTGGGTCAATTCTCATATTTTACAAAAGTGCTTAAGTGTGCTAGTTATTTCGAAACTGAAAAGAAATAAAAGAAAATGTAAAACAGAAAACAGAAAAATAAGACGAGGCACTGTGCACTGGGCCTTAGTGCACAGTGCCCCGACAGCCGGCCCATCTGGCCCAACCCTCTCTCTCCCTCGCGCTGTCGTCCTCCCCCTGGTCGAGCGCGCGCGCGCCGGCGCGGCGCCGACACGTCGCCGCCACCGACGGAACAGGGACGAGGAGGGGATAAGGGCGAGGCCCGTCCACTCCCTCTGGCCTCCCTCGCCACTCTCCCCCTCTCTCCGCTCGCTCTCCGCCTCGTTCCCCTCCAGATTCCATCGCCACCGAACGCCGTCACCGCCGCACCGTGCCCGTCTCCGCGGCCACAGCTGCTACCTCGCTCTGCCGGCTTGACAAGGAGCTCCGCCATCGACTACTCCATCGAACGGTGAACTCAGTTGGAGCGGGGGAGCACTGAGGAGCTGGATCGACCTCATCTTCTTCCTCGGACGTCATCGATCTTCTTCGTCGCCGGCGAGCCGCTGCAGCTACTAATCTCCCAACGGCCATTCGTGCGTGCCGCAAGGTGAGCCACAGCTCCTTCCCGCACCCTTCTTTCTATTCCGGCGTGCCCGTAGCGGCTGCTCCACGGGAGCCCGAACCCAGCTGCGCCGCGGTGCTCGCCGCCGTCGCTTCCGGCGTTGCCATGCTCAACCAAGATCACCGTCGTGCTCCACGCGTCTCTAGGGCCCCGTAGAACCGCTCCGCCGAGCTTGCCATGCACCAAGGTGCCACTTCCGATCGGAGCCGAACCCCGGCGCCCGCGCCGTCGCTCGCCGCCGTCGTTTTAGGTCGTCTCCGGCCAAGCCAGCGCCACCACTCGACGCGGCTCAGAGCGCTCGTTCGAATGCCGCAAACCCCGCGCGATTTGGTGCCCTCTAGAGGGATTCCGAGCCACTCCGGCGAGGCGCCGCCGCGAAAACGGTCGCCGGCGCAACTCCGGTGACCCAGCTGACGTGGCTGGCGTGGGGTCCACCCTGGGACGCTGACCAGTGGGCCCCCTAGCCATTATGACCACGTTGACCACGGTCAACCGTGTTACTATTCACCCTAAGCTACTGACTTGTGGGCCCTCTCTGCTAAATCTGTCTAATTAAACTGTTTAATTAAAAGATCTAATTATCTTAGTCTAAACACTCACTGACAGAAGGGTCCCACCTGTTTAATTAACCCTGTTGATTAATTTAATTTGCTATTAGACAAACAGATGCTGACATGTGGGTCCCACTGGACCCACATGTCAGGTTTGACCCTGGCCAGCCGCTGTTGACTTGCTGATGTTAGCATGGCATCATGCTGACGTCATATTTCCCTTTTCTGTTACTATAAATAAATTCTAGAAAATCATTTAAACTTCGAAAATTAATAACTTTTAAACCGTAGCTCAGATCGAAAAAGTTAAAACATGAAAGTTGCTTAGAACGACGAGTCGAGTTTGATCATGCCGTCTATTTCCTTGCCGGAACCTCCTACGTAGAAGAACTCGTAACTCCGAGCTCGATTCCGGTAGATGAATAGTGCACATACACCGGTTAATAAATCCCAGATTAATTCTAAAAATAACTAAAATGACTTAGAGGCATATTTAGGCAACCCTGCACTGCATCATAGCATCGCACGCACTGTGTTGCATCTGTTTGCATTATATTTACTTGTTTCTTCCCCCTCTTCTCTTTCGGTAGACCCCGACGTTGCCGTAGCTCCTGAGGCAGACGCCACTCCGGATTATGACTACGTCCCCGACGACCCTGCCCTTGCCGTCGAGAAGACAGGCAAGCATCCCCATTTTGAGCATTCCGATATCACCCACTCTCTTCTCTCTTATGCTTGCATTAGAAGTTACTGCTGCTACTGTTGTCCTATATCTGCTGCATAGCCTGCTTTATTGTAGCCTACTTTTGATACCTGCCTGTTCTCCTAACTGTTTAGTATAGGATGGGTAGAGCCTTATCAGAGACCCACTTGTCCCGACTGCCCCGCTGGACTCTCAGAAGACCCGAGCAACGGGATCGAAGATTAGAACCTGGCACCGCACGTCACTTCCCCTAAGATGCTCGACTCTGCTGGGTTACTATCGAGTGCCGAGGGTGATACCTCGTTAGCACTTCTGATGATAACCTTGTAGGTTAGCTATTCGGTCATGGTAAGTGAGGGTGATTCCTCCTACATCACCCCCGATAACGACGTCGTCGTGCAACTTCTCAAGTGTGGACCTCGAGGGTTATTCCTCATTCGTTCACCTTGACGATAGCATCGAGCGGGAATTCCAACGAGGGTGATTCCTCAGGGTTCCCCCTTGGTGTCAGACACACGGAGACTTGGTTACTATGACTGAACACTGAACCATGATAACATGTTACTAAAGACGGGTCGGCCCTGAGGGGTACCCGCGCGAGCATGAATACGAAGTGATGTGGAGTCGGGTTGACCTGAGAGGTGCCCGCGAGATAACTACGAGGCGTGGCCGGGCATTCTTAGCCCTTGCCGCAAGACCTCGAGACGGGGCGACGGGGTCACATCGATCATGAGTCTCTGCTCATTTCCGCGCACTCCTAATCCACTAACGGTTTGGATATTTGATCCGAGGGGCCTCTGGCCTGATAGCACTAACCATCACGTGGGCATAGTATGGGCGTTCTGCGTCGTACACTTCAGCCAAAGCTTAATGGACGTGAGCAACTGATGCGGCACACGTTGGGTTGGACTGGGAACGCAACCGCGCTTGTATAAGGGGTTGCTAGCTCTGCTCACCGGCGGTGCACGTAACGTGCAGGAGTTCCCGGAGCGAAGGCCCAAGACCCCTGGGGGCATAGGTTAGACCGGCGTGCTGACCTCTCTGTTAAGTATTTGGTCGGGTTGCGGCGTGTTGCTTAGCCGAGGCCGGGCATGACCCAGAAAAGTGTGTCCGGCCGGAGTTAAGCGAGCGTGGTGGGTAAGTTGGTGCACCCCTGCAGGGATGAAACTTCTATCGATAGCCTGTCCTACGGTAACGGACACTCGGAGTTGTATCCCGATCGGTACAACTAGAACATGACTTGAGATGAGAACTGGATAGTACGGCTCTGGGATTGCTTTCTCGCAGGGAGTCGAGGAAGAATCTCTGGCCGAGGTTGATGACATTACTGCTATAATTTACTTTATGTTATTCTGCTCTCTTCTTATGCTGCAAGGCTGTTGAAGATGCTGAAGATGCTAGTTTTCGATAGGACTAGGATTTCCCCTTTCTATTCTGGCATTTCTGCAGCCCAGTCCACATATACAGCCGTCCTTTGAAAATGTTGCATATGTAGTGTAGATCCTTGCTTGCTGAGTACTTCGGATGAGTACTCACATTTGCTTTACTTTCTTTTTCCCCATATCCAATTGATGCCACCAGACGACGGAGCCCCTGAGTCCGATGCCCCAGTCGACGACCACTTCTACTACCCGCCCGGCGAGTACTACTACTACTACGAGGAGCCGACCGACGACCAGGAGTAGGATTCGGAGAGTCCAGGGCAGGAGGCCCACGCCTTTCGATCGTAGTATTTTATTTTGCCCCGCCTCTGTGAAGGCTTATCTCTCTTTCTGTAATATATCTGTACCCAGATATCTGATGCTTTCGCTGACACTTGTATGCCATCGAGCTATGTATTCGAGCCCTCGAGGCCCTGGCTTGTAATATAAAGCTTGTATGAATTTTTTTATGTTTTAGAGTTGTGGTGTGATATCTTCAAGTGAGTCCTTAGGCTTGATCGTGTGCATTTGCGTGTATGATTAGTGCACGATTAAGCCGGGGTCGTCACAGGTTGGTATCAGAGCCAGGTTTCGATCCTAGGACCTAGTATATTCGAAGAATAAGGAAGAACATGCCGAGCATCTTCGCCTTGTTCTGGAGAGGCTTCGAGAGCACAAGTTATATGCCAAGTACTCCAAATGTGAATTCTGGCTTTCCGAAGTGACCTACATTGGACATGTGATTTCCAAGGACGGTATTGCCATTAACCCGGAGCGTGTTCAGGCTATCCTTGACTGGACTCCTTCGAAGAATGCCAAGCAAGTCCGAAGCTTTCTCGGTCTAGCCAGTTATTGCCGCCGATTCGTCGAGAACTTCTCCAAGATCGCCAAGCCCCTGACTAATCTGCTCCACAAAGGCGTTAAGTTTGAGTGGACAAACAAATGTCAGGAAAGTTTCCAGACCCTCAAGGACAAGCTTACTTCTGCTCCAGTGCTTGCTCCTCCTGATTCTCGAAAGGACTTTGTCATATACTGCGACGCCTCTCGTCAGGGATTAGGATGTGTCCTAATGCAAGAACGAAGAGTAATTGTGTATGCTTCACGTCAATTGCGTCCGCATGAAGAAAATTATCCAGTGCATGATCTTGAACTTGCTGCAGTGATCTATGCATTAAAGTTATGGCGACATTATCTTCTTGGTAATCGGTGTGAGATATGTACCGATCATCAGAGCCTGAAATACTTGTTCACCCAACCGGATCTTAATCTCCGTCAGCAACGATGGTTAGAAACAATTACGGACTATGACTGTGGTATTTCATATACCCCGGGCAAGGCTAATGTAATGGCCGATGCCCTAAGCCGCAAGTCATATTGCAACAACCTCATGGTTAGGCGAGCTCAACCTCGTCTCTATGCAGAATTGAATCTGTGAATTGTTCCCCAAGGTTCTCTTAATAACCTTGTGGTACAACCAGACCTTCAGAAGGCTGTTAAGGAAGCGCAAGCCAACGATGCTGAAATTGACTTGATGAAGAAAGAGCTTCACCTTGAGAAGTACCGGGATTTCTCAGTTGCTGAAGATGGAACATTATATTTCAGAGACCGCATTGTAGTACCTCGATTCGAGCTTATGACAGACAAGGTCAAGAAGGAGGCTCATGATACGCCGCTGTCTATCCATCCGGGTAGCACCAAGATGTATCGCGATCTTCGACAGAGGTACTGGTGGTCCAGAATGAAGCAGGACATTGCTCGATACGTTGCTGAATGTGACGTATGTCGTTGCGTGAAAGCAGAACATCAGAAGCCAGCTGAAATTCTGCAACCCCTCCCTATTCCTCGATGGAAGTGGGATAAAGTGCAGATGGATTTCATTACTGGTCTTCCCAAGTCTCAGAAAGGTCACGACGCTATTCTTGTCGTCGTCGATCAACTTTCCAAGGTTGCTCATTTCCTACCTGTCAAGGAGACTATCACTGCTGGCCAACTAGCAGAGCTGTATATCTCCAGAATCGTTTCACTCCACGGTATTCCAAAGGAGATCAGTTCGGACCATGGCAGTCTTTTCACGTCCAAGTTCTGGGAGAGTTTCCAATAAGCTATGGGAACTCACATTACATGGAGTTCAGCTTATCATCCCCAATCCCAAGGCCAAGTCGAACGAGTAAATCAAGTGCTTGAAGATATGCTTCGCGCTTGTGTTATATCATTCGGTAAGAAATGGGAGGAATCTCTCCCGTATGCCGAGTTCTCTTATAACAACAGTTATCAAGCCAGCTTGAAAATGGCCCCCTTCGAAGTGCTTTATGGACGTAAGTGTCGAACCCCTCTGAATTGGTCAGAAACTGGGGAACGACCTCTTGTTGGACCGGACATTATTCAGCATGCCGAAGAACAAGTCAGAATTGTCCGAGAAAATCTCAAAGCAGCTTAGGACCGTCAGAAGAGCAATTATGATCGCAAGCGATGGGGTCTGACTTATCAACAAGGTGATCATGCTTATCTTCGTGTCACTCCTATGAAGGGCACCCGTCGTTTCGGAATCAAGGGCAAGCTAGCTCCCCGCTATATTGGTCCTTTCCACATCGTGGCTAGACGTGGACAGGTGGCTTATAAATTGGAGTTGCCGCCGCAATTCTCTCATATCCACGACGTCTTCCACGTGTCGCAACTTCGAAAATGCTTCAAGGAATCTCCGCACCGCGCAGTGGATCACGAGATGCTTCAGCTGCAAGATGACTTATCTTATAAGGAGCATCCGATCCGCATCCTTGATGAAGCTGAACGTCGAACTCGTCAGAAGACGACCAAGTTCCTGAAAGTGCAGTGGTCGAATCACACTGAAGATGAAGCCACTTGGGAACATGAGGATCATCTTCGGGAAGAATATCCCGACCTCTTTCCTTCTACCTCCTAAATTCTCAGGACGAGAATTTCTTTTAGAGGAGGAGAACTTGTAACACCCCTGTGTAATAGCCACTGTGATCAACTGCTAATATTGCCAAGTCATATCACTTGCAGAGACTAATCATAGTGGTTAACCAAATAATTCAAACTCCATTCTGAAAATCAACTCAAATTCCAAAAGTGCAAAATAAATTTGCTCAAACACCTTTCAAAAAATGTTCACTAATTAGCAAATATTCCAGATGCACTGATAAAAATATAGCCATTGATACTTGGATTGGATAAGAGGTTCAAACCACATGAAACAGTACCAAAATAACCATATTAAATTCATTTCAAATTCAAATATAATCCAAATTTGGCTCAAACCAATTTATGTTAAAGGCTAATATTACATATTAATATTTGGGTCAATTCTCATATTTTACAAAAGTGCTTAAGTGTGCTAGTTATTTCGAAACAGAAAAGAAATAAAAGAAAATATAAAACAGAAAACAGAAAAATTAGACGAGGCACTGTGCACTGGGCCTTAGTGCACAGTGCCCCGACAGCCGGCCCATCTGGCCCAACCCTCTCTCTCCCTCGCGCTGTCGTCCTCCCCCTGGTCAAGCGCGCGCGCGCCGGCGTGGCGCCGACACGTCGCCGCCACCGACGGAACAGGGACGAGGAGGGGATAAGGGCGAGGCCCGTCCACTCCCTCTGGCCTCCCTCGCCACTCTCCCCCTCTCTCGGCTCGCTCTCCGCCTCGTTCCCCTCCAGATTCCATCGCCACCGAACGCAGTCGCCGCCGCACCGCGCCCGTCTCCGCGGCCACAGCTGCTACCTCGCTCTGCCGGCTTGACAAGGAGCTCCGCCATCGACTACTCCATCGAACGGTGAAATCAGTTGGAGCGGGGGAGCACTGAGGAGCTGGATTGACCTCATCTTCTTCCTCGGACGTCGTCGATCTTCTTCGTCGCCGGCGAGCCGCTGCAGCTACTAATCTCCCAACGGCCATTCGTGCGTGCCGCAAGGTGAGCCACAGCTCCTTCCCGCACCCTTCTTTCTATTCCGGCGTGCCCGTAGCGGCTGCTCCACGGGAGCCCGAACCCAGCTGCGCCGCGGTGCTCACTGCCATCGCTTCCGGCGTTGCCATGCTCAACCAAGATCACCGTCGTGCTCCACGCGTCTCTAGGGCCCCGTAGAACCGCTCCGCCGAGCTTGCCATGCACCAAGGTGCCACTTCCGATCGGAGCCGAACCCCGGCGCCCGCGCCGTCGCTCGCCGCCGTCGTTTTAGGTCGTCTCCGGCCGAGCCAGCGCCACCACTCGACGCGGCTCAGAGCGCTCGTTCGAACGCCACAAACCCCGCGCGATTTGGTGCCCTCTAGAGGGATTCCGAGCCACTCCGGCGAGGCGCCGCCGCGAAAACGGTCGCCGGCGCAACTCCGGCGACCCAGCTGACGTGGCTGGCGTGGGGTCCACCCTGGGACGCTGACCAGTGGGCCCCTGGCCATTTTGACCACGTTGACCACGGTCAACCGTGGTTACTATTCACCCTAAGCTACTGACTTGTGGGCCCTCTCTGCTAAATCTGTCTAATTAAACTGTTTAATTAAAAGATCTAATTATATTAGTCTAAACACTCACTGACAGAAGGGTCCCACCTGTTTAATTAACCCTGTTGATTAATTTTATTTACTATCAGACAAACAGAGGCTGTCCAGTGGGACCCACATGTCATGTTTGACCCTGGCCAGCCGCTGTTGACTTGCTGATGTCAGCATGGCATCATGCTGACGTCATATTTCCCTTTTCTGTTAATATAAATTAATTCCAGAAAATCATTTAAACTTCAAAAATTAATAACTTTTAAACCGTAGCTCAGATCGAAAAAGTTAAAACATGAAAGTTGCTTAGAACGACGAGACGAGTCTGATCATGCAGTCTGTTTCCTTGCCGGAACCTCCTTCGTAGAAGAACTCGTAACTCCGAGCTCGATTCTGATAGATGAATAGTGCACATACACCGGTTAATAAATCCCAGATTAATTCTAAAAATAACTAAAATGACTTAGAGGCATATTTAGGCAACCCTGCACTGCATCATAGTATCGCACGCACTGTGTTGCATCTGTTTGCATTATATTTACTTGTTTCTTCCCCCTCTTCTCTTTCGGTAGACCCCGACGTTGCCGTAGCTCCTGAGGCAGACGCCACTCCGGATTACGACTACGTCCCCGACGACCCTGCCCTTGCCGTCGAGCAGACAGGCAAGCACCCCCATTTTGAGCATTCCGATATCGCCCACTCTCTTCTCTCTTATGCTTGCATTAGAAGTTACTGCTGCTACAATTGTCCTATATCTGCTGCATAGCCTGCTTTATTGTAGCCTACTTTTGATACCTGCCTGTTCTCCTAACTGTTTAGTATAGGATAGGTAGAGCCTTATCAGAGACCCACTTGTCCCGACTGCCCCGCTGGACTCTCAGAAGACCCGAGCAACGGGATCGAAGATTAGAACCTGGCACCGCACGTCACTTCCCCTAAGATGCTCGACTCTGTTGGGTTACTATCGAGTGCCGAGGGTGATACCTCGTCAGCACTTCTGATGATAACCTTGTAGGTTAGTTATTCGGTCGTGGTAAGTAAGGGTGATTCCTCCTACACCACCCCCGATAATGACGTCGTCGTGCAACTTCTCAAGTGTGGACCTCGAGGGTGATTCCTCATTCGTTCACCTTGATGATAGCATCGAGCGGGAATTCCAACGAGGGTGATTCCTCAGGGTTCCCCCTTGGTGTCAGACACACGGAGACTTGGTTACTATGACTGAACACTGAACCATGATAACATGTTACAAAAGACGGGTCGTCCCTGAGGGGTACCCGCACGAGCATGAATGCGAAGTGATGTGGAGTCGGGTTGACCTGAGAGGTGCCCGCGAGATAACTACGAGATGTGGTCGGGCATTCTTAGCCCTTGCCGCAAGACCTCGAGACGGGGCGACGTGGTCACATCGATCATGAGTCTCTGCTCGTTTCCGCGCGCTCCTAATCCACTAACGGTTTGGATATTTGATCCGAGGGGCCTCTGGCCTGATAGCACTAACCATCACGTGGGCATAGTATGGGCGTTCTGCGTCGTACACTTCAGCCGAAGCTTAATGGACGTCAGCAACTGATGCGGCACACATTGGGTTGGACTGGGAACGCAACCGCGCTTGTATAAGGGGTTGCTAGGTCTGCTCACCGGCGGTGCACGTAACGTGCAGGAGTTCCCGGGGCGAAGGCCCAAGACCCCTGGGGGCATAGGTTAGACCGGCGTGCTGACCTCTCTGTTAAGTATTTGGTCTGGTTGCGGCGTGTTGCTTAGCCGAGGTCGGGCATGACCCAGAAAAGTGTGTCCGGCCGGAGTTAAGCGAGCGTGGTGGGTAAGTTGGTGCACCCCTGCAGGGAAGAAACTTCTATCGATAGCCTGTCCTACGGTAACGGACACTCGGAGTTGTATCCCGATCGGTACAACTAGAACATGATTTGAGATGAGAACTGGATAGTACGGCTCTGGGATTGCTTTCTCGCAGGGAGTCGAGGAAGAATCTCTGGCCGAGGTTGATGACATTACTGCTATAATTTACTTTATGTTATTCTGCTCTCTTCTTATGCGTCAAGGCTGTTGAAGATGCTGAAGATGCTAGTTTTTGATAGGACTAGGCTTTCCCCTTTCTATTCTGGCATTTCTGCAGCCCAGTCCACATATACAGCCATCCTTTGAAAATGTTGCATATGTAGTGTAGATCCTTGCTTGCTGAGTACTTCGGATGAGTACTCATGTTTGCTTTACTTTCTTTTTCCCCATATCCAATTGATGCCACCAGACGACGGAGCCCCTGAGTCCGATGCCCCAGTCGACGACCACTTCTACTACCTGCCCGGCGAGTACTACTACTACGAGGAGCCGACCGACGACTAGGAGTAGGATTCGGAGGGTCCAGGGCAGGAGGCCCACGCCTTTCGATCGTAGTATTTTATTTTGCCCCGCCTCTGTGAAGGCTTATCTCTCTTTCTGTAATATATCTGTACCCAGATATCTGATGCTTCCGCTGATACTTGTATGCCATCGAGCTATGTATTCGATCCCTCGAGGCCCTGGCTTGTAATATAAAGCTTGTATGAATTTATTTATGTTTTAGAGTTGTGTTGTGATATCTTCAAGTGAGTTCTTAGGCTTGATCGTGTGCATTTGCGTGTATGATTTGTGCACGATTAAGCCGGGGTCGTCACATGGGATCCCAACTCCTCTTCTAGCAAAGAGCAATCTGGGTAATATATTGACTTCAAAATTCTCGCACTCATCGATTCTGAATCAGTCATTATTCTCCAAGCTTGCCTGGCCAGAAGTGCTAAATTGAATAGTTCCAGATCTCTGAACCCCATTCCTCCCATATAATTTGGTCTTATCATGACATCCCATGCTACCCATGCAGGCTTTCGCTTCCCTCTTTTACTGCCCCACCAGAACTGCCTGATGATAGAATACACACTTTCACACAAGCCCCTTGGGAGTCTAAAACATGACATGGAGTAAACCGGTATTGCCTGAGCAACAGATTTTATAAGCACCTCCTTACACGCGGCTGACAATAGCTTTTCCATCCATCCTTTTACCTTCTCCCAAACCCTGTCACGCAGATATTTGAAAGTGCCATTCTTAGAATGTCCCACGTCAGTTGACAGGCCCAAGTATCGGTCGCTAAGAGATTCATTGTGCACCTGCACACAATTTTTCACTCCTTTATCTCAAGCTTTGGGGGCACCCTTTGCTGAAAAAGATGGACGATTTGCCATTATTAATTCGTTGACCCGAAGCCCTGCAATATATATCCTGTAGGTTTGAAACTTGCTCTGCACCCCCCACACTAGCCTTGAAAAGCAACAGGCTGTCGTCAGCAAATAAAAGATGGTTCACGACCGGGGTCGTGGGCGCCACCTTAATACCGGACAGAGGTGACTGAGAACTGGATTTCAGAAGGCACGAAAGGCCCTCTGCTGCAATCAAGAAAAGGTAAGGGGAGATAGGATCTCCCTACCGAATTCCCCTGGTTGGTTTAAAACTTTCAAGCTTTTCTCCATTAAACAATACTGAAAGAGAAACAGATGATATCATGGCCATGACTATATTTATCCACGCCTGTGCAAAACCCAACTTACCCATAATAGCCCTTAAGTAAGACCACTCAAGCCTATCATATGCTTTCATCATATCCAACTTCAGGGCACAATAGCTATTGCTTTTCGACTTGTTTCGCTTCATGAAGTGTAAACACTCATAAGCACAAATAATATTATCTGTTATCAATCTACCCGGAACAAAAGCAGACTGCTCCTCAGAGATTATATCTGGCAACACACGCTTCAATCTGTTGGCCACCATTTTTGAAGCTATCTTATATAAAACATTACACAAACTGATGGGTCTGAATTGGGCAAGTAGCGTAGGAGTTGTCACCTTTGGAATGAGGACAAGAATCGTATCATTAATGCATTCCGGGCTCTCTTCTCCCCTCACAATCCTCAGCACTATATTGGTGACATCATCTCCACAAACATCCCAGTGTTTCTGGTAAACTTGGGGCGGGAAACCGTCAGGGCCCGGTGCCTTAGTAGGGAACATCTGGAAAAGGGCTACCTTGACCTCATCGCGGGTATAAGGAGCGCACAAGTCAGCATTCATAGCCGACGTGACCTTGCAAGGAACATGTGCAATCACATCCTCTATATCTTGTACTCCTTCTGATGTGTACAGCTCCTTGTAAAAATTATTAGCCATTGCTCTCAACTCATTCGGATTATCAATCATCACTCCCAAAGAATTTTCCAGAGCCCGGATCATATTCTTCTTCCTTCTCAGACTTGCACAGAGATGAAAAAACTTAGTGTTCTTATCACCAGAAGAGAGCCACTCGATGCGAGCCCGTTGCCTCCACATTATTTCCTCACGATGATATAATTCAATCAACCTTTCATTCATCTTGAGCTCCACGTGCGAGGTGCTACTCGTAACGGATCTCCTCGCAACTCATCCAGTTTTCTCTTTAGTTCCTTTATTTCACGCCGGACACTGCCAAAAGAATTTTTGTTCCACTTGCTGAGCCCCTTCGCAACACACAAAAGCTTCTCATGTACTTGATGAGCAGTACCACAAGGGCCATTTCCCTCCCATTCTGATGTAACAGTCTCACCGAAACCTTCATGTTTTTCCCACATAGCCTCGTACCGAAACGAGCGGCATGCAGCAGTATTCTGCTCTTGACCTAGATTTAACAAGATAGGCCCATGATCCGAGGTCGCCGCTGAGTGGTGCTCGAGGCTTGCCAAGGGAAAACGAGCCATCCAATCAGTATTAACTAGAGCTCGATCCAGTCTGCATCTCGTATGTGTTGCCCCAGCCACCCCCTTTTTTCAAAAATCCAGAAACGTCCCTTGTAACCAATATCTAGTAACATGCAAACATCTGTAGCCTCTTGAAAGGCTTGTATCTGGGCTTTACTGCGTTTACCAATACCTTCATGCTCGTTTGGACGCAGAACTTCATTAAAATCGCCTATACATAACCAGGGTAAGGCGCTCAAAGTACTGATATTTTTCAAAACGCTCCATGTCTGGTGTCGCAGATGGGTTTGGGCCTCCCCATATACACAGGTCAGCCTCCACATGTCATGGCCTTCTTCCTCGATGGAAACATCAAGATGATAACAAGAGTAACCCAAAATATCAACCTTTATTTCATTATTCCAAAAAAGTCCTATTCCACCACTTCTACCTTGGCTGTCAACTGCATAAGATCTATCATATCCCAAAGTACTTGCTAAATTTTCTACCCTAGCTCCTTCTATTTGTGTTTCGACAATGCACAAAAGGGTAGGGGCAAACTTCCTCGTGAACTCGCGAAGTTCTTGGACTGTCACGGCGTTGCCCACACCACGGCCGTTCCAACACAATGTACTCATTGGGCTTGGCGGCGCTCCTCGAAGGAGCCCGCCAGATTCTTGACCTTGATGCTATGGTTGTCTCCTCCATCCTCCTCTGTCCTGGTCCTCTTCGGATCCCTCTGAGGCGGTGGGCTAACAATAGTATTACCCACATGCACAATAGCTAACTCAATATTCTTGGGATCTGTGTTGAGAAGAACGGGCGCCCTACTGGCATTCTGACCTCTTTCTACTATGATCATCAGTGACCATATCAGTGTTTGTTCCTTGATCTGTACCATAGTCTGCATCCCCAAGATCCTCCTTTCCAGCATTCCTGTTTCCTCCAGTTCTGTCGCCACGCCTTCCTCCACAACGCCCCCGGTTGCCCCCCGGGCCATGCCCCACATGCATCGTCCAAGTAGCACGGAGATCCTTAAACACTAGTGCAGACTTCGGGTGGACTCCATCCCCATGCTCCTTAAAGACATGGCCTAAATGGCCACATACCGCACACCAATCAGGTAAGCGCTCGTATTTCGCTCTATAGATCTGCCTCTTAAGGTCCCTTACTAGTGACACGGCATTCTTCAGCGGCTTATGAACATTGATTTGAACCCATACACGGTAAAAAATCCCCGTGAACTCATAGTAAGCAGTTTCAGCAAACAAAACCACCCCTACTTTAGCCGCCAATGAGGGCACCAGATGTGCATACAAGGTTGGGACGTCATGGATTTGAATCCAAGTATCCAAAGTGTCAAGCTTAACCTTGGAGGGTTGGGTCACACCATCATATGGGGTGATGATCACCGCGTTGCCCCGAAAATTCCAGGGCCCCTCTTGCATTACTCTCTCCCAGTCACCAAGACATTGGAATTGCATTGTGTACAGGTTTGCTTCGAGCGGTTTGAAATTCACCTGCTGTTCCAGATCCCATGCAGCCCTCATGTTCCTGAAAAACCATCCCTGACTGTAGGGTTTGTCAATATGTACCCTTGCCAGAGCCATCCATCTAGTCGCATGTTGGGGAACCGCATCTTCATCTACCACGACATCATCCATGTCCTCTTCCTGGAGACCCAGCTCCGCCATCAACCTCTCAATCTCTGTTGTGGATGAGGATCCGCCAGCCGACGCCGGCCCTTCTGCAGCTTCCGCAGCCATCTTCAGAACCTTGCCCGATCTACTCACCAGGTGTTGCAAAGCCAGACCCTAACACAGCCGCCCGAGAGATGGGAAAACCAACCAAGGCCGGGTGGTGATGCAGAGATCACCCCTGAATCAGCCGGAGTCGATCCCCTCCCCCCGAACGTCGGGAAGGAAAAAGTGCGATCTCAACGGCGGCTAGAATCGCCGCCGAGAGGAAGAAACCCTAACTTGAGGGAACACGGCCTTACAAAAGCTGTTCTTCTGTGCTTCGATGTCTCCACGAAGAAGAAAGCACGTTATCTCTTCTAGTGAACTGGGCCTTGGCCCATTTTTTTCTTTAGCATAAAAAAAATAACGTGAATGGTTAAGTGGTGGTGGGCCATTTTATTAAAAAAATAATTGTGGGCCACATCAGATCACAGCAGGGAGCCCATCGATTTAGTAGTGCTTCCTCCCCTAAAAAAAAGTAGTCCTTCCATGCTTTTTTGTGTGAAAAGTAATACTTGCATACTTAGATACTTGTATATGGAGTAAAGGATCTCAAGATGTTTGTATTAGCCAGGTGTTTACTAAAAGGAACCCGAAATTGAGGATCGATTGATTGATACTTGCATGCTTGCCCTAAGGGGCACAGCTTATCTCATCCGTCTCAGTTTATTAGACCCCTCTTATTTTGAGTAAAATTTTAATAGTAAAATATAAACTATATGTGATAAAAATTATATCATGGGAAATTTATTCCAATAAAAATACAATAAAACATTTTTTATAACATATACCTCATGTTTTTTTTAGTTATTTAGATGATCAGAGTTTGACCAAAAATACAATAGGGCACAATAAACACGGATGAAGGTAAAAAAAAACTAGCGAACTAAAGTATGATGGCAGAGAGTCAGAAATAGCACACATGTTCAATGGTAGGCTGATCAGACGTATACATATCTCAGCCATAGCGAAGCCGGAAGACACGACTAGTATTAACTGAAAAAAGATTTATGTCATAGAACGTTCTCCTTATGCAATTAGTTTCGCCATACCAAACATATAATTTGACCTCCGCCACCCACACGGGTGTGCAGTTGGGCTTGTAGGAGGGTAAAGGCAACTTGGCGTGATCTCCCGGGTGATCGCTCCCTACCCGACCACAGGCGGAGCTACTCACGGGCAAAACCGTGGGACCTCCTATCTGCCGCATTCTGCGGCAGAATGGCGGGGTTTAGCGCGGGGAGTCCTCCGCCTGGGCCGGCCCACCTACACGCCACTTGTTATTTCCTAACGCGTGAAAAAAACAACCGAGAGAGGCAGGATTCGCCCAAATCCTATTCGGCGCCTTAAGCGCCGAATACAGGCAATTTCGTACAGGACGCACACCCCCTCTGTACACTTGGTATTATAGCTGGGCCGGCCCATTCAATTTTTTTGTTCGTAAAACAAAAAAGACTGTGGGCACGCCCGGATTCGAACAGGGGATCTCCTGGTCGATACTAGCTACGCTAACCACCCCGCGGCCCTCACCTTAGTGTTAAATTGAAACTTCTTACTTCTTTTCTTCTGATGTTTTTCCTTTTTTTTTTCTATTTCTTTTTCCATTCCCTTTATCCTTTTTCTTCTCTCTTCTCTCTATTTTTTCTAATTCGAGAAACTTACCTTCTCCATGATTTTTTTCTGCAAAATTTATGAGCGTTTTTCTATTTTTGATGAACTTTTCAAATTCAATGAACTGTTTTTCAAATTCGATGAAGTTTTTTCAAATTCCATGAACTTTTTTCAAATACAATGACCTTTTTTCTAATCCGATGAACTTTTTTCAAAACCGATGAACATTTTTTTCAAATCCGATGAAATTTTTTCGAAACCGATGAACTTTTTTACAAATTCGATGAACTTTTTTCAGATACGATGAACTTTTTTCTAATCCGATGAACTTTTTTTTCAAACCAATGAACTTTTTTTCAAATCCGACGAACTTTTTTCAAAATCGATGAACTTTTTTTCAAAATCGATGAACTTTTTTCAAATTCAATGGACTTTTTCATATTTGATGAACTTTTTTGAAAATTCAAGTATATTTTTGAATTCATGGTCTTTTCAGTTTTTTTGTGAATTTTTCCCTACTTTATTTGTTTAAACAACAAGGCTTTTTTAACAAGTGCTCGCAAAAAAAATGTCTAGCAAAGGAGTGAGAAGCGATCGAGCAGCAGCGGTCAAGCGAGTAGCGATCAACCGAATGACGGGCCACGGCCCACTAGGGGGGCGTGTGAGTGCCAGCGAAGTTACGCGGCGCCGAAGGCGCCAACGACGAGGACTCCAGGATTCGATCCTGCGACCTCGCACTATGCAGGCTCCAAACCTCGAGCTGATAACCAATACACCACACGTAAACCACTGGTAATAGATGCGCAAAACGCAATAAGAACGTAGAGCAGTTGTTGAGATTTGAAATGCCGTATTTTTTTTTATATTCCAAACTCTTTGAAAAGTGAAACCTTTTTGTAATCCCCATTTTTATTAAAAATAGAAAGGAAAAATGCATATATTTTATGAAATTACCGATTTTTTTCTGAGATTATGAACAATTTTCAATTTTGGAACAAAGATTGGAAACAAGAACATTTTTTAAATTCAGAACAAAAAGTTAAAACATGAACAATTTTTTCAAAAATGCAAACAAAATATGTATTGCACGCTCTTTGGGAAATGTGAACAAAATTTGAAACATGAGAACATTTTTCGAAATTGCGAATAAATTGTTGAAACCGTGTACATTTTTTAAGAATGAACATTTTTATGAAAAATTGTGAACAAAATTTGAAAACACGAGCCTTTATGCAATTACGAACATTTTTTCGTAAAATGCAAACATTTTTTTAAATACCCCAAACATATTGAGAATTTGTGAACAAATTTTAAAAACATGAACAAACTTCGAAAACAAGAACAATTATTGAAATTCCCAAACATTTTCTTAATTTGTGAACAAAATTTAAAAATATGAACATTTTTTGAATTCGTGAACAAAATTTTAAAACGGAAACAGTTTTTGAAATTCCAGAACATTTTTTGAAATTGTGAACAAAATTAGGAAATGTTTTTTTTCAAAGGTTGAACAATTTTGATAATTATAAAAAAATCCTAATTTTTTGAAAATAAGTGAACAACATTTGAGCTTCTAAACTTTTTTGAATTTTGAACATTTTTCGTATTTCCGAACAAAAACGAAAATAGGATCATTTTGTGAAATTTGGAACAAATTTTGGAAAATTTGATTTTTTGAAATCTCTGAACATATTTTGATAAAAAAAAGTGAAAAAAGTAAAAGAGGAAAGTAAAATAAAAAGAAAAGAAAAATAGAAGCAAAAAAAGGGAAAATGAAAAATAAAAATAAAAAAGAATGAAAACCGAGAAAACCCGAAAGGAAACAGCACAGGAAAAAACCCGGTTCAGGGAACCTTCTAGAAGGTTCCCAAACCGTCGGCCACACTGTGTCAATTTGTAAGTGGGCCGGCCCAAGTTTCGTCGCTCTCATATGTGCCCCTGTGCAAAACCCCGACAATTCGCCGCAGAGAGCGGCGAATAGGGTTTTCCGAAAACCGTGCCGTGGCCCGCCCAGCAAACTCGCAAAAAAAAAATTATATACATGTGTTCTTTGTCCAGCCCACATGGCCACGTGATTGGCAGCCCATAATCCACAGCTGCATAGCCCAAACGCAGTCCAACAAAGCAGAACAACCAACACATCCATCCTCTTTTTCGTGGACTCCACTAGCTAGGTTGCTAATCCTCAAAAAAAAAAAAAACTAGCTAGGTTGCTAGGGCACGGCGCCGGCCAACGGCGGAGGTCCAGCAGCTGGGGTAGCCACAGCAAGTCGGAGGTAGCCCCAACTCTGCCCAGTGGTGATCTATCCCGGAGTCCTCCGTCTGATGTGGCGGCGCTAGCGACGGCGGCAAGCCGGCCAGTGGCCGAGTGGCGACACAGCAGGCAGCAGCGGCGGTAAGCAGAGTACTGAGCCGCGGCTACAACTGAGCTACCGGCGGCTACAACTGATTGCTGTGTTTGCAGGCGAGCCATAGCACAGCTGCACAGGTAAATTTCTCTCTTGTATTGTTTCCCCAATTTCAGCTGCACAGTTTTACAAATTGATCTTTATTACAAATCGAATTCACATAGAAATTTTCACTCACTTGATCTTTATTACAAATTGTAATTTAGTTGTCTTCTGTGTCATGGGCAAAGCTAGCCAGCGAAGAATTGATTTGGTTTTAAAAAGGAAAAGAAATGATTTGAATGAAGTTGAGGAGGATCATTCATCACCAGCAGATCATCCTATTCCTCTTCCCTTGGTTGAATTGGAACAACAGCAGCAGCAGAACCAAAATGGGCTTCAACAAAATCAACAAGTTCTATTTAGAGGTATCGAATTCTTGCAACGAGACCCAGGATTATGCCTACAAATTTGGCAATATCCACCGGATAGTGTTCGGCGAGCATATACTTTGTTGACGGCTATGCAACCTCGTCTACAGAATTATGAACCTTCAGGGGAAATAGGGCATCAGCGCCGCTTCAAGTACAATTGGTTTGCTCAATTCCCATCATGGCTAGAGCATTCAGAGGACAAAACATCGTGCGTATTGTCTATATTGCTTTCTCGCCGGCAAAAAGGAAAGTACAACAAGTGGTTCTCATGTATTCACGGTTGATGGCTTTGATAGTTGGAAGAGGGTTAATTGTGGAAAGCATTGTGCATTTTTAACCCACATAGGTTCTGGGCCATGCTCATCACACAACAATGCAGTCGCAGAATGTCATGCCTTACTCAATCAACCATGCCACATAGAAAATGTGATAGTAGCGAAGGACAAGGAGAAAGTAGAAAGAAACCGTTTGCGTCTGAAAGTCTCAATTACAGTTGTCAAGTGGCTGACACGTCAAGCTTGTGCTTTTAGAGGGCATGATGAAAGACCTCAGTCCAAGAACAAAGGAAATTTTCTTGAAATGGTGGAGCTTCTTGCAGAATTCAACCCCGAGGTTTCCAAAGTCGTGATGGGGAATGCTCCGTATAATTCAAAGTACACATCACCTGATATTCAGAAGGAGATATTGAGTATATTTGCATGTAAAATCAGGAAACATATCCGCGAGGAAATTGGAGATTCTAAGTTCTCCATTTTAGTGGACGAAACATGTGATGTAGCAAAGAGAGAGCAAATGGCGCTGATTCTCAGGTTTGCTGATAAAGGTGGTGTTTTGCAAGAGAGATTCTTTGACTTGATACATGTAGCAAACACAAAGTCTTTGACACTTAAGAATAAGCTGACCTATGTCTTATCAAACATGGTTTTGACATCCAGAATCTTTGGGGACAAGGTTATGACGGGGCTAGCAATATGAGAGGTGATTTGAATGGACTACACAAGCTCTATTTCTCCAAGAATCCCCATATGCTTATTATGTCCATTGTTATGCCCATCGCTTACAGCTTGCTCTTGTTGATGCATCCAAAGAATTGGTTCCTGTTTCCCAATTCTTTCAGAAATTGGTCTATATCATAAACACTGTTGACTCCTCTTCGAAAAGCCATGATGAGCTCCATCATGCGCAGCTAGTTCAACTAGAAACCGCAATCGCTAATTCTAGCATCGACACAGGGCAAGGTTTAAATCAGATTCGCAACCTTAAGAGACCAGGAGACACAAGGTGGGGTTCTCATTTTGGTTCCGTTTACAGTCTTTTGAAGATGTTTGATGATGTTGCTTCTGTTATCCAAGATATAGCTGCTAATAGATCCATTGGCTCAATTCGTGCGGATGCAGACACTTGTTTTGACTACTTGTCCTCTTTTGAGTTCATATTTATCTTATGTTTGATGAAAGAAATATTTGAGATAACTGAGCTACTTGGCCAAGCCTTACAGAAGAAGTCACAAGATATTATGAATGCTGTTCGTCTAGTGTCCTCGACAAAAGAGCGTCTTCAACAACTAAGATCAAATGATGGATATGAAGAATTTATTGTCATGGTTATTGAATTTTGTACAAACCAGGAAACTTACATATTGCGTGGTGGTCGTGCCCGTCATCAGCCTAATCAGTTCACCAAGGAGCATTACTTTCGAGTGCAAATATTCTTTGCAACAATGGATACTCAACTATTTGAATTAAATCGGAGGTTCGATGAGAAGGTAATGGATCTTCTATCTAATAGTGCTACCTTGATTCCTAGAAACAGATTTAGAGACTTCAAAGCTAGTGACATATGTGAGATGGTGAAAAAATACTACCCAGCTGACTTTTCCCATCAAGATATCTATGGGTTAGAACTGCAACTAAAACATTATGTTTTGGATGTTTCTAAGGATGAACATATGAAACATATATCGACCTTAATTGATCTTTGTCGATGCCTTGTGGAGACAGGAAGACATAATATCTTCAATTTGATTGAAAGGCTACTTTGTTTGCTCATTACCCTCCCAGTTTCTACAGCGAGTGCTGAACGTGCATTTTCTAGTATGAAGATCATTAAAACAAGGTTGCGGAATAAGATGGAAGATGATCATCTTGCCAACAACTTGCTAGTTAACATAGAGGGTGAGATTCTAGAGAAATACAACTATGAAGATATCATTGACGATTTTAGAAGCATGGCGGATCAGAAAGCTGATTTGTAGTATATGTAACACCATGATGACCATGACTGGTGGTAAACTACCATGGCTTCTTTTGTTTAGTACTAGTATTTTAGAAGCAGGGACGGACGCGCAGGTTTTCTCACGCTGATCAATCGTTCGTTCATCCTCCTGTATGCGAATCTAAGCAAGCAGCCGTGGGTCAGGTTATTCATAACCCCGTCCGGTACCACTACTGATCAATAGTGCAGTATCTCACTCGTCAGAGAGAATTAACTAAAAAGTCGATCGATCCTTTCCTTTGGATGTCTCTATATGACTAATTAATAGATGGATGGGTATCACTAATTACAGCTGCTTTGAGCTCAGACTTCTTTGTCAGAGCCGCATTGGCCATTGTTATTGTTAGGCATCTCCAACAAGGGCGCATATTCGGTCCTCGTATGGCTAATATCTGCGATTTTTACTCCAACCCACTAGAGTACTAGTAATAGCACTTGGATGCTTGTAAAAGAAGAAAATGTAAATAATCGCCTTAAAAAACTAAAAGTAAACTAAACCGTCGTGTACAGTCAGCAGAAAAATGGAAAAAATAAATAAATGAAATAATTCGTGACACAAGTTTGAGTAAAAATGTGAAAAATCTACTAACTGGGATAAATACTATCATGTACGTGAAACTAAGAGGTTAAAAAAAATTGAAATTCACTCTCTTTTTTTACTTACCGCCGGGAAACTAGCTAGTAACTGATGAACGTTCCTTGAGATGCTAAATATTGAATAATACTGGAATCGTGAGGTAGATGATTTTGAGTTAGGGGTGGGGAGTGGAACGTGGTGCTGATTATGATCGATGGTGCAACAGGACATGGTAGGATGGGACGGGAGAACCAAAAACTTTGGTCGCCTTGCCTCCAAATCATCTCCTCCACTGCAAATGTTGTGTGTTACCGATGGCCAGTAGTGCCGATGACTCAAGCACAACATGGCTTACCAGACTCGTTGCATTTCAAGTAAGTGCAACCTCTTCTTTATCTCAATCATTTCACACACCTCCCCTTTCCTTTGCGTCTGTTCTCGGTAAAATTTGCAGCGGTAACAGCCCACCTTTTCATTGAGAGCATGCATCTTATTTAGTACTGCATTTTTTTAAACCAGAGAAAGGCTATTATTATCCTGCTAAGTATTATCCGCTTTGCGTCTGTTGATCGGGTTGGCTCGAATCGTCACTCTCGGAGCTCCTCTATTTTACGCGTGACTGGCTCTTTAGATCTAACTGTCTCTTTTTGTGGCATTTCGACCACTTCTGTGCTTCTTCTCTTGTTGGCTTTGTATGTCATGTGTTCTTTGATCAATTTGTATAATGATTTCTCCAGCACGTTGTATCGTTCGACCGTGTGGATTATAAGTATAAAGTGGAGCGAGTAACCGTTTAGAGAGAGTTAGAAAAGAAACTCACGAGTGAGCAATCATCCGTCCATCTGGCCACGGTCATCAATCAATCTGGTGACAAGCTGGCCTTTAACTAATCGGCACAAGAGCCTACGATTAATGGCACATATTATCTAGTAATCTAATCTATGATGATTAGTGCTCGTACTGCTAATTAACTTGCGTCGATCGTGTCAAGTCATGCTTGATGTGATTTGCGAGAGGAAAGAATGTTCTCACCCACCCAGGGAGGAACTATCTGTTTGTTCCTTTGGTGGTTTGACAGCAAGTGTCATTCTTCCTTTGCATGGAATCTATCCATTCGAAGTGCAGTGCCAGTGAGGAAAAGGGTAAAGGGAATATACACCTAGTAGTAGTAACTTTTCCCAACAGAAAAAGAAAAACTAGCAGTGACTTTTTTTTATTTTCACATGAGCTCGATCGGCAGAGAGAAAGCACAAGCACTGCACTGACTGGAGCACTATCACACTATTGAAGTTGACACTTAATAACTTAAACGAGTGACCGTGGCGAGCGTGTTACTGTGCAACGGGAGTGTGAAAATACGTAATCAGCTGGAAGTTGCTTGGTGCGGGATCAAGACCATATTTACTTGACGGTGCTGTTTGTGGCACGTTGACTCATCATGCATGCATGCATGAGATGCAATTCTTTTCTTTACCTTTCTTTTCAATGTAAAGTAAATATGGGCTTGCTCAAGAAACTAGCTACTTTTATGCATGCATGCATGCTTGATTCTTCTCCCTTTTTGTTTGGAAGGAGGGCCAGCCACTAGTAGAGAATAGGAGATGGATCATCGATAACCAAAACCATCCCTGGTGGAGAAAAACGCATGCGAGAATGCCTTTCATCAACCAAGAAAGAAAAGGCCAGGCTGATTATGTCTGCTCGTCTGAAAAAATGGAATGGAAAGGAAACGGAGAAAGAGGCAGAAAAGCAACAAGAAAGCCGTCCATCTCATCATGCATCTCCTCATCGACAATGATCCATCCTCACGTGCTGGAGAGCATGCATGCACACAGTGAGCCAGCCATGCTTTCCACACTCACTTCCTCGCTCACTACTTGTTCAGGTTTGTTGCGAGCAAGAGCCTGCAGCAGGCTGTGCAAGAGCAGCAGCAGGAGGAGGAGGAGGCCAGATGGATGGCTGGCTGGCACCAACCCTGCCGTGCCAGGCAGCAACGCACGGATTTACTTGGATCTTGTCATCTGCTGCTGCTGCTGCTTCAGATACAGTAGGATTTCCTGAGACACAGCACCGAATAACCGGTGGCAGCAGCCAATCATGTCACTACGTACACACGCATGGGCGAGTGAGTACTAGCTCTGCTCTGCACTGGTACTGCACTACACTGGGTACCGACTGAACTCATTGGAGCGAGTGCTGGTAGGCCTTTGGGAAAAGAGGGCCTGCTTTGCTTTAAGGTCATACTGAATCTTTTTGCTTGTTATTTCTTTTTTTTTACAGCAAATAGACTTTATTTCTCATATAATGTCGTTTACAATGAAATGAGAAATAAAATCAGGGATAGCAGCATCCCAAGAACCAGGAGATCTAGTAGTAAAGGAGTGTCTCGCTAACTCGTCAGCCATCTGATTCGCTTCTCTGAAACAATGTTTGAAAGATAACTTTGAGAAATCGAGAGATAGCTGCTTACATTCAGCAACAACGGCAGCATCAGGTCCTAAACCCTAAACCCAAGAATCTTTTTGCTTGTTGGTAGGAAGGAGTATATATTGCAATGGCAGGGAACAATAATCCCTCACCCTTCACGCAAGCAAAACAATGTTGAAGCAAAAGCAAAGCATTTGGCCATCCCCGCCTGTTTCTTTGCCCGTGCGTACGTGAAACAAAGAAGAGCTTATTATTTACGAAACTGCTCTTTTGATCATATGCTCTCTAATCTACAGTAAATTCAAAATAAAAAACTATTTCCTTTGCGATAAACATTGTTGAACGCTTTAAATACTTGCAATTGTTTGTGATGAAATAATATTCATGAAGGTCTGAAGAAACTATGCTTCAAAATGCTTCCAACAATAGACATGGCATACAAAAAGCTGGAAAGAACTGAGCCTTAAGCCTGAACTGCACCGCACTTGACAAGCTTTTCAATTACGTACTACTCTGTCTCAAAATATAAGACGTTTTTTTATACTACTTAATACAGCTGCCGGCACCAACAGTACCGCCGCTCCCGCTCGCAGTGTAGTGCAGGGAGGAAGGCATGTTTGCTAGTTCCTGGATAAGCATGAGGCTTATCAAGTTTGTACTAAGTACTGTAACTACTGCAGACTCAGTGCAGCTAGCTGCCTGTGGTTTCTCGATCGGATCGGGTCCTGCCTATCATTAGCCTTGCCAGCACAAAAATTGGTGAGATTACTTATGACTCCACCCAGTAGTGCAACTGTTACTCAATAGTGCAGTATCTCTCTCAGCCCTCAGAGATAATTACTACTGGTAACTTAACTCGATCAAACCCTCCTGTGGCTGCATACCTGGCTCCAACTCAGACTCATTTTTTTCAGGGAGACCCCATTCATCGTTAACGCACTGTTGCCGGCTGCTAGTGGCACACACCTAGAGCTCCGTGGCACATGGATGCTGATGATAACAATCACTTATTACTCCCTGTTAGTCAGTGAACAATAGTGTTCGTGCGTGCAGCAGCAAAAGTGAGAGTGCAATCCTGGCCGACACCGATGGAGCCAGCCATTTTGATCCGTTGGTGTTTGATTGTTGACTGCCTCGCGGGCGCCACCACCTGTCATGGCACTGTGCATACGTACTGTTGCTCCATAGCATTTGCCTACTGTTTCTTTCAGATGATGTTACGGTGTTAGTCATGTCAACCAAGTACTGCCACTGCTTGTCTGCTTGACTGCTTGCTAATCTTACATTCTTAAGAAGTTGGTCCCAATTCTCTCTACATGCATGATGTCCACATCATCTTGCATGCGACATCATCTAGAATGTCCACGTCAAGATGCACCACATCTCTACTTTGATTTATCTCAACATGCACACGCTTCACATCATCACACATGCCATGTAAGCAGTTCAGTTTCCCCTGGGTTATCCACCGGACCGAATTCTTATTTTCTTCTCCAAGCTAACAGCGTCCATGCATTAACTAACGATTAATAGTGCAGTGCACCGAATGGCCTCAGCTCTCCTCGACTCCCTGTTACCCACCACGAACATGGTCTGCTCACATCCTGCACTCCAATTGGTCACCGCTTCTATTTTCTCTTCCCCTTCCAAGACGATTTGTCCACCCATGAACAGCTTTTGTTTTTTTTTTCGGTTGGTACTCTGCAGTTAGCTGCAGAGTATCATCGGCAACCACAGACCACGTTGAAGGAGGTCCTAGGGCAAGCGTGTTGGTGGGCGCAGGTAGGAGTCACAATGCTTCTGCAGTTCTGCTTCTGCCATGTCCCAACGTCAGTTTTTCTTCTCACCAATAGATCACAGGTTCAAACTTAGGAGATGAAAGATTGCATCCTTCCTGGCTGGAACATTAATTTCCTTTCTTTCTTTCCTTCTTTCCGTTTGATCCAAAACTAGGCAAAGGAATCATCAGGGATATGTCATGAAGATTACATCAATCAATACAAAGTTGGTGTACGTCATGCTTTTGCAGGTAATCAATCACAAACAGCTCATGTTTTATTATTATCATATACGACTTGGAATTTTTTTGTTAAGTGGAGGCAATTTTCAGCCTGCTATGGTACTCTATTATATTTTCTCCTAATTTAACTTCTCTTTTGTGTCGGATGCTACTAACTAAAAGTCAATCGGTGCACGCACTAACGTTTGAGAGTTTATAGAGAACATTTTTTCCAGCCATTTTTGGTATTGTATTTTTGCTCCTAATTATTCTTTGTGAGATGCTACTAATAAAACCTCAATCTCTGATCATTCCGTGCATCAACATGTTAGAGTTATGACGGAACATTATATTTCCATTTCAGCTGTCTCAAAATTGCAGGCGAGAACTATTTGTGTAACACGACTATTGCATGCATATCTGTTGGTTTCACCTAAATATTTCATTATAGTTAGTCCGCAGCAACGCGCGGGGTTTTATCTAGTTACTACAAGTATGGCTTGTCCCATTTTGATCAAACGCATCGTCTTCTTTTTACAACACCTCACCTCAATCATTTCATTTCACACGCCTCCGCTTTGTGTCCGTTTGCAGTAAAATTTTCAGCTGTAATAAACCTCCACCCTTTTCATTGGGCGCATGCCTCTGCTTCATTACCGCGCCTTTTCATCCAGTCATCCATCTGGCCACGGCCATCAATCGTACTACTATGTCGAGCTGTTCTTGAACTGATCAATTATATGTCTAATCTAGTATGATTACTTCTCATACTGCTAATTAATTTGTGAGAAAGGATAATGTTCTCACCCAGGGGCTATTTGTTTGTTCTTTTATTTTCCACGTGACCTCGACAGAGGGAAAGGGCTGCACTGACTGACTGGACCACTATAAGGGCATCTCTAGTGCGGATCCTCAAATCCCACCCATCCGTCTTGGCCATGCGGTCTGGACGTGTTTTGCAATCCAACAAGATATCTTATATTTGTTTGTGAACCAATTCAGATGCCTGTTTTCCTTGCGAACCGAAGCAAATCCCCAGGGATTCGGGCCGCTGCTACGCGCGCGTCCGACATCCCAATCACACCATATGCACACTACTCCCTGGAGTTGAGCTTGACAGAAAGAATGAATGACAACCATTCAGAGTGCAGTGACAATGAAAAGGGTGAAATGAGTAGCTTTTTTGTTTTCACATGAGCTCGAGAGAAGGAAAGAACTGCACTGACTCACTGGAGCATTAGCACACTACTCCCTTCAGTTGGACTCATAAAGGCACAGTTTCTTTTTTACATGTCCAGCCGCTCGCAGGATTTGGAGAGCAGCCGGCATCTGTCCTCTACTCACACCTATCAACGGTCTTTTCAGTATGACTCTTTCCGGCTCCCTGCCTACCGCGGTCCGCCCCTTCATGCTCCTGCTGATTCTTTGGAAAATCTGGGAAGCACGGAACAAGAAAGTTTTCCAAGGTCTAGATGTTGTTGCTTGAGGCTCCTTGAGAGCCATCTTAGATGATTTGATTGTTTGGTCTCATAGACTTAAAACAGAAACTCTACAGGGCCATGCCGGTCTGTGGCGTGAGTTCCTATCCTCACAACGCTCTTAACTCTGTAACACTCGGCAGATTTTGAAATATATATTCAGGTGGGGAGCCTTTCCCCCCTGTGAACATTTCAAAAAAAAAGGCACAGATTTTTAGGTCTTTAATTTAACTAGTGAAACATGCATTACATTTTATTAAAAGAAACACATCTTTAGATTAATTGTCAAATGTAGTTTCTAACAATATAATTTCGCAGAACATTATACATGTTTTATTAGTTAAATCAAAGACCTAAAAACTTATGCCCGACTTATAAATCTTGTAGTAACATCACGAGGAAGTCAGGTATAAATTAAGCAAATACGAGCACCATATGCCAAATATGGGACTTGAACCCGGCTGAACAGATTCCACCACAAGCTCGGGCTCCAGATTTATGCGTGAAGGCCCGACATAAAAGCCCCAAACGCACGAAATGCCTCAAAAATTAAGGTTCTAATATAACGGTTTTGCTAGAACTCATCTAACTGAGTTCTAGTTATGTCTCATTCATCTTTATAGCCATTCATTGAATGTGATGCTATAAGATGCGTGTGTGCTGACGTGGATTGGTACTTTTTTGTGTCTATTTTTGTTTTCCAGGTGAATAAGACCAAATTATATCTCATCTAGATGAGTTCTAGGCACTCCCCTAATATAAACACAGGTATAACTTCTTTATTTTCTGAAAAAATAAATAAATATAATTGTTGACTGTAACTCTCCACCTCCCTCTCGCATGCATGCACTTCCCATGCACGTAGCCCACTCCGCGCACTACGCGCCTGTTGTAACCGCGCCTCCATGCGCCGTGATGTAATCCCAGGCTATTTAGCCTCGAGTAATACAGCAGCGACACCACAAGGTGCAACGCTTCGTCCCTCCTCTCGTCTTCATGGTATCGGACGTCGGCCTCGTCTAGCGCCTGTACACCGCCTTCCGTTGCCGAAACCTCTCCTGCGGCGCCATGGCTTCCCCACCGCCGCTGCCACCTCCACCCCCTCCCCCCTTCCTCTGGCCATGGCCGCCGCCGCCACCCCCAACCGCACCGATCTACTCACTCCCTCGGCCCTCGCCGCCGCCTCGCGCGGTGGTGGGGCTATCATCCGCACCGCCGAGCCTCCCGTTGCGGCGACCGCTCCGCCGCCACCTTCTCCACTCGCGGCTATCTACATCAACCAACATGTCCCGATCATGCTCAGCCTCAATCAGCCGAACTTCTCCCAGTGGCGGACGTTGTTCGAGGTCACCCTCCGCAAGACCGGCGCGCTTTCTCACGTCGTTGCTCCACCGCTGCCCAACGACCCGACGTGGACGCAAGTCGACGCTCACGTGATCTCCTGGCTCTACAACCGCATCAGCCCGGAGATCTTCGGGCTCGTTCACCAGCGTGATGCCACCGCCGCCGAGCTCTGGGTGGCCATCAACTCCATCTTCCTAGAGAACCGCAAGCATCAGAAGTTCTTCCTCGCCACCGAATTCCGACGCATCGAGCAAGGCGCGGGGTCGGTGATCTCCTACTTCGCGCGTCTCAAGGACTGCGCCGACCGCCTCTCTGACCCCGGTGAGCACATCACTGATCGCGACCAAGTTCTCAACATGTTTCGGGGGCTACACCCCCGTCTGCGCTATGCCATCCCGATCCTCACGATGCAGACTCCGTTCCCGACGTTCCTCCGGTGTCGCACCTTTCTGCTGCTAGAGGAGAGTCGCCAGGTGCCTGAGAGCTCCCACGAGTCGACAACGCTCTACACGGCGCGCACGCCCCCCAGCACCAACACCGGCGGGGGCTCCTCAGGTGGATCCAACACCCGTCGCCCCGGCGGCAACGGTGGGCGCAACAAGAGCAAGGCCAAGGTCAACGACGGCGCAGGTAGAGCAGCTCAACTCCACGTCCCCCGGGCCCTCCTGCACCCACTTCCACGCCATGCACTGGCATGGTTCACACCTGGCCCATGCCGTGGCGGCCCCATGCCCCGGGCGCTGGAGTGCTCGACCCCCGAGCCGGCGCGCACGCGCTGTTCGCCGGGCACGCAAGCCACTACGGTTGCCCTCTGCCGATCCTGCCTGGTACGCCGCCTACAACGTGGACGCCCGGCGCCGCCCCACCGCACCCGCTGTACGGAGTGCCCTCGCCCGGCGCCTCTTCTTCATCGCCCGCGTGGGACCAGAGCGCGCTCATCCACGCGCTGAATGGGCTTGGCATGCAGCAGCAGCAGGGCTCCTCCGGCGGCGAATGGTACCTGGACACCGGTGCCTCCGCGCACATGGCGTCCTCGTCAGGTATGCTCACCACGGGAAAAAATCTGGTACGACCGGGTCGTAGGCAGGCAAACGTGAGACCACCGCGAGTGCGTGACATCTGGCAATCCGGTTGAGCATGAGAGAGAGAAGGGGCGTGGGGCCTGCCGGTTGCATGCATGTCTCCATCAGAGAGAATGGGCATGGGCCCGCCCAATTGCATGCATGTCATCTGCCTGCTGCGCGTCATATCACCCCCTGAATTCAATTATCACATCCCTAGAACACATATTCGATTTAGTTGCAGATTACATCTCGTAGGAACATATTTTATACTACTACTTTTGTTTGAGTGTAAATTTTATATTTAATTGGTGTAAATTGCGATGTAATATTTTTCTACGTAGCCAAAAAAACACTACATTTCATTTTTATCGAATGAAGATTAATATATACAAAAATTGTATACAAAAATTGATGGTCGAGATTTATCGAATGGAGATTTATCTAATGGAGATTAATATATACAAAAATTGTACGAATCAAAGAGATCTACAACTTTGTATCTAACTTTTCCTTTTTGTAGAAAGCCATTTGGGTGCTAAAATATTTAATACAACTAGTCAATGTGTACATGCAATGCACGTAATTAGGAAGTATATTAAGTGCATACGGATATTAAGTAGCATATTATTTGCGTGTTATTATGTGATTAGCACTATATTTGGCATGGAATTAACTGCACGCTAAACGTGTTGAGCGCTCGACATTGAAGCAGTCTAGGTCGTTGGATTGACATGATTTGATGGTCGAGATTAATTGAATCTGCCCCTTTGTGTCTTTTTATATTGGTATAGATATAGATATTGTGACATAAAAATAGCTACACACCGGTCGGGTGTTTCATGTCGATGTGATACACGAGTGTCGGGTCCCTGGAAACACTCTATTGCAACAAAGGAATATAGAATATAATCGAGTGAGAGATCCCAGGCGAACACTCGATTTCTATAACCACTCGATCTAATCTAACGATGCAAATAAAGTATATCAAATAATTACAAAAATCAAATAATAAAATAACAAAAAATTACCAGATAATTAATATGAAGTGCAAATTGGAAGAAATTTGAAGAAAAAGCAATAGAGTGAAGGTGAAATTCGAAGAAAAAGCAATGTAATCTGCAACTAAATCGAATATGTGTTGTAGGGGGGTGATAATTGAATTCAGACGGTGATATGACATGCAGCATGCAGATGACCTGCATGCAACTGGACGGGCCCATGCCCATTCTCTCTCCGATGGAGACATGCATGCAACCGGCGGGCCACACGCCCCTTCTCTCTCTCATGCTCAACCGGATTGCCAGATGTCACGCGTTTGCAGTGGTCTCATGTTTGCCTGCGTACGACCTGGTCGTACCAGATTTTTTTCCGCTCACCACATCCCAGCCCTATCATTCCTCTTGTATTACTGTAGGCAATGGCAACTCGTTCGCGGTCACGCACTCGAGTACTGCCTCCATTCCCACCTTTGCTGCACCCATCACACTTAGCGACATACTTGTCTCTCCCCACCTAATCAAGAATCTTATTTCTGTCAAAAAGCTTGCTCGTGACAATCCCCTTAATGTCGAGTTTGACGATGTCGGTTTTTCTGTCATGGATCGAAGGACGAAGCAGGTGATCCTCCGATGTAATTCCAATGATGATCCCTACCCAGTCACCCAGCCAGCGCACCATCACGCTCTCTCCGCCACCGCTGTCACACCCGCGCTCTGGCATCAATGCCTGGGACACCCCGGTCATGACGCCCTCACCACCATCCTGCGTGCCTGCTCCGTCCACCCTCCGTCGGCGTCGTCTGCACTTTGTCGTGCTTGCCAATTAGGAAAAAGTGTTAGGTTGCCATTTTCCCTTTCAGAACATGTGTCGTATTTTCCCTTTCAGCTCGTGCATTGTGATGTTTGGACTTCCCCTGTTATGAGTATATCTGGCAAGTAATACTACCTGGTCCTACTTGATGATTACAGTGATTTTTTCATGGACTTTTCCCCTCGACCGCAAGTCTGATGTGTTCCCGATCCTTCGCTCATTTTCAACGTTTGTCGACGCCAGTTCAACCTCAACATCCTTTCTGTTCAGTGCGACAACGGACACGAGTTTGACAACCATCAAGCGTGCGTCTTCTTCTCTTCCAAAGGAATTGTGCTACGCATGTCATGCCCGTACACTTCCCCGCAAAATGGCCGGGCTGAGCGCGTTCTACGCTCAATCAATGACATCGTCTGTTCCCTCCTTATCCACGCGTCCATGCTGTACACATACTGGGCAGAGGCGCTCAACACGGCCACTTTTCTTCTTAACCGCAGACCGTGTCGCGCCCGCCATGGCCACACACCATTCCACCTCCTTGTCGCATACACCCAGACTACACTCGCCTTCGTCTATTCGAGTGTCTGTGCTACCCCAACATTGCCGCCACGACGCCACACAAACTAGTCCCACGCTCCATCCCTTGCACTTTCCTCAGCTACTCCGCCAAACACAAGGGCTACCGGTTCCTCAATCGCGCCACCGGCCGTGTCCTCGTCTCGCGGCACGTCGTCTTCGACGAGCACCACTCCCCCTTCAGCACCGACAATGACCACACCCCTCCGATCGGCGCCGACGATGACGTACCACGCCCACCCCATGTTCCCCGGCGATCGTGCTCTGACCGCGCCCCGCCCCGCCCAACCGATACCCCCGAACCACCACACGCTGTCGTGGCCACACCCGACGGCCACGCTGCTGCGGCTAGTGGAAACGCTGCCAGGACAACCCACTCCCCACCTGCCATCATGGCAGCCCCTACCCGGCCCACCCCACCAGCGAAAGATCCCACCCCACTCGCCAACACCGGCACTGCTGCGCCTCCCTACTCATCCCCGCCACGCTCTCGTGCGCCCACCGGCTTGCGCGCTCATGCACCCGTGCGCACGCACACCCTGGTCACCCGTGCCCAGGTGATACGTCTCCAACGTATCTATAATTTTTTATTGTTTCATGCTATTATATTATCCATCTTGAATGTTCTATATGCATTATGGCGTTATTTTATATCATTTTTTAGGACTAACATATTAATCTAGTGACAAGTGCCAGTTGCTGTTTTTTCCTTGTTTATACCTTTTACAGAAAATCAATACCAAACGTAGTTCAAACGGAATGAAACTTTTTAAGGATTTTTCTTGGACCAGAAGACACCTAGGAAGCTTCGGGAGGAGGCCAGAAGGGCCACGGATGGGCCACAAGCTCACATGGCACGCCCTAGGGGGCGCCCCCCCAAGCTTGTGGGCCCACTGTGGCACCTCTAACCCTAATCTCACCTCCATAAATACCCAAATATTCCCCGTACATCAGGGGGCACACCAAAAATACTTTTCCGCCGCCGCAAACTTCTGTACTCATGAGATCCCATCTTGGGGGCTTTTCCGGCACTCTGCCGGAGGGCGATTTGATCATGAAGGGGCTCTACACTAACCTTATTGCCCTTTCGATGATGTGTGAGTAGTTTACCACAAACCTGCGGGTCAATAGCTAGTAGCTAGATGGCTTCTTCTCTCTCTTTGATCTTCAATACAATGTTCTTCTCGGTGTTTTTGGATATCTATTCGATGTAATCTTCTTTTGTGGTGTGTTTGTTGAGATCCGATGAATTGTGGGTTTATGATCAGATTATCTATGAATATTATTTGAGTCTTCTCTGAACTCTTTTATGCATGATTAAGATAGCTTTGTATTTCTCTCCGATCTATTGATTTGGTTTGGCAACTAGATTGATTTTTCTTGCAATGGGAGAGGTGCTTTTGTAGTGGGTTCAATCTTGGGGTGTCCTCACCGAGTGACAGAAGGGGTAGTGAGGCACGTATTTGTATTGTTGCCACTAAGGATAAAAAAGATGGGTTTTTTTACCATATTGATTGGATCTATCCCTCTACATCATGTCATCTTGCTTAAGGCGTTACTTCGTTCTTGTTTACTTAATACACTAGATGCATGCTGGATAGCGGTCGATGTGTGGAGTAATAGTAGTAGATGCAGGCAGGAGTGAGTCTACTTGTCATGGATGTGATGCCTATGTTCATGATCATTTCCTTGGATATCGTAATAACTATGCACCCCCGTCTGCGCTATGCCATCCCGATCCTCACGATGCAGACTCCATTCTCGACGTTCCTCCGGTGTCGCGCCTTCCTGCTGCTCGAGGAGAGTCGCCAGGCGCCTGAGAGCTCCCGAGACAGTGCACTACACGGCGCGCATGACCCCCAACACCAACACCGGCAGGGGCTCCTCAGGTGCATCCAACAACCGTCGCCCCGGGGGCAACGGTGGGCGCAACAAGGGCGACGCCAAGGTCACCGAAGGGGGCGGGTCTAGCAGCTCAACTCCACGTCCCTCGGGCCCTCATGCACCCACTTCCACACCATGGACTGGCATGGTTCACGCCTGGCCCATGCCGTGGCGGCCCCATGCCCCGGGTGCTGGAGTGCTCGGCCCCCGAGCCGGCGCGCCCGCGGCGTTCGCCGGGCACTCAAGCCACTACGGTGGCCCTCTGCCGATCCCGCCTGGTACGCTGCCTACAACCTGGACGCCCGGCGCCGCCCCACTGCACCCGCTGTACGGTGTGCCCTCACCTAGCGCCTCTTCTTCAACACCCGCGTGGGACCAGAGCGCGCTCATCCACGCGCTGAATGGTCTTGGCATGCAGCAGCAGGGCTCCTCCGGCGGCGAATGGTACCTGGACACCGGTGCCTCCGCGCACATGGCGTCCTCGTCAAGTATGCTCACCACATACTAGCCCTATCATGCCTCTTGTATTACTGTAGGCAATGGCAACTCATTCGCGGTCACGCACTCGGGTACTGCCTCCATTCCCACCTCTGCTGCCCCCATCACACTTAGCGACGTACATGTCTCTCCCCACCCAATCAAGAATCTTATTTCTGTTAAAAATCTTGCTCGTGACAATCCCCTTAATGTCGAGTTTGACGATGTCGGTTTTTCTGTCATGGATCGAAGGACGAAGCGGGTGATCCTCCGGTGTAATTCCGATGATGATCTCTACCTAGTCACGCAGCCCGCTCACCATCACGCTTTCTCCGCCACCGCCGTCACGTCTGCGCTCTGGCATCAATGCCTGGGGCACCCCGGTAATGACGCCCTCACCACCATCTTGCGTGCCTGCTCCGTCCACCCGCCATCGGTGTCATCTGCACTTTGTCGTGCTTGCCAATTAGGAAAAAGTGTTAGGTTGCCATTTTCCCTTACAGAACATGTGTCCTATTTTCCCTTTCAGCTCGTGCATTGTGATGTTTGGACTTCCCCTATTATGAGTATATCTGGCAAGCAATACTACCTGGTCCTACTTGATGATTACAGTCATTTTCCATGGACTTTTCCCCTCGACCGCAAGTCTGATGTGTTCCCGATCCTTCGGTCATTTTCAATGTTTGTTCGACGCCAGTTCAACCTCAACATCCTTTCTGTTCAGTGTGACAACGGACGCGAGTTTGACAACCATCAAGCGCGCCTTCTTCTTTTCTGAAGGAATTGTGCTACGCATGTCATACCAGTACACTTCCCCGCAAAATGGCCGGGCTGAGCGCGTTCTACGCTCTATCAATGACATCGTCCGTTCCCTCTTTATCCACGCGTCCATGCTGTACACATACTAGGCAGAGGCGCTCAACACGGCCACTTTTCTTCTTAACCACAGACCGTGTCGCGCCCGCCATGGACACACACCATTCCACCTCATGTTCGGCATACACCCAGACTACACTCGCCTTCGTCTATTCGGGTGTCTGTGCTACCCCAACATCGCCGCCACTACGCCACACAAACTAGCCTCCATCCCTTGCACCTTCCTCAGTTACTCCGCCAAACACAAGGGTTACCGGTGCCTCAATCGCGCCACCGGCCGTGTCCTCGTCTCGCGGCACGTCGTCTTCGACGAGCAGCACTCCTCCTTCAGCGCCGACAATGACCACACCCCTCCTATCATCGCCGATGATGACATACCACCCCCACCCCATGTTCCCCGGCGATCGCGCTCTGACCGCGCCCACCCCGCCCAACCGATCCCCCTGAACCACCACATGTTGTCGTGGCCAGACCTGACGGCCACGCTGCTGCGGCTAGTGGAAACACTGCCAGGACAGCCCACGCCCCACCTGCCATTATGGCAGCCCCTACCCCGCCCACCCCACCAGCGAAAGATCCCACTCCACTCGCCAACACCGACACTGCTGCGCCTCCCTACTCATCCCCGCCACGCTCTCGTGTGCCCACCCGCCAGCGCGCTCGTGCACCCGTGCCCACGCACACCATGGTCACCCGTGCCCAGGTGATACGTCTCCAACGTATCTATAATTTTTTATTGTTCCATGTTATTATATTATCCATCTTGAATGTTTTATATGCATTATGGTGCTATTTTATATCATTTTTTGGGACTAATATATTAACCTAGTGCCAAGTGCCAGTTGCTGTTTTTTCCTTCTTTTTGTCTTTTACAGAAAATCAGTACCAAACAGAGTCCAAACGGAATGAAACTTTTTGAGGATTTTTCTTAGACCAGAAGACACCTAGGAAGCTTCGGGAGGAGGCCAGAAGGGCCACGGATGGGCCACAAGCTTACAGGGTGCGCCACGGGGGGGGCGTGCCCCCCAAGCTCGTGGGCCCATCGTGGCACCTCTAACCCTAATCTCATCTTCATAAATACCCAAATATTCTCCGTACACCAGGGGGCACACCAAAAATAGTTTTCCGCCGCTGCAAGCTTCTGTTCTCGTGAGATCCTATCTTGGGGCCTTTTTCGGCACTCTGCCGAAGGGGGATTCGATCACGGAGGGGCTCTACACCAACCTTGCTACCCTTCCGATGATGTGTGAGTAGTTTGCCACAGACCTACGGGTCCATAGCTAGTAGCTAGATGGTTTTTTTATCCTCTCTTTGATCTTGAATACAATGTTCTCCTCGATGTTCTTGGAGATCTGTTCGATGTAATCTTCTTTTGCGGTATGTTTGTTGAGATCCGATGAATTGTGGGTTTATGATCAGATTATTTATGAATATTATTTGAGTCTTCTTTAAACTCTTTTATGCATGATTAAGATAGCTTTATATTTCTCTCTGATCTATTGATTTAGTTGGGCCAACTATATTGATTTTTCTTGCAATAGGAGAGGTGTTTTGTAGTGGGTTCAATCTTGCGGTGTCCTCACCCAGTGACAGAAGGGGTAGCGAGGCATGTATTTGTATTGTTGCCACTATGGATAAAAAGATGGGTGTTTTACCATATTGATTGGATATATCCCTCTAAATCATGTCATCTTGCTTAAGGCGCTACTCCGTTCTTGTTAACTTAATACACTAGATGCATGCTGGATAGTGGTCGATGTGTAGAGTAATAGTAGTAGATGCAGGCAGGAGTCGGTCTACTTGTCACGGACGTGATGCCTATGTTCATGATCATTGCCTTGGATATTGTCATAACTATGCGCTTTTCTATCAATTGCTCAACAGTAATTTGTTCACCCACCGTATGTGTTCTTTCAAGAGAGAAGCCTCTAGTGAAACCTATGGCCCCCGGGTCTATTTTCCATCATATTATTTTCAGATCTATAAAACCAAAAACCCAACAATACCTTGCTGCAATTTATTTATCTTTATCTTATTTTGCACTTTTATTTATCGTTTATATCAATCTTTATTAGATCTCATCCTTACAAGTGACCGTGAAGGGATTGACAACCCCTTTTTCGCGTTGTGTGCAAGTATTTATTAGTTTGTGCAGGTGCTTCTATTGGGGACTTGTTTGTTCCTCCTACTGGATTGATACCTTGGTTCTTAACTGAGAGAAATACTTATCTCTACTTTGCTGCATCACCCTTTCCTCATCAAGGGAAAAATCAACTCAAGCTCAAGAAGTAGCACCAGTCCGGTACATTTCTTCCCAACAAAAAATACATACAGAACAACTCCGCTACTGTCGACACACCAGCCATCTCCCTGGTGCCAAAATCTGTGCACGCCACGCTTCGTGATGTTCATTGGCTAACAGCAATGCAGGATGAATATACGGTGCTGATGGTGAACAGGACATGGATGCTCGTGCCGCGCCCGCCTTGCGCCAACGTGGTCACCGGCAAGTGGCTGTTTCACCACAAACTCAAGGCAGACGGGACGCTCGAGCGGTACAAGGCCAGGTGGGTGGTCCGGGGGTTCTCTCGACACCCCGGAGTGGACTTTGATGAGACGTTCTCGCCGGTCGTCAAGGCGGCCACCATCCGCAGCGTGCTCGCCTCGCCGCCGCCCGGGACTGGCCAGTTCATCAGATGGACGTGAACAACGCCTTCCGCCACGGGCAGCTCATGGGGTGCGTCTACTGCTAACAGCCGGCCGGGTTCGTCGACAAGCTGCACCCCGACCAAGTCGGCCTCCTCGACAAGTCTCTATACACACTTAAACAGGCTCCGCGTGCCTGGTTCGCTCGGTTCGCGGCCTACCTCTGCAGCATCGGGTTCATGGCGGCGCGAGATGATCCCTCGCTGTTCGTGCTCTATGGCGACGCTGGCACGGCCTTCGTACTCCTGTACGTCGACAACATCGTGCTCACGACCTCCTCCATGTCGCTCCTCCGTCGGCTCCAGCAACAACTCTTCGCTGAGTTCTCCATGAAAGACCTCGGCGCGCTCCACTACTTCATTGGCATCAGTGTGACGCGCATCGCCGGTGGCTTCTTTCTATCACAGCGCAAGTACGCGGGCGAGCTGCTGGATCATGACAACATGGCTGGCTGCAAGCCGGCCTCCACGCCCGCCGACGGTGCCCCCGTCCGAGATGCATTTGAGTATCGCAGCCTTGTGGGAGCCCTCCAGTACGTCACCCTGACGAGGCCTGACCTAGCGTACGCCGTGCAACAGGCGTGCCTCTACATGCACGATCCCCGGGAGCAGCATCTGGCGTTGGTCAAGCGCATACTCCGCTACCTGCGTGGCACGACGACGCACGGGCTCCATCTTCGCCGCTCCTTCGAGCTCAACCTGCTAGCGTCCTCTGACGCGGACTGGGCCGGCTGCCTGGACACACGGCGGTCAACCTCCGCCTACATCGTCTACCTTGGCGACTCGTTGCTGTCCTGGTCTTCCAAGCGACAGCCGACCGTGTCCCGTTCAAGCGCCGAAGCAGAGTACCGTGTTGTGGCGAACGCCGTCGCCGAGTGCTACTAGCTCCGTCAACTCCTCGGCGAGCTCCGTGTACCAGTACCGGCCGCCATAGTCACCTACTGCGACAACATCTCCCCGGTGTATATGGCGGCCAACCCGGTGCATCATCATCGTACAAAGCATATAGAGCTCGATATACACTTTGTGCGTGAGAAGGTGGCCTTGGGACAGCTGCGTGTTCTCCACGTACCCACCACACAACAGTTAGCCGACGTCATGACGAAGGGCCTCCCGACACCTGCGTTCCAAGAGTTCAGGTCCAGCCTATGCATCCGTCCTCCCGATGCTCAGACTGCGGCGGGGTGTTGACTATAACTGTCCACCTCCCTCTCGCATGCATGCACTTCCCATGCACGTAGCCCACTCCGCGAACTACGCGCCTGTTGTAACCGCGCCTCTATGCACCGTGATGTAATCCCAGGCTATTTAGCCTCGAGTAATACAGCAGCGACACCACAAGGTGCATCGCTTCCTCCCTCCTCTCATCTTCAATAATAATGCGTTCTTTGAGAGAGGCGAGCTGGAGCAGGTGAGTGCAGAGTTAAGAGCTACTCCCTCCATTCCAAATTAGTTGACTCAGATTTGTCTAGATACAGATATATCTAGACATATTTTAGTGTTAGATACATCCGTATCTAGATAAATCCAAGTCAACTAATTTGGAACGGAGGGAGTAGGTGCGAAGGGGGATGATTCGGTAAAGTCGGGGTATGGGGTTTCAAGAGAAGAAGAGGTGGGTGAGCATCTATTTTTGCTTGATATCCGGCTCACGGGATCTGGCACATAAAAAAGAATAGATGTTTGGGTGAGAGGGGACATCCATCTGAGGGTGGCACTAGTAGAAAACGGGCCTTTAGTCCCGGTTTCAAAGTGCATTTAGTCCCGGTTCTGGAACGGGGAAAAAAAGGTCGGGACTAAAGCCCAAAACTTTTAGTCCCGGTTCGCTTACGAACCGAGACAGAAGAGGCTCCACGTGGCCGCTGTCTGGAGCTCTACCTTTAGGATGTGTTTGGTTGCAGGGATATCCTCCGAGGAACAGGAATAGCCCTTCTATGCGGGGGATGCCACATGTTTGGATCCAAGGCGAGGGAGGATAGGGGCAGCCAGATGCCTCGAATATTCGCCAAAAACGGGGCTGGGGTCACCCGCGAAAAACGAGCGGGTAGTGGCAGCCACCCCGCGCGCGCGTCTCTTCGTCCAGGCGCGAAACAATATTTTCGCGTATTGACCCCCGCTCACCCCCCGCGAAACCCTCACTTTCCCCATTACTCATCTCTCTCTTCCGTGAGCGGCGGCGACGCATCTAGCAGAGAGGCCGGCGAGAGGTGAGTCCTTCTCTACTCTTTCCCTCTCTCCTCCTTTCCTTCTATCTTCCCACCTCCATCAATCGTGTGTGCCGGTTGGTCGTTGTAGAGGGTGTGCACGGGGGCGACGCGGGCTAGATTTGAGGCAGCGGCGCGAGATCTGAACGAGGATGGCGGCTGGGGGCTTGAGGAGGCGCGAGCGGCACCAGGAGGCCACCCGTGCCCACCGTGGGGAGCCTGGCCATGGGAGGAGCTCATCACCAGGGCCTGCAGGCGGAGGTGGAGAAGGATTCCCCGACGAGCGGCGCAAGTGCACACGGGAGCTTCTCTACGGTGAGCGCAAGTGCATCCGGTGCCGCGCTCGGTTGCATGTGCACGACTGAATCCGCTCGGCTGCATCGGCGTGTGTGTGTTCTGAAGTTTACTGTTGCAGACTGATGCATAATGTTCATGAGTGCGTGTGCTAGAGTCTGCTCATGTGTGTGTGTACTAGACTGGTCTATATTATCTGTTTTTTTTTGTGGGAACTGATTGTATAGTATCTACTGTTGCAGGATATTTGAAGGTCACCGTGAGCACATCTGGCAACACAACTCCTTCAATTGAGGTAACACATTCACCCCACTGTCTAACCCCCTGTTTCTTTTTCTGAAATATTTGACAGTAGAAAAGAATAATTGATTTACCTCTGAATAATTGGCTTCTTGTAGACAGATTGTGTGCTATTGAATTATTCTTGTTCACATGTTAAAGTATCATTTGTAATTGCATTGTAGATGGACAGAAAAATAAAGATGTTAATTTATGCGGCTGCGGCACAATGGTTTATCAACATGATAACATTGGTTGTTCAATCCAGAAAAAGAAAAAGAAGAGAAGCAATTACGTATGCCCCAATTGATGAGAGAGATAGGATGAGAAGAGAGTATTTTGACAACAAAATATGGAAGAATGACACAACTTGTGTGAACATGCTTAGGCTTCGGAGAGAACCTTTCTTTAGGTTTTGTCAACTGTTTAGGGATCGCAATTTGCTAAACGACACAATACACTTGACTGTTGAGCAACAACTAGCAATGTTCCTGCACACCGTTGGGCACAACATTAGAAATAGGGTAATTGGCACCAATTTTGGTAGATCCGGTGAAGTCATGAGCCGTTACTTCAAAAGGGTACTCCATGCCATTGGTGAGCTTCAAGATGGCCTTATTAGGAAGCCTTCATTGGAGACCCAAACCAAAATAGAAGGAAACTACCGGTGGGATCCATACTTTAAGGTATGTGAGACGGAGTGACAACTATATTTTGTCATTGTAGGCATGAATTTGTTTAGATCCTAATTTTTGGGTTTTGTTTTCACCAAATAGGATTGTATTGGAGCTATCGATGGCACACATGTGCGAGCCTCCGTTACACCGGATATGGAGGCTGCCTTTCGTGGTAGAAAGACTTATGCTACTCAAAATGTGATGGCGGCTGTAGATTTTGACCTTCGATTCACATATGTGTTGGCCGGTTGGGAGGGGACAGCACATGATGCTCTAGTTTTACGTGATGCTTTAGAACGTGAGAATGGTCTACGTGTCCCACAAGGTAATAGATGAACTATATACATCTGTATTGTCAATGGGGTATTTATATATATAACCAAGTAACCCGAATATAGCCATAGATGGTCTTTGGGAGAGCATGAAAGTACTCCCTGGGTTTAGTTTGGATTACCTTGCTCATTACTATGCATATTTGGTTGACAATCCTCGTGTTGCTATGGCATTCAAGGTGTTAGAAGATGATCAGAAGAAGGTTTGGGTTTCTAGGTATGTCAAGAGTACCTTTCCTGAAGCATGAGGATGGTGGGTGCATATGTGGTGAACTGGTGATTGACTTGTACTTTTGATGCAACCAAAACAGTAACTATGGGTTGTATGGATTAGCTCTTTTGACAACCGAGACCATAACTATGGGTTGTGTAACTATGAAAAGTTCTAGTAATACTCTATGGAATGTTGAACTATGAGTTATGTGCACTTGACTTATGTATGGAATGTTGAGCTTATGTGATGAAGTTCAAAATTTTGACTGTCGTTTTGTTTTGGTTTGCTGTGAAAAAGTTAAAATTTTCGAAATTATGAGTGTGCATGCTGTTTTTTCCTTCCTTCCATTGAAAAAGTGCAAATTATGACGGTAATCTCACCACCTCAAGTAAAAAAGATTACCACAACCCTTATCCTTCATTCATCCCTCGAACCAAACACTCCGATGGCTATCCTCAACCATGTTTCATCCTTTGAACCAAACAAAATATGGGATAACCCTACCCTTCCAACCAAACAGAAAAAAGGGCTATCCCTAGCCACCTGGTTGGGGATACCCACAACCACCCTAGCATGTCCATGCAACCAAACACATCCTTAGTCCCGGTTGGTAACACCAACCGGGAATAAAGGAATTTTTGTTGAAATTTTGTTTTTCTGAATTTTTTTGAAAAAGAAAATTTTGATTTTTTTTATTTTTTTTCAATTTTCAAATTTCTGAATTATTTGACAATTTAATCTCTAATCACCCCTCATCACTGCTCAAGTATGGACCACTCATTCCAAATCGTCTAACTTCCCGGCTAGTCACCCATCTTCTCACTACCCCAGCCTAAGCACGCTTAACTTCTGAGTTCTATTCCTCCTAGTTTCCAAGTCTGCAATTGTTGTTTTCCTGACAATACTAAGCTGTCAATCCTATTAACCCTTAGGAGTTGAACTTGAGCATGAAGCACCGTTTGAGTTTGAAACTATTATTTTAAAAAACAATAATTATTTAGTAACACTAATATTTCTCGAATAAGTAGTTTGACCATAGTTTGACCAAAAATTCAAAAAAAAAGTTAAATTTGAGGATAACTTTTTTTTCCTTTTAGAATTTGAGGATTCTAAAAAGTTCCAAAACGGCCTAGGGCCGTCGAAATCGGAACCGGATTTTTGTGCTGAACATTTTGATATATTATACGTTTTTTTTCGACATCGTATGCAAAAGTTATAGCCGTTTTACTTTTTCATAACACTTTTTTGCAAAACATGTCGAAATTAATGTTTTTTAATTTTCCTAACTAGTAGATGTAGTAACATAACTACATCTCGAAGGATTTTAATTTTTAAAGTTTTTATCATTTTCTTTTGTTTTTTTTTCAAAACTGAAATGGCGATACCCTATTGGGGGGGGGGGGGTAGAGTTTGAAAATTGCAGAACCCCTTTAGTCCGGGATGGTGTCCTTCCAATCCTACCGTCGACTACATCTGCTAGCACCGTCCCAGCCAGAGTCACAACTAAGGTTAACCAAGCCAGAGTCACGTTCTATTAAAGTGACAAAAAAATTTACTTTTTAATATAGCAAAACTAATTCTATCAACTATTATTAAAGGCTAAACAACTATTAATACAAAACAGTAGCAAAATTAATATTAATTAATTATAAAAAATTATCTACTGTTGTCTAACAGAAGCATACTACAATATGTTAAAATCTATAGAAAGAACTAACTAAAAATAATTGAAAACAATAATTAAAGGACTAAAACAACTATATAAGCAAAACAGTACTGTTTTAATTAAAATCCTAATTTAAATTATTCTAAAAATAACCAAATAAATCTTACTGTGACAACAATCTAACATGTGACTATGAGCAAAAAGAATTAAATTAAAAACTATTTTTAAACTCAAATTATTCACAATCTAGGGTTTGAAGCAAATTTGAACAAATTCATATTTAAATCATTCAAATTTGAAAAATAATTGCACAAACAGAAACTAGACAAAATTTTGAATCTAATGCAAAAAGAATCACTAAAAAATATCAAATATTCTAAAAGATATAAGCAATTTAAAACAGAAACTAAAAACAAAAACAAATGGAAAAACAAAAAACAAATTTCAGAACCCTTTTAGTCCCGGTTCGTGGCTCCAACCGGGACTAAAGATTACACCCCTTTAGTCCCGGTTGGTGGCTCGAACCGGGACTAAAGGTTCAAATGGGACCTTTAGTCCTGGTTCAAATGGGACTTTTAGTCCCGGTTCGTGGCTCCAAATGGGACCTAAAGGATTAATGCTCTTTTCTGGCCTCAACCAAATCCCTGTTTTCTACTAGTGTGAGGAGAAAATGAGTCGAACGGCTCGCCAACTTTAATATCATACCATATTGATACTCATTTTGCTTTTCACACAAGGTTTTGATCTTTCCACTAGCCTTGTGCATGGCCAGCCCAACCCCGAAACCCGACGGTTGGGCCAAGCTTGAGCTCCAAATTACAGCCTGAAGGTCCCCAAAGCCTGAAATGCCTAAAACCTAGGGTTTCAATAGAAATGCTGGTATAATATTTTACATTAATTTTTCCCTGAAATGATGAAAATAACTAGGGAAAAGAGAGAAGGCAAAAAAAAAAATCTGAGGGCTCACTCGACGATGGATGGCAAGGAAGAGGGCTTTTTGAAAAAAAAAAGATGGCCAGCTTTCTGTTCATACTCCCATCCCGGTGTGTCACAGCGCGAGGGAACAATCTTTCAAACTACTGTATCTCGCTTGCTTTAGGTATGGATGCAAAGCAAAAGCAAAAGAAAGGTTCCGCTTTGTGTTTAAACAAGTTTTGTTTGCCACACGAACGCACAGACGCATGCATAGGTTCGTTGCTCATAAAGAAAGAACAAAAGGATATGGATATGGCTCCGGACGTTTGGTCTATGGATGTATATACACCTTATATGAAAAAAAATAGTAATTAGTAATTAAATAAAAAGTCGAATTTTTTTGAAAATAATAAACTTGACATTCCATTGTACTTTTGAAAAAATTCCACAAAAAGAAAAAACCCCTTTGACTTAAAAAAAAGGTCAAAATAGTGACCTATAATAGCAAATAAATTTTATTTTTTGCCCTGAATTCAGCGTTGGTTTTTTATTCATGACAACTTATATACTAGTCCAAAAAAAAGAAAAATTTATTCTAAATAAACTTTTGAACTATTTTGAGGTTTTTAGTAATTAATTGTTTTTCCGTACAGGATGTAGATACAATCACGAACCCATATATGGCTCCATCTTTATTCTTCTTCTTATTAGAGGCAGCAGCTCGCAGACTTGTACGCACGTACGTAGTACTTGACTTGCAAATATTAATTAAGGCGGCTTAGTTAAACATTGGGTCAGACTCCCTCCTCAATTGCACTGCACTTGACAAGCTTTTTATTTGTTTATAGCGCCACTGCTACTGTAAGCATCTGTCAGTAACAATAGTTTCAGTCTTGCTTGCAGGGATAAGAGATTCGTGCTTGGTACTAGTACTTTCAGACTGGAGCATTGCAGGGCTGGTTTTGTCTCTACCCTAATTGAATCCTGTATGCGAATTGAAGCAAGCAGTGGTGCACAAAAGTGGGTCAGATTACTTATGACTCCGTACGGTACCACTACTAATCGATAGTGGAGTATCCCTCTCGTCAGAGAGAATTAACTACTACACAGTAAGAGCATGGTTAATAGAAGAGCCGATTACGGGCTCTATACTCATGCCATGTCACTTGTAGCCTTTGTAGAAAAAATCTCATATAATAAGGCTGGCTGTAAGTTGACTGTAACAATTAGTGTTTGTATGCATGGGTAAGAAGGCAAGTGCACTTGATTGGGAGGGAGAAGGCAGCGGCAGCCTTTAGCGCTCTACGAGGGCTGCATGCATTCTTTTATCTCGTACGCAGTGCTATAGCCGGGCGATTGTTGAAGCGCCGGCTCCCTTCTCTTTCTTCACTTCTCTCTCCTCCGGCTAGTACTTTTGCTGATATGGACTGCTTATAGCCTGCTGACTCAGATCTATTATACTTGCTCTAAGTAGTTCGATCCTCTGGCTATCTCTCCGTAACTAGTTGATGGATTGATCCTAAAAAAAACTAGTAATTGATGGATGGATGGTGTACTAATAACTGCCGATATACGGGTCGGCGCGGAAAAATCTACCCGAGCAGACCCCGCAAACGCGTCCGACACGTAAAAGTTTTTGCGGGGCGCGGCAAAAGTTCGCCCTCAACCTTTAGATTCACGGGGTGGGAGGCCGACCCGAGCTCGCCCCCTATCCGAAGCGAGATTTGGCGCGAGGCCGTTCCCGCCCCCCCTCCCCCCTCCTCGGCCGTCGTTGCCCCGCCACCGCGTGCTCCGGTCCATCTTCTCCGTGATACTTCGCCGTCATGGAAGCCTCCCTGCCGTCCCCCGTCACCATGGAGGTCGCGCACGCGCAATTCCCTCCGGCGGATCTCGTCGCCGGCCATGTCGCCCCCACCGTCGCCCAAGGCCCCAACGTGCCTGCCCGCAAGCGGCAGGGCAACGTTGTCGTGCAGGGCGGCAATCCGGCTGGCCCCGCCGGAAAGGCACGCGCGCCGGGCGCTGCCGCCGCCGCGCGATCTGCCCGGCCGCCGGCGGAGAAGGTGAGCAAGGTTTCGGGCGTGAAGCGGAAGAAGATTCCTACGAAAAGGCCGGTGCCTTCGTCCACTCCCTCCGCCCCGGCGAGATGTTCCCTGACGATGCCGTTCAATGGCGCTCCTTCCACCGCAAGTGAGGTGTTCGATGAAATGGCCGAAAGGTATACATCTTCGATCTATTGTTCTTGCTTCGCTTTTCGGCATTGTGGTTGTTCTTGACTTGATGCCGCTCAATGTAGCGGTGGTTCGAACAATGCCACATCCGAGTTCGTGAACTTGTTGGACACCAACGCCATCGACATCGATAGGGCCCCGTTTGCTGATTTCGATTACAATGAAACGGAGGGTGGCTTGGATGATCACGGTGGTGAAGATGAAGTGGAGGAGGTAGATGAGGGGGCGTATGAGGAAGCGCAAGCAAAAAAAAGCGTGAGGTCGAAGAACTACACGATCTTGGAAGATCAAATCTTGATCAAGGCTTGGAGTGTGGTGTCTCTTGATGCTTGCACGGGTACATCTCAAACCTCCAAGAGATATTGGCAAAGAATCGAAGATCAATACTTCCGCATGATGGCCAAGCATCCCAATAGGACACCACGGACCTTTCGGTTGCTCCAAGCGCGTTGGGACGTGATCAAGCCGATTTGCAGCCGTTGGGCAGCTTGTTTGGAACAAGTACGCAATGCACCTCCAAGTGAAACCGTGGAATCCGACTATGTGAGTTCGTTTTCACGTCCCAAGTTGTGCACATTATTTTGCATCATATGAAGTGATTGCATCATTTGACTTTGTTTAAATTGTGTAGGACAAAATTGCCCAACAAAGATACAAAGACATGGAAGCTTCCGAAGGCAAATTTTTTAAGCTAGAGCATTGTTGGGATATGCTCAAAGAGTGCGAGAAGTGGAGGTTGATTGACAAGGAATCCCCACCGAAGAGAGGTGCACTTATGAACATGGATGAAGATGAAGATGATGATGGCCCAAGAAACTTGAACAAACCCGATGGTGACAAGAAGACAAAGGAGAAGATCAAGAGGGAACACGAAGCATCGAGCTTGCGGGACAAGATAGATGCCATGGTCCAATCAAATGAGTTGATGTTAGCGAAGACTTTGGAGACAAAGAAAGAGTTGGCCGAGAGAAGGGCACGGGAGAAGCAAGAGAAGTGGCAATTGCTCAAGGACGAGGGGTTGCGCAAGGCGGCCTTTGAGGAGAGAAGGGCACGTGCCGCTGAGAACAAAGCCATGTCCAAACTTCTTGCCGAAGAGAATAGGATCATGACAATGAACCGCAATGACATGGACGACATCACCAAAGAGTGGCATGATATGGCAAGGAGGGACATCTTGAAGAGGAGGATGCTTGCGTCGGCCGGTGCGTGTTACAGTGCGGGCGATGTTTTCTCATCGGGATTTGGAACCAATATCGCCGATGCATTCAGTGCGCCCGCCGGTGATTTCGGTGCCGGAGTTGGAACAAGTGTCGGTGATGGATTCGAGGGCGGCGATGACCTCGATGGAGGTGGTGCGGAGTGAAGAGCGACAAGATGATCAAGACGTGGTCGTCGCTTTTACAAGTCTTTCTGCGTTTGTCCTACAAAACTATGCTTTTATTTGCGCCCGAACTATGTTTTATCGTTTGAATTTGAACTCATTTGTCGGAATCGCTGTCAAATTCGCTTATTAAGGGTTTTCGGTTTGCGGGTCGACGCGGCGGTGCCCGAGCAGACCCCGGGTAGCCGACCCGTAAAAGAGCATCTTTGGCGAATATCCTTTTATACGGGTCCGTTTGCGGGGTCTAACTCTGCGGCCGCCCGCACCGGCCCGCAAAACCGTTTTTCCGCGAACTGTAAACGCCTTTTGCAGGTCGGCGTTATACGGGGTCTGCTAGAGATGCTCTTAGCGCATCTCCAACATGGACCCCTATTCGGTCCTCGTATGTTCGACATTGTGGGAGATGATAATATGTTGTGTGATCATACACAACATAATTTGAAAGATAAGGGTGAGACAGTTCACCATGTTTTGGATTTTGAACCGATGGATGAAACTGTCCAGCTTCCATGCCAAGAGGCGGAAACATTTGAGCAATTTTTCGATGCTTCATTAGATTCACAACAATGCCCTAAATTACCCGTGAACAATATAACTTTTGTGGCATATAATTTATGTTTTATAAGTTAAATCTATAGTAAAAGCTTAACAAAAAGTGCAATAAACCCGGAAAAGTATTTCTATACTCACTGCATTTCTAATTTCTGTTACTTACCCTCGGGAAGCTAGCTAGTACTGTAACTGATAAACCTTCCTTGAGATGCTAAATGTTGAATAATACTTGAGCTGGGGTGGGAGTGGAACGTGGTGCTGATTATGATGGATGGTGCACGAGGACGTGGTAAGGATGGGACGGGAGAACCAAAAACTTTGGTCGCCTTGCCTCCAAATCATCTTCTCCACTGCAATGTTTGTGTGTTACCGATGACTCAAGTTACTCAAGTACCACTACTTACCAGGCTTGTTGCGTTTCAATTTTTTTTTTGCGTTTCAATTAAGTGCATCCTCTTCTTTTTACTCAATCATTTCACATACCTCCGCTTTGCTTTGCGTCTATTCTCAGTCAAATTTTCAGCTGTAAAACCCCACCTTTTCATCGAGAGTATGTGTCCCCTTTATTGCTGCATTTTTTTAATCTAAAAAGGCTATTATTATCTCACACAAATTTAGGCATAACTTTATCCGCTTTGCTTCTGTTCTCCAGGTTGGCTCGAATCATCACTCGCAGCTCCCTTGGTGTCACCAGCAGTCACAAGTTCACTTTTTGTTATGTCTCTTTTTGTGGCGATTCGGTCACTTATGTGCTTCTGTTCGGCGGGACATTGGCGGATCCAGGAGGGCATCACTCGTGCACTGCTGGCTTTGTTCGTCGTGTGTAATCTTTTCCCTTTGGTCAATTTGTAGGATTTCTTTAGCGTGTTGCAACGTTCGATCGTGTCGTTTCATAACTATAAAGTGGAGTCTGTCTAGAAAGAGTTGGAAAAGATAGTCACGAGGGGGCAATCATCCATCCATCTGGCCATGGCCCATCAATCATACGGGTCAATAGCTCCTATGTGACACATTTCATGTGAATTGGAAGGAGTGCGACGTAGTTGCCAGAAATAGCTCATGTGCGCCGTCTTACATGGCAATAATAGCCCCAATGCGACGAGGTGGTTAAAACACGGGTCCGGTCTTCAACGGGACTGCGGTTAAGGTAAAAACAGGGGGGTCAAACTAATCAGTGCGTCTGGTGGTGGGTCCCACTTGGCAGTGCATCGATTCCCCGCCTGACTGAACACATGCTTCTCCCCTGCTTCTGGTTGCTGCTCTCTTCTTCGTTCTCGGCGGCGGCGGCGGCGGCGGCGGAGCTTTCGTTCACGGCCACGGCTGCGCATGTGGTGAGTGTATTCAGCACCATTCCCCTCCGTCTTAAGTTAGATCTGACCAAGTGAGCCTCTGTTTGCTCCTGTTTTCCACGGGATCCAGATTGTGGAGGTGGGTGGGACTGGGGAGCAGCGGCGGGGCGGCGTTGGGCTGAACGAGATGGAGCCACGAGAGACAACGTCGACCAGGTAATCACCCTGTCCAACCTCTTCAACCCTGCGATTTGTGCCCTGTCTGCTTTCGCTGCCTCACAGTGCCCGCCATTGATAAACAGGGGCAATGTTGCTCGGACCTTCGAATTCAGTGTTGAATTTTTACCATCTAAAGCAAAGCTAGTTGATGGTAGCGTGCGAGACATAGAGAGAGATACAATTGTGAAATGGGAGGTTGAATTTGAAGAGATTGATCCACAGGAAATACAAAGCATGGAAGAGAGGGCCGTGAGGAATGTTGTGGAGAAAATTGGGGAAAGCATTTTTTGGGGTCCAGAGCAAGAGGTAGCACTGTTACAGTTTGATAATTGGAAGGGTGAGTATGTGAGAATTGAGAATGGTGAAGAGATGGTTGATGAAATCGATCGGCAAGATGGCTGGGCAAGCAAACAGACTACCTTTCATGCAGAGCTCGTTGATCTGAAATCAGATTGTAAGGTTGGATATGTGCCCTCAAAGTTGGCTTCGCAGATGGTAGATGATGATTGGGCTTCACAGAGACAGATAATGCCCATGTGTACGGGTGAAGTGACAGTAATAGAGGGGGTTGATCAAGATGCAGAAGAGGGTTGTGATGGTGCTGCAAGGGTTGTTTGTGTTGATTGGAATTCAGTACAATTAGAAGACACTACTGATTTGGGTATTGCACAAATGGCTGACACTGAGATGGCCAAAAAATTTGGCATTCCAGTAGATCCAGTAGATGATCAAGATGAGGAAGAGAGGGGTGAATCGAGTTTGCCTAATGATGCTAACATAGATGCTTGTGAAGATGTGGATGGACAGCTGATAAAAGATGCTGCAGATGATGTAGATGATGCACATGATGATGAGCTTGTAAGTGTGTATGACAAAGAAAATCCTGTTATTGAAGTAGGCAAGTTGTTCCCAAGCATGAAGGAGTTTAGGATGTGCTTCAAGACTTATGCAGTCAAACATAAGTTTGATGCCAAGACTATGTGGACTGATAGAAAGAAATTTATGCAAGGTGCAGAGGTTTTGATGGAAGTGTCAGGCCTTGCAAGTGGTACATATCTCCTGGAATTCAACCTGATGGAAGTACCATCAGGGTTAATCAAATCCCAAATCCACATACTTGTATTACAAGTTCACAGAGAGTATCAACCATAACATCACAGCTTTGGATTGTAGAAAAGATCACTCCAATTTTAGCCAAGAAACCGAACACTACAGCAAAGAAACTTAAAGTGGACTTGGAAAAGCAGTACCCCATTAATGTGAAGTATACCACAGTGTGGAAAGCAAAACAGAGGGCAATGAAAGAATTATATGATGATTGGGCAAATACTTTTAGGATGCTTTATAACTTCAAAGCAGAGGTGGAGAAGAGGTCACCTGGCAGTGTTGTGAAGATAAATATTGAGGTAACAGAGGATGGTAGAGTTCTTTTCTCCAAGTTCTTTATGGCTTTAAAGCCTTGCATAGATGGCTTCAAAGCAGGGTGTCGTCCATATTTGAGCATAGACTCATCTTTTTTGACTGGCAAATGGAATGGTCAATTGGCAGCAAGCAATGCTTTAGATGGACACAACGGGATGTTCCATGTTGCTATTGGTTTGTTTCAGTCAGAGACAGAGGTTTCATGGACATGGTTCATGATGCAGTTAAAAAGATGCATAGGGCCAGTGTCACCTTTGGCAGTACACACAGATGCATGTAAAGGGCTAGAAAATGCAGTGAAGAATATTTTTCCTCATTGTGAGCAGAGGGAGTGCTTCGGCCATATGTGGATGAATTTGATCAAAAAATTCAGAGGAGAAGAATTTGGGAGAATGTGGCCAGCAGCAAGATCTTACACCAAACAGACACATTCATATCATCTTGATAAGATAAAAGCAGCATGCAGTGAGTTTGGTCCATGGTAGAACACATATCATTCTCTATTTTGGTACTGGTCAGGATTTAACACTGCCATCAAGTGTGATCAAATCAACAATAACTTGGCAGAAAGTTTTAACAACAAGATAAAGCAGTTAAAGAACTTGCCTGTGCATGACATGGTTCACCAAATCAGGATCATGATCATGCGCATGTGGGAATTGAGAAGAAGGATTGGTGATTGTCTGCAAGGGGATAAGCTTCCTGCAGTGGTACATCAGGTGGTGAACAGGAGCACAAATCTTACACATTTGTCTGTTGGAAAATCTTCATTGTGGGGTGCTGAAGTTAGAGATACCAAGACAGGAAGGAGGCATGTTGTTAACACTGAGTTGCGTGACTGCACTTGCCTCGAGTGGCAAATCACCGGGAAACCATGTGACCATGCCATACTTTTCTTGACCTCCCAACCCAAGATAAACATGCACCCATATTTGCATGAATATTACTCAGTGGCAAGATTCAAGGCTGCATATGCAACTCCAATTCCAGCACTTACAGATCAGTCTGAGTGGCCTGAAGTGGTAATTGAATTTTCCATGTGTCCTCCCCTAACAAAAAGAAAGGCTGGCAAGCCTAAAGAGAGTAGATTCAAGGCATGGTTTGAGAAAGGTGGGAGTAGTAAAAAGGGGAAGGGGAAGAAGGATGCAAAGCCAAAAAGGTAACAAAAATAGATGCAAGATGTGCCAGGAACTTGGGCACCGAAAAGGATCTCCAAAATGTCGTTACACTCCGGAAAGGCCAAAGTATGTTTATGTTTGTGTTTTTTTTTATTTGGATGTTGTTTTTAATTACTAGCCAAATTACAAGCTTTGTTTTTCAGGAGGAAGCGTGGAGGTCAACCACTTATTGTTGAAGATTGCTGGGCAATCAAAAAGGCAAGAATCAATGGCTGTAGAAAAAAGAGAAGTTTGGTGAAAGTGTGCACACTGAACCAGACTTCGATGTTGTGGTGCAAGATGAACCTGAGTTGGATGATGTTGTGGTGCAAGATGAGCCAAACTTGGATGATGTTGTGGTGCAAGATGAGCCAAACTTGGATGATGTTGTGCTGCAAAATGAGCCAAACTTGGATGATGTCGGGGTGCAACATGAGCAACATTCGGATGAAGTGCACAATGAGCAAGATTTGGATGTGGGGCAAAATGAGCAGAATGTGGTGCAAACTAGAATCGAAGTTGATGCGGCTGATGTGCAAACTGAACCTATATTGAAAGTTGTGTTACAAATTGAAGATGCTGTAGTTGATGTTTTGTAAACTAAGCCTCATTTAGATGTTGTGGTGCCAACTAAAGGTGTCCTAGATGGTCCAGTGAAGAAAACCAAGAGCTTGAGTGAATTGGATGTCGTACCTGTCGTAGGATCAACAAGTGCCAAAAAAAAGAAGAAAATATCGAGTGGTAAGAAGAAGTAGAAGTGAAATATTGTTCTTGTCTGAATAAAAAAACTTGCCTGGATTTGTGTAAAAAACTTTCCTGAATTTGTGTAATGATATTTTTACTTTGATGGGTATTTGTGTAACTCTATTCAAATTCTGGCCGAATTTCAAATTTGAGCCAAAATTCACATTTGAATCTGTTTAGTTTGGGTATTGATGTTACAATGCTTTCTCAAATATTATGCATGTTAGGTGATCAATCCAATGACTTTTTGTTGAGTGAAACATTATTCATGAAAAATGTGCTCCAAATGAGCTCCAAAGCTAGGATAAACACCCCATTTGCAAGCAAGTTTTTTTCCGACCTTCTCTAAATGAGCCAAAAATCAAAACTTGACTTCCAGTGTGCAAATATAGGGTCCATGCCCAATATTGGATCGTTTGGATAAACTATGACATGCTTAACCCTAAACCCTCACTTGAATCCCACACAACCTCGTTCGTGATAGTTAGGTTTTGTGAAGGGTTTTTCATGAATATACCCGTAGACCAGGTTTCTTATTTTTTCCAGCAACCTAGTAACATAAAACGATGATGGGTGCAAGTTTCATATTTTTCTAATTTTTTTTAAATTAGTTATGGTCAACCCTAGCCCTCATAACCCCTTCAAAACCCCTCATAACCCCTTCAAAACCCCTCAAACCCTAGCCAAAACCCCGCATCCTTCTGGCCCATTGGATATCTGCGGATGGACGGTGTGGATCAGGTGGTAGGGCAACGTCAGCGATCCGAGTGAGGCGCTCTGATTGGCCGTATTCGAGAACGTTGGATCACTCCCCCCAACCATTTCTGACCGTTGGATCGCTGCATGTCGAACAGTGTGGATCAGCCTGCAGTGCCACGTCAGCTATCCGCATGAAGCTAGTTCGGCGCTGTGATTGGCTGGATTTGAAAATGCCTGTTTTTTTGCGCTTTGTTTGTTCTGCGCTTGAGGGTAGGCTGCTGCCATGCATGCGCGTTGTTGGGTTGTGGTAAAGAAGCCCACCCATTGGACCTTTGGACCGAACGTTGCCACGCCTCCCTCTAGCCGCCCTAGCCAACTAGCTACATTGCCATGCATGTGAGCGAGCAGTCTACGATGCATGCATGCACGGGCGGCACACGCACAGAAGAACGAGCAGGCGTGACCCCCCGACCGACGGCACAGATGATGGAAATATGCCCTAGAGGCAATAATAAAGTTGTTATTACTATATTTCCTTATTCATGATAAAGATTTATTATTCATACTAGAATTGTATTGATCGGAAACTTAAATACATGTGTGGATACATAAACAAATACCGTGTCCCTAGTAAGCCTCTACTAGACTAGCTCGTTGATCAAAGATGGTTAAGGTTTCCTAACCATATACATGTGTTGTCACTTGATGACGGGATCACATCATTAGGAGAATGATGTGATGGACAATATCCATCTGTTAGCTTAGCATATGATCGTTCAGTTTATTGCTATTGCTTTCTTAATGTCAAATACATATTCCTTCGACTATGAGATCATGCAACTCCCGGATACCAGAGGAATACCTTGTGTGCTATCAAATGTCACAACGTAACTGGGTGGTCATAAAGATGCTCTACAGGTATCTTCGAAGGTGTCTGTTGAGTTGGCATGGATCGAGATTAGGATTTGTCACTCCATGTATCGTAGAGGTATCTCTGGGCCCTCTCGGTAATACACATCACAAGAAGCTTGCAAGCAATGTGACTAAGGAGTTAGTTACGAGATGATGTATTACGGAACGAGTAAAGAGACTTGCCGGTAACGAGATTGAACTAGGTATGAAGATACCGACGATCAAATCTCGGGCAAGTAACATACCGACAGACAAAGGGAATTATGTATGTTGTCATAAAGGTTCGACCGATAAAGATCTTCATAGAATATGTAGGAACCAATATGGGCATCCAGGTCCCGCTATTGGTTATTGACCGGAGAGGCATCTCGGTCATCTCTACATCATTCTCGAACCCGTAGGGTTCGCACGCTTAATGTTTGTTGACGATATAGTATTATATGAGTTATGTATGTTGGTGACCGAATATTTTTCGGAATCCCGGATGAGATCACGGACATGACGAGGAGCTCCGGAATGGTCCGAAGGTAAATATTGATATATGGGATAATAGTGTTTGGTCTCCGGAAGGGTTCCGGAATTCATGGGAAGGGGTTTCGGATGTTTCCTGAAATGTTCTGGTGCGAGAACACTTTATTTGGGCCAAGGGGTAAAGCCCATGAGGTTTTTGGAAAGTGCAAAAGGAAGTTTTGTGGAGGCCAGGGGCCAGACGCCAGGGACCCTGGTGTTTGGGTCCAGACGCGGGGAACCCTGGCATCTGGTCCTGGAGTCCGAGAAGGACTCTTGCCTTTCGGGCAAAACCGACTTTGAGGAGGCTTTTACTCCAAGTTTTGACCCCAGGGCTCATCATATAAATAGAGGGGCAGGGCTAGCACCCAAGACACATCAAGATTCACCAAGCCGTGTGCCGGCAACCCCGCCCCTCTAGTTTATCCTCCGTCATAGTTTCCGTTGTGCTTGGCGAAGCCCTGCGGAGATTGTTCTTCACCACCACCGTCACCACGCCGTCGTGCTGCCGGAACTCATCTACTACTTCGCCTCTCTTGCTGGATCGAGAAGGCAAGGACGTCATCGAGCTGAACCTGTGCTGAACGTGGAGGTGCCGTACATTCGGTACTTGATCGGGACGGATCGTGAAGGTGTACGACTACATCAACAGCGTTGATAAACGCTTCCGCTTAGCGATCTTCAAGGGTATGAAGATTCTCTCCCCTCTCGTAGCTATGCATCTCCATGGATAGGTCTTGCATGTGCGTAATATTTTTTTTGTTTCCCATGCAACATTCCCCAACAATGGCATTCGAGCCAGGTCTATGCGTAGATGATATGCACGAGTAGAACACAAAGGAGTTGTGGGCGGTGATGGTCAAACTGCTTACCACCAATGTCTTATTTTGATTCAGCGGTATTGTGGGATGAAGCGGCCCGGACCAACCTTACATGTCCACGCACATGAGACCGGTTCCACCGACTGAGATGCAACTTGTTTTGCATAAAGGTGGCTGGCGGGTGTCTGTCTCTCCTAGTTTAGTTGAATCAAAATTGATTATGGCCGGTCCTTGAAGAAGGTTAAAAGGAGCAAACTTGATAATCACCGTTGTGGTTTTGCGTAGGTAAGAACGGCTCTTGCTAGTTGCCCATAGCAGCCACGTAAAACTTGCAACAACAAAGTAGAGGACGTCTAACTTGTTTTTGCAGGGTATGTTGTGATGTGATATGGTGAAGACGTGATGTGATATACGTTGTTGTATGAGATGATCATGTTTTGTAATATTGACAACCGACAAGAGCCTTAGGGTTGTCTCTTAATTATTGTATGAAGTGCAACCGCCATGTAATTGCTTTACTTTATCGCTATGCGTTAGCAATAGTTGTAGAAGCAATAGTTGGCGAGACGACCCCGACGCAACGATGGAGATCAAGGTGTCGAGCCGGTGACAATGGAGATCATGACGATGCTTTGGAGATGGAGATCAAAAGCACAAGATGATGATGGCCATATCATGTCAAATATTTTTGATTGCATGTGATGTTTATCCTTTATGCATCTTATTTTGCTTAGAACGGCGGTAGCATTATAAGATGATCCCTTCACTAAATTTCAAGATAAAAGTGTTCTCCCCGAGTATGCACTGTTGCCAAAGTTCGTCGTTTCGAAGCACCTCGTGATGATTGGGTGTGATAGACTCTACGTTCACATACAACTGGTGTAAGACAGTTTTGCACATGCAGAATACTTGGGTTAAACTTGACGAGCCTACCCTGCACAGACATGGTCTCGGAACATTGAAGACCGAAAGGTCGAACATGAGTCATATAGTAGATATGATCAACATAGAGATGTCACCATTGATGACTACCCCATCTCACGTGATGATCGGACATGGGTTAGTTGATTTGGATCATGTGTCACTTAGATAACTTAAGGGATGTTTATTTAAGTGGGAGTTCATTAGTAATTTGATTAATTAAACTTAATTTATCATGAACTTAGTCTTAGTATTTTTGCATATCTATGTTGTAGATCAATGGCCCGTGCTACCGTTCCCCTGAATTTTAATGCGTTCCTAGAGAAAGCTAAGTTGAAAGATGATGATAGCAACTACACGGACTGGGTCCGTAACTTGAGGATTATCCTCATTGCTCCACAGAAGAATTATGTCCTTGATGCACCGCTAGGTGACAGACCTGCTGCAGGAGCTACTGCAGATGTTATGAACGTCTGGCAGACTCGATCTGATGACTACTCAATAGTTCAGTGTGCCATGCTTTACGGCTTAGAACCGGGACTTCAAAGACGTTTTGAACGTCATGAAGCATATGAGATGTTCCAAGAGCTGAAGTTGATATTTCAAGCTAATGCCCGGGTTGAGAGATATGAAGTCTCCAACAAGTTCTATGGTTGCAGGATGGAGGAGAACAGTTCTTTCAGTGAACACAAACTCAAAATGTCTGGGTATCATAACCACTTGACTCAGCTAGGGATTGATCTTCCAGTTGAGAGTGTTATTGACAGAGTTCTTCAGTCACTGCCACCAAGCTACAAAGGCTTCATGATGAACTATAATATGCAAGGGATGACGAAAACGATTCCCGAGCTCTTCGCAATGCTTAAGGCCGCGGAGGTAGAAATCAAGAAGGAGCATCAAGTGTTGATGGTTAACAAGACCACTAGTTTCAAGAAAAAGGGCAAGGGAAAGAAAGGGAACTTCAAGAAGAATGGCAGGCAAGTTGCCGCTCCCGTGAAGAAGCCCAAAGCTGGACCCAAGCCTGAAACTGAGTGCTTCTACTGCAAAGGAAGTGGTCACTGGAAGCGGAACTGCCCCAAATACTTGGCGGATAAGAAGGATGGCAAAGTGAACAAAGGTATATTTGATATACATGTCATTGATGTGTACCTTACTAATGCTCGTAGGAGCGCCTGGGTATTTGATACTGGTTCGATTGCTCATATTTGTAACTCGAAACAGGAGCTACGGAATAAACGAAGATTTGCTAAGGACGAGGTGACGATGCGCGTCGGGAATGGTTCCAAGGTCGATGTGATCGCCGTCGGCACGTTACCTCTACATCTACCTTTAGAATTAGTTTTAGACCTCAATAATTGTTATTTGGTGCCAGCGTTGAGCATGAACATTATATCTGGATCTTGTTTATTGCGAGACGGTTATTCATTTAAATCGGAGAATAATGGTTGTTCTACTTATATGAGTAATATCTTGTATGGTCATGCACCCTTGATGAATGGTCTATTCTTGTTGAATCTCGATCATAGTGATACACACATTCATAATATTGATGCCAATAGATGCAAAGTTGATAATGATAGTGCAGCATACTTGTGGCACTGCCGTTTAGGTCATATTGGTGTAAAGCGCATGAAGAAACTCCATGCGGATGGACTTTTGGAATCACTTGATTATGAATCATTTGATACTTGCGAACCATGCCTCATGGGTAAGATGACTAAAACTCCGTTCTCCGGAACAGTGGAGCAAGCTAATGACTTATTGGAAATAATACATACCGATGTATGCGGTCCGATGAGTGTTGAGGCATGCGGCGGGTATCGTTATTTTCTGACCTTCACAGATGATTTGAGTAGATATGGATATATCTACTTGATGAAACACAAGTCTGAAACATTTGAAAAGTTCAAAGAATTTCAGAGTGAAGTAGAGAATCATCGTAACAAGAAAATAAAGTTTCTACAATCTGATCGTGGAGGCGAATATTTAAGTTACGAGTTTGGCCTTCATTTAAAACAATGTGAAATTGTTTCACAACTCACGCCACCTGGAACACCACAGCATAATGGTGTGTCCGAACATTGTAACCTTACTTTATTAGATATGGTGCGTTCTATGATGTCTCTTACCGATTTACCACTATCGTCTTGGGGTTATGCATTAGAGACAGCCGCATTCACGTTAAAGACGACACCGTATGAACTATGGTTTGGCAAGAAACCTATGTTGTCGTTTCTTAAAGTTTGGGGATGCGACACTTATGTTAAAAGGCTTCAGCCTGATAAGCTCGAACCCAAATCGGAAAGGTCTGTCTTCATAGGATACCCTAAGGAAACTATTGGGTACACCTTCTACCACATATTCGAAGGCAAGATCTTTGTTGCCAAGAATGGGTCCTTTCTAGAGAAGGAGTTTCTCTCGAAAGAAGTGAGTGGGAGGAAAGTAGAACTTGATGAGGTAATTGTACCTTCTCTCGAATTGGAAAGTAGCACATCAGAGAAATCCGTTCCCGTGATGCGTACACCAACTGGAGAGGAAGCTAATGATGACGATCATAAAACTTCGGATCAAGTTACTACTAGACCTCGTAGGTCGACCAGAGCACGTTCCGCACCAGAGTGGTACGGTAATCCTGTCCTGGAAGTTATGTTATTAGACCATGGCGAACCTACGAACTATGAAGAAGCTATGATGAGCCCATATTCCGATAAATGGCTTGAGGCCATGAAATCTAAGATAGGATCCATGTATGAGAACAAAGTATGGACTTTGGTGGACTTGCCCGATGATCGGCAAGCCATTGAGAATAAATGGATCTTCAAGAAGAAGACAGACGCTGATGGTAATGTCATTATCTACAAAGCTCGACTTGTCACAAAAGGTTTTCGACAAGTTCAAGGGGTTGACTACGATGAGACTTTCTCACCCGTAGCGATGCTTAAGTCGATCTGAATCATGTTAGCAATTGCCGCATTTTATAACTATGAAATCTGGCAAATGGACGTCAAAACTGCATTCCTTAATGGATTTCTTAAAGAAGAGTTGTATATGATGTAACCAGAAGGTTTTGTCGATCCTAAAGGTGCTAACAAAGTGTGCAAGCTCCAGCGATCCATCTATGGACTGGTGCAAGCATCTCGGAGTTGGAATACATGCTTTGATGAGGTGATTAAAGCATATGATTTATACAGACTTGCTGTGAAGCCTGTATTTACAAGAAAGTGAGTAGGAGCTCTGTAGCATTTCTGATATTATATGTGGATGACATATTGTTGATTGGAAATGATATAGAATTTCTGGATAGCATAAAAGGATACTCGAATAAGAATTTTTCAATGAAAGACCTCGTTAAAGCTGCTTATATATTGGGCATCAAGATCTATAGGGATAGATCGAGACGCTTAATAGGACTTTCACAAAGCACATACATTGACAAAGTTTTGAAGAAGTTCAAAATGGATCAGTTAAAGAAAGGGTTCTTGCCTGTGTTACAAGGTGTGAAATTGAGTCAGACTCAAAGCCTGACCACTGCAGAAGATAGAGAGAAAATGAAAGTCATTCCCTATGCCTCAGCCATAGGTTATATCATGTATGCTATGTTGTGTACCAGACCTGATGTGTGCCTTGCCATAAGTTTGGCAGGGTAGTACCAAAGTAATCCAGGAGTGGATTATTGGACAGTGGTCAAGAACATCCTGAAGTACCTGAAAAGGACCAAGGATATGTTTCTCATTTATGGAGGTGACGAAGAGCTCACACGAAGTCCTGCCAGATGCAATACGATGTCCGCTACGAGCTGTATTTTAGGAGAGTCAGGCTACTGCCGTTTGTGCTTCAGTTCAAGCGTGCGCCGCCGACGCTCATCCACTCAGCTCTCACATCCTTGGCGGACCGTTGGCGACCCGAGATGCACAGTTTCCATCTCCCATGTAGTGAGATGACGGTGACCCTCGAGGACTTCGACATGATCATGGCCCTATCACTACTAGGGAAAATCCTATAGGTAGATGCTTAGCAGTAGTGTGGGGTAGTGCCCTGACGCTACTGTTAACTAGCAGCAGCGCGGGCAGAAGACCAGCGCTATAGATACATCTTAGTAGCAGCGTGTGATACGTCCATTTTGCATCATGTTTTCCTACTTTTATTTATAGTGTTTTTATTCAATATAAAACTTTGCGGAGTAATTCTAATGCATTTTCTCTCATAATATACAATGTTTACACAAAGAGGGAGATTACCGGCAGCTGGAATTCTGACCTGAAAAAACTATATCAGAGATACCTATTCTGCACATCTCCAAATAAGATGAAATTTTATGGAGATTTATTTTGGGAAATATAAAAATTACTGGAGAAAAGAAATACCAGAGGGGGCCACCCAGGTGCCCATGCCAGGGCGCGCCTACCCCCCCCCCCCTCCCTGGTGGGTAGTGGGGCCCCTGGCCAGCCTCCGGTGCCGATCTTTAGGTATATAAGCCCATTTGCCCTAGAAAAAATAAAGAGAGGACGTTCGGGACAGAGCGCCGCCGTCTCGAGGCGGAACTTGGGCACGAACACTTTTGCTCTCCGGCGGGGCGATTCCGCCGGGGATACTTCCCTCCGGGAGGGGGAAATCGAAGCCATCATCATCACCAACAACCCTCTCATCGTGGGAGGACCAATCTTCATAAACATCTTCACCAGCACCATCTCATCTCAAAACCCTAGTTCATCTCTTGTGTTTAATCTTTGTATCAAAACCCCAGGTTGGTACCTGTGGGTGACTAGTAGTGTTGTTTACATCTTGTAGTTGATGCTAGTTGGTTTATTTGGTAGAACACTATATGTTCAGATCCATTATGCTATTTATTATCCCTCTGATCTTGAGCATGAATATGATTTGTGAGTATTTGCTTTTGTTCTTGAGGACATGGGAGAAGTCTTGTCATAAGTAATCATGTGAATTTCGTATTCGTTTGATATTTTGATGATGTGTATGTTGTGATTCCCTTAGTGGTGTTATGTGAACGTCGACTACATAACACTTCACCATATTTGGGCCTAAGGGAATGCATTGTGGAGTAGTTATTAGATGATGGGTTACTAGAGTGACAGAAGGTTAAACCTTAGTTTATGCGCTATTCCGTAAGGGCCTGATTTGGACCATATGTTTAATGCTATGGTTAGATTTTTTTTCATAATTCTTCTTTTGTAGTTGCAGATGCTTGCGAGATGGGTTAAGCATAAGTGGGAGGCTTGTTCAAGTAAGAATAGCACCCAGGCACCGGTCCACCCACATATCAAAATATCAAAGTAGCGAACATGAATCAAACAAACATGATGAAAATGACTAGATGAAATTCCCGTGTGTCCTCAAGAACGTTTACTTATTATCAGAGACCGTTCCAGCCTGTCCTTTGCTACAAAAAGAATTGGGCTACCTTGCTGCACTTTTGTTACCATTACTATTACTTGCTCGTTACAAATTATCTTGCTATCAAACTATCTGTTACCGACAAGTTCAGTGCCTGCAGAAAATACCTTGCTGAAAATCGCTTGTCATTTCTTCTGCTCCTCGTTGGGTTCGACACTCTTACTTATCGAAAGGACTACGATTGATCCCCTATACTTGTGGGTCATCAGCGTGTGTCTAGCTAACTGGTGCTACTACTAAGTGCTCCTCGGGGCACCCCCCCCCCCCCCCCCCCGCGAGCAGGCCATAGTAGTAGCGACGGGTATGTTACTCGCACTACTACTAACTCGGTGGCAGAAGCGTGGAGAATCAACACCACACTGCTAGTATGGATGCACGGGGCCAGCTGGTGGGCCCCACTTAACAGCAGCGCGGGTTATCAGGCCACTGCTACAGGTATTGGACTTAGCAGTACAGCGGTCCTGTGCCCCGTGCTACTACTAAGCTCACCTTATCCCCTACTCGGCCATCTGTTTCCTCATCTCATCACTCTCACTCTCCTCACTCTCTCGCACTCTCCTCTCCTCGCCGCCGCCGCCCTCGCCAGCCGTCATCGCCCGCCGCCGTCGACGCTCCTGATCCTCCTCCACCAAGGTTGCTCTCCCTCCTCCCTCCCTCCCTCCTCCCTGTATTCTCCCACTGAATTGGTAGATGGTAGATAGGTAGAATGGTAGTAGGTAGTAGTGTGGTAGATAGGTAGAATGGTAGAATTTGCTTGTAGAATGTAGGTTTTTGAATTGAGTAAAAAAAATTAGGTATCGAGTAAGTCTTTTGAATACAATAGAATGTTGATTTTTTGAATAGAATAGAAAATTTTCAGTAAATGTAGGTCTTTTGAATAGAATAGAAAATTAGTAATAGAATGGAAAATTAGTAATCAAATAAAATATAAAAATGTTGTTGCCAATTATATTGCGTATTATTTTTTGTCATTCTCACTTTGTCATCAAAGAATGCTATATGAGAGTTGATGATCTAAATTTAGGTCTTTTGAATAGAATAGAAAACTAGTAATTGAATAGGGTTTTTTAATATAAAAATATTTTAGGTACTGAATAAAATATTTTTTTAGGTATTTACATTAACCAAATACCTTTAAATATTTTAGGTATCAAATTAAAAATAAAAATGTTGTTGTCAATTATATTGCGAATTATTTTTATGTCATTCTCACTTTATCATCAAAGAATGTTCTATGAGATTTGATGATCCAAATTTATCACTCAGCAGAATATGCAGGCTTTTTAGTGTCGCGTCCTCGTGGAGTGATCGTCGTCGAAGCTTTCTCTACTTCCTCTACAACTGGGTCGGTGAGCTAAAAGTCCATCTCCTCCTCCTCCTCTTCCGCTCATCTCACTAAAAAGTTCTGTCGAGAGTGGTATGGTTTGTATATATGATGATATTTGGACATGTATTGGTTGTCTTTTTGGACATGTGTATGATTTTGCAGGGAACACCTCCTAGTGGCATATGTTTTGCCGGAACGTTGATTCATTTCCGTTCCGGCATAAAAAAAAATCAATATTGTTTTTTTTCAATATCATTAAGGCACTGTTTTTTTTTCGAATATCGTTAAGGCACTGTTGCCGGCTGCTAGTGGTACAGACCTAGAGCTCCGTGGCACATGGATGCTGATGATAACAATCACTTATTACTCCCAGTGAGCGAGTGAACAGTAATGTTCGTGCGTGCAGCAGCAGCAGCAGCAAAAGTGAGAGTGCAATCCTGGCTGAGGCCAATGGAGCCGGCCATTGATCCGTTGGTGTTGCTGCTGGTATGCTCGCCGGCGCCACCACCTGTCATGGCACTGTGCATGCGCACTGTTGCTCCATAGCATTTGCGTACTGTTTCTTTCAGATGATGTTACGGTGTTAGTCATGTCAACCAAGTACTGCCACTGCATGTCTGCTTGACTGCTTGCTAATCAAGTATGGCTTGTCTCATTTCGATTAAACGCATCGATCGTATTCTTCTTACTACACCTGGCCTCGCCTCAATCATTTCGCACACCTCCGCTTTGCTTTTCTCCAGCTCTACTTTGCGTCCGCTTCCAGTAAATTTTCAGCTGTAAAAACCCGCCTTTTTCCATTGGGCGCATGCCTGTGCTTCATTACCGCGCCTTTTCATCCAGCCATCCATCTGGCCACGGCCATCAATCGTACTACTCTGTCGAGCTGTTCTTTAACTGATCAATTATATGTCTAATCTAGTATGATTAGTTCTCATACAGCTAATTAACTTGCGTCGTGTCATGTCATGCCTGATGTGATTTGTGAGGGAAGAGAATGTTCTCACCCAGGGACTATTTGTTTCTTCTTTATTTTTCACATGACCTTGACAAAGGGAAAGGGCTCCACTGACTGACTGGAGCCCTATAAGCGCATCTCCAATACGGACCCTCAAATCGCACCCATCATCTGGATACGCGGTCTGGACACGTTTTGCTATACAACGTGTTATCTTATTTGTCCATGAACCGATTCAGATGCCCGTTTTCCTTGCAAACCAGAAGTAAACCGGGAGGCTTTGCAGGCATTCGGGCCGCTGTCACGCACGTGTCCAACACCCCAATCGCACCATATGCACACTACTCCCTTCAGTTGAGCTCGACAGAAAGAATGAATGACAACCATTCAGAGTGCAGTGACAATGAAAAGGTTGAAAGGAGTAGCTTTTTTGTTTTCACATGAGCTCAAGAGAAGGAAAGAAGTGCACTGACTAACTGGTGCATTAGCACACTACTCCCTTCAATTGGATTTAAAAGTCCAACACGATTTTTAGGTCTTCAATTTAACTAGTGAATTGTGTATGACATTTTATAAAAAAAACACATCTTTAGGTTTATTGTCAAATGTATATAACCTTTGGGGAACATTATGCATGTTCTATTAGTCAAATCGAATACCTAAAACCCGATGGCCGACTTATAAGTCTCGTAGTAACATCACGAGGAATTCGGAAATAAATAAATAAAATATGAACACTCACGCCAAATATGGGACTTGAACCTGGCTGAACAGGTACCACAAGCTCGGGCTCTAGATTAATACCTGAAGGCCCAACCTAAAAGCCCCAAACGCACAAAATGCCTTAAAAATTAAGGTTCTAATATAAAATTGGTATAATTCTTTATTTTCTGGAAATGAATAAATATTGTAATGCGTTCGGTGAGAGAGGCGAGTTGGAGCCGGCAAGTGCAGAGTTAAGAGCTACTACCTCCGTGTTGTTTTGTAGGCTCCTTTGTTTTTAGTATCAAATTTTGATCATAGATTTAACTAACAAAATATTAATTCATGTCATCAAAAAATATATTGTTGGATTTGTATTTGAACATAGTTTCCGATGATATTATTTTTTATGACATGCATTAGTATTTTGCTAGTTAAATACTGTATAAGGTCAAAGTTTGACACAAAATACGAATATGACCAATAAACCAGGATGGAGGTAGTAGGTAGGAAGGGGGTCAATTCCGTAAAGTCGGGGTATGGGGTTTCGAGAGAAGAAGAGGTGGGTGAGCATCTATATTTGCTTTATATCCGGCTCACCAGATCTGGCACATAATAAGGAAGAGAGTTTGAGCGAGAGGGGACATTCATCCGAGGGTGAGGTTAAAAAGAGTCGAACGGGCTCGCCAACTTTAAAGTCATGCCATATATTGATACCCACTGTTTGCTTTTCACACAAGGTCTTGATCCTTCCACTAGCCTTGAGCATGGCCAGCCCAACCCCGAAACTCGGCGGTTGGGCCAAGCTTGGGCTCCAAATTACGGCTTGAAGGCCCCCAAAGCCTGAATTGCCTAAAACCTAGAATTTCAATAGAAATGCTGGTATAATATTTTACTTTAATTTTCCCCCTGAATGATTGAAATAATGTTTTTAAATAGAAAAATGATTGGACACAAGTAAGTTTTTTTTCCTGCAATGATTGGATACAGCTAAGTTGGAAAGTATAATTAGCATGTTCGCCTAAAAAAGAAAGGGAAAAGAGAGAAGAAAAAAAACTGTGAGGGCTCACTCGACGATGGATGGGCAGGAGTAGGGCTTTTTGGAAAAAAGATGGGCTGCTTTTGTTGGCACTCCCATCCCGGTGTGTCACAGTGTGAGGGAACAATCTTTCAAACTACTGTATCCCTCTTGCTTTATGTATGGATGCAAAGCAAAAGCAAGCATTGGCTACAGAAGGAGGTTTGCTTTGTGTTTAAACAAGTTTTGTTTGGCACACGAACACACAGGCGCATGCATAGGTTCGTTGCTGATAAAGAAAGAGCAAAAGGATATGGATATGGCTCCATCGTTATTCTTCTTCTTGGGGCAGCAGCTCGTAGACTTGTATGTACTCTCTCCGTTTTCATTTACTCTCCGTATTAGGTTTGACTGAAGTCAAACTTGGTAAAGTTTGATCAAGTTTATAGAGAAAAATATAAATATTTACCATAACAAATCTATATGATGTGAAAGTACATTCAAAAATGAATCTAATGATATTGATTTGTTATGTATATGTTAATATTTTTGTTTATAAACTTTGTCAAAGTTTACAAAGCTTGACTTTGACCAAAGCTAATATGCGGGCTAAATAAAAACGGAGGAGCATATACATACTACTTCATATTAATTACTCCCTCCTTCCATCTATATAGGGCCTAATGCATTTTTCGAGGCTAACTTTGACCAAATGTTAAAGCAATAATATATGACATGCAACTTACACAAAGCACACCATCAAATTCGTATGTAAAAGGAGCTTTCAATGATATAATTTTCACATTATGCATGTCATGTACTATTAATCTTGTCAATAGTCAAAGGCGGTCTTGAAAAACGCATTAGGCCCTATATAGATGGAAAGAGGGAGTACGGAACTACTCTGGGGCCGACACTCGGTGCACGATATGTAGCCGACACTTATCGGGGTGGCTGTGCAACACTTACTCCTACAGATGCATGGTTCGGTGCATAAGGTCGTTCAAAAATTGGCCAACCAGTGTCGTCCCTATAGCAGCGCTCTATTAATTATCGTTGATTTTGTTGGATGGTACTGAGAACATAGTTTTGGTGATTGAGCTCACTGGAGCTTGAAAACTAAAAAAAACAAAATTCAAATTTTATGTTTTCAAAAAAAAATCTGAAAACAATTGTGCAAGTAAACAATGATGTTATGTGTATGTGTGTAAATTCTTAGGATGAAATGCCTTGAAATGCGATCTGTATAAAAAGACAAATTCTTGGCCGTGAAGGATGAATAGTATCATGCGTTAAAAACCTCAGTTTTTTTTTGCACAGCCCTCATTTAAAAGCATCTTGGCCTGAAAATTTACACACATGTGCAATATGCCTTCATGCATACCTGTATTTTTTTCAGAATTTTTTGAAACACAAAATTATGAATTTTGATGAAATTTGAATTTTGAATTTGGAGGCCTCCATGGAGGCCAAGCTCCAAAAGCAATTTTCGGATCGTAATTGACTTGCAAATATTAAGGCCCTGTTTGTTTGAGCTTGGGCTCCAGCTTTTGCTACTTTTAGCCCCCAAAAAGCAGAAGCCCAGCCAAAGGGCCAAATTCCAGGAATGGGCTTCTAAGAAGCACGTCCCAAAATTACACTACAAAGGAAAAGCACGTCCAGACCAGCTTTCCCGCAGCTCCACCGGCTTCTCATCCCTCCCGCAAAAGGATGCCCTTCCACTTCACTGAAATTACATCCAAAATGCCACCGCTACTTATATCCCGTGCCTCTTCAGATTTCTCCCCTCTCCAACGCCCATCACCCCATTCACCCACACCCGACCGAGCTGCAGAGAGGGAGAGAACAGAGGAGGCGTTAGGGTTTGGGGCCGCCACCGCCATCTCCGACCACCCCAGCGGCCGGAGCTCGCACCCCCATCAGCCGGATCTCTCCCCGCCTCCTCCACAATCTGGGAGCTCGCTCCCCTACTTCCTCCATGACCCAGCACCGCCGCCATCTGCAGCAACGACGTCGACGGGAGCTGGCCTTCCTCAACCGTCTCCAGCGACGACACGCACTGGATCCCGCCTCCCTCAACCATCTCCACCGACCACCAGTGGCGGCTCCAGGAAATGAAGGCTAGGTATTCACCCAAATTTTTTTTTCTCTAAATATAGTATATGAACCAAACAACAGACCACAAGCAATATATGAACAAAACAACACTAGGATAACGGCAGTAGCAATATTTCAATGTATTAGACCATAACGACATGAATACATAAGTACCTTTTGATTGATAAAGTGATGATATCCTTCTTACAATATAACTTTGCGGTCGCCTTTCTGGAAGAGATTGATGACATCTTCATCCTTCACTTGATTGAAAAATTCTCTCTCAACAAATGTAACCAAACAATTGTTCAAATATTCATCACCCATTTTGTTCCTTAGCTTATTCTTCACATAGCTCATTGAAGAGAATACCCTTTCAACACTAGCAGTAGCTACTGGGAGAATCAATACCAACTTAAGAAGCTTGTAAACAATATGATATAGTTCATGCTTGTTTGTCTCAACAAGCATAACTGAAAGCTGGCACAGATTTTTCAGGTTTTGAAACCTTTCATCTCTACGCACATTAGTAACATACATGTTCAGTTGCCATGGAAGTCTTGCCAGTTCATCACTTGTAAAATCGGAAGCATAAAACTTTGTAGAAAGCCTAACCAACTTCTCTTGGTCATAAGCAGCAAATAGATGAAGTGGACAAAATGCTGCCATGCAAGAAAGTAGCTCCGTGTTTACCTCATCAAACCTGCCATTCAGCTCACTGATTTGCCTATCCATGACACCCACAAACATATCAACCTTGATGCGGTGGTAATTGATCACACCATTACATAAACCCCTTCTAGGCCGGCCAACGGGAAAGTAAGGACCCTCCATATCAACAACTTTGATCTTATGCTTTGTACAAAAAGATGTTACCTTTGTGAGAAAATCATCCCATCCAGCATCGATCCTCAAAGCCTCCAAGTAATACTTTGTGTCACTAACAAGCTCAATAGCATGAACAATATCTTCGTCTTGCTTTTGCAAAGCTCTACACAACTCATCTGTGTATCCAAATATTTCTTGCATCAAGTGTGCCATGAAAACAAACTCAAATGATCGAAATATTGTCTCTATGGATAGAGCCGCTTGTGCCTCCACACCATGGTACTCGTCTCCAATCTTGCGAAGGACTTGTCATAGTGCACCATACATAGAGATGACATGGTTCACAGTTTTGAAGTGAGAGCCCCAACGTGTATCACATGGCCTTCCCAAACCCATTTCCTGATTCAGCCCACTCCCTGTTTCTACTTCTTCCAATTCCAGTGCATCAATGAGTTCTTAAGCCTGAGCTATCCGAAGCATTCTCATCTTTTTACAAGAGATGCCAAGAGCATTTAACAAGTGCGCAAGCTACTGAAAGAACCAAGTACAATCACCACTCTCCTTAGCAACAGCAACAAGAGTTAACTGTAATTGATGGGCAAAACAATGAACATAGTAGGCAGAAGGGGACTCATCCATAATCAGTTTTCTCAGGCCATTAGCATTACCTCTCATATTACTAGCTCCATCATATCCTTGCCTACGAACCATTGCAAAGGTCAAATTGTAGTCCATAAGCATTTTCTGAATTGCAGCTTTTAGTGTCAAAGAGGTGGTATCTTCAACATGAGCAAGACCAAGGAATCTTACAACCGCCCTTCCTTTCTTATCAAGATAACGCAAGCAAACAACCAACTGTTCATTCTGATACACATCACTAGACTCATCTGCAAGTATTGCAAAATGACCACCATCAAGTTCTTCAAGGACTAGTTTAGTAGTCTCTTGTGCACAACATTTTAGCACCTCTTGTTGTATATCATGGTGAGTCATCTTGCAGTTCTGTGGAGCATTCTTGAGAACAACCCTGTCAACCTCTTCAAAATTTCCTGCTAGCCAATTTAGAAGCTCAAGGAAATTTCCTTTATTTAGTGAGTCTTCACTTTCATCATGCCCCCTAAATGCCAAGCCTTGGCTCAATAGAAATCCCACACACTTGAGTGTCCATGTCAAACGATGTTTATACAAAGCCTTGTATTGTGAGGTGTTTGAAGCAATAGACTCCCTAATTGATGTTGTAGGTGTAGTGAACATATCATATTTTTCTTGAGCTTCAGCGTGAGCACTACTAACAGCTCCAATATGCCTCTTCAATCTTGCTTTCATGTTCCAATTATTAAACCCGCCATTCACAAATGCATCTCCTCCGGGACTTTTTGTTTTATCCTTGAATAAGTAGCAAACAAAGCAAAAGTAGCCGCTTTTTGCACGTTGTACTCAAGCCACTTATGATCTTTAAACTAAGTAGGGGAAAAGCAACGAGAATGTCCACTAAAATCTCTGATTTCAAACTTATGATCCTTTGGTTGACAAGCTCCCAAGTCAATGTATCTCCTTCTAACTCTATCTTGGTCATTGACATGATATGAAGATATAGGAGGTTGCTTGCCGGGATCACGTTCCAGAGCAGCCAAATCTGCTTCAAATTGGGGCATTGATTCATCATCTTCATCAATCGCTTCATCATCTTGTACAATTGGGGTTGGGGAGCCTCTCTCCCTCTCCGGTTGCGAAGCTTCATCATGTGTGTGCACTAATGCTAGCTGCAGATTGCTCTCAACCTCAACGGAAAGAGAAGTTGGTGTGGATGTAGAAGTTATTTTCCTTGCCTTCGAAGATTTGTCCCACAATTCAAACAAGCTAACATCCTTCTTCTTCATCTACATCACATTATCACAATCAAGAGAAGTAGTTTAGTGTCCATCTAGCAATCATTTGTGGTCCATCTAGCAATCATTTGATAGTTCAATTTCAATTTACAAGCAATTAGTGAAAAATCTTCAGATTTGTTTGAGAACAGAGGGAAAGAATACCTAGTAGATGCAGTACTGGATGTGGATCCGTGGATGGATCTGCAGACTGGATGGAGGACATGGAGGGCGCTGCCGTGCCGTGGAGGCCAGATGCGGTCTGCCTGTCCCGCTGTCCACCGGCTAGCGCTTGCTGCCTGGCAGAGCCACGGAGGAGAGGGCCGGAGGCCGAGGGGCGAGGGCAGGGGAGGGAGAGGGACCGGCGGGGACAGTGGAGGGGAGGGTTGGAGGGGCCGAGGGAGAGGCGCAGCCGTGCAGGAGAGGGTCGGCCGGACCTGGGCGCTGGAGCAGTGCCGCCGCTGCCTTCTGTGCTCGTAGAGGGAAAGGGGATCGATTTGGGATGGGGGGATGGAGACGAGGACGCTCGCGCGCCTAACCAGACGCCCGCTCGGCCGCGTCTGGCTTCGTGCGTGGCTGCCGCGGTTGCAGTTTGGGCTGCACTTGAGTCATGGGCCAAATCATCACCGTATAACATATGTAGTATATTTTTTAGACGAAATTCTTTGGTATTCCAGGGAAGTCCCAGGAATACCCCCAGCGCCGCCGCTGCCGACCACGCGTCCCTCTGCTCCCTCGACCTCGCCTCCTTCCGTCTCTATCCACTGCTACCGAGCAAGCAAGGTAATCCTCCCCTGTCATGGTGTGTGGTATTGCCTATGTGGGAGCTGTAGGTATTACTTGCTCAAGCACAGTGAAAAAATTGATACTTGCTCTAGGTATTACTTATCCTAGAAAGTTGGTACATGATGTAGGTACTACTTGTTGTGAAAAATTGCAATGGTGAAAAAATAGATAGTACTTGCTGCCAATATCTTGAATGAAAAGTTGCTGCAATGGTGAAATAAATAAATTGTACTTGTGTGTGTGTTCATGTATTTGTTGCTTACATAGATGGTAAAAGAAAAAGAAGAAGTTCAGATGAAAGCCAATTGGGATCCGGTTGCTGCTCAAATATTTTGTGAGCTATGTGCCGATGAGGTTGGGAAAGGAAACAGACCTACGGCCTATATGAACGACACTCGGTACAAGAATGTGCAAGCAGGGTTCTTAGAAAAAAACTGGAAGACCCTACATAAGAAAACAATTCAAAAATAGATGGGATGCAATGAAAAGTCTGTACCTAGCATGGAAGTATTTCAAAGGTTAAGCAAATGGACTTGGTTGGGACAACGAGAAGAAAACTGTCACAGCTGATGATCAGTGGTGGAAAGAAACCATAGAGGTAGAATTTCTATCTATGTGTGTTTCTACTAATTTTTTGGCACCGCAACTTTATACTGACTTGAAATGTTCTTTTCATTGCGTGTGCTGGTTTTTGCAAGGGACCTCCGCCATATCTGAAGGAGCTTGAGAAGATGTTTGTTAATGCACATGTTGATTGTACAAGTTCTTTTATGCCGGGCGTTGATGGAGAAGGAGAGGAAGTTGAGGAACTAGAGGAAGAAGAAGTTGAGGAAGTTGAGGAGGCACTTGGTACCCCAGTGATCAAGGTGCGTGGGGCTGGAAAGCGTCCGACCACCGGTGGTGGCCCTAGCCCAAAGATAAAGAAGTCTAATATGCAAACAGATTTCAAGCGCATGGTTGATCATTATACTAGCGGGAAGTCATCGGTTGCATCTGCTAGTGTGGACACACAATCTGAAATTGAAGCCATCTTGGTCAAAGTCGTCGAGTGTGGTGCAAAAGAAGGAAGTGAAGAGCACTACATGGCAACTAAATTGTTTGGTAAATCTAAAAATCGTGTCTTCTTCAATACTATGAAGACACATGAGGGTCGTTTCATATGGCTAACGCGGATGTATCAAGATAGGAAGAGGAACTAGAACGACTCTCTTCGTACCATGTATCCACATTTATCTTTAGTTGTCTTTTCCCTTTTGCATTGAACACTTGTGTAACATTTAGACTTGGATGAAGTGTTGTTTGGCTGATCAAGTCTTGTTCATTTATGTGTGATGGCAAGTACAGATCATCTTTCCTGTCATGCATTGTTGTTGAACTACTGATCAGATATGATATCATGTCTTGTTGATTTATGTGTTGTTATCCCCAAGTCCAGATCATATATGTTGTCATGCATTGTTGTTGTCAACTACTGGTCATATATTACCATTTTTTTAGATGAGCACCAGTGAGAGTGCAAGTGATGATGAAACCTGTGAAAGTGCAAGTGATGATGAAACAAATGAAGATGAGCTCATGCTATTGGTTGGGTATTATGTGATGAACCATTCTGAGAAGTATTTGAAGAAGAAGAAGAAGATGAGGAGGATACCATTATGCACAGGACAACAATGGGTTGTTGAAAACCTTAGTGATCACAAGTGTTGTTACAAGATGTTCAGACTGTACCCACATTGTTTTCATGCACTGCATACCACACTTGTTGATGTCTACAACTTGAAGTCCACACGAGAAATGGGTTCTGTTGAGGCACTTGGTATGTTCTTGTGGATGGTTGGAGGCCCTCAATCAGTGAGTCAGGCTGAGAATCGCTTCAAGAGGTCCACTAAAACAATTCATCGTAAGTTTGAAGAGGTGTTGGATTGTTTGGTATGTTTAGCCGCAGATAATATCAAACCAAGAGATCCACAATTCTCAACTGTGCATGAAAGGCTTAAAGACTCTAGATTCTGGCCTCATTTTAATGATTGCATTGGTGCTATTGATGGGACACACATACGTGTTGTTGTGCCGGCGATTGAGATTGCTAACCATATTGGTCGGTATGGATATCCGATACAAAACGTGATGGCAGTGTGCGACTTTGACATGAGATTCACATCAATAGTCACGGGATGGCCTGGATCTGCACATGACACAAGGATTTTCAAAGATACATTAACAAATTATGCTAATCGATTTCCGCATCCACCTGCAGGTTAGCTTGTGCATTATTGTTTCGGAAATAATATTACCTTCTTTTCATTGGCTTGCACTAACAATAGTACTTTTCAGGAAAATAATATCTTGTTGATTCGGGTTATCCTAATGTGACCGGATATCTAGCTCCATACAAGGGAACAAAGTACCATCTGCCGGAGTTTCGACAGCTGTAAACCAAGTGGAAAAAAGGAAGTCTTCAACCATGGTCATTCTTCACTTCGGAATGTCATTGAGCGCACCTTTGGTGGGCTCAAGATGAAATGGCATCTTCTACTACATGTCATAAGTTACCCAATTGTGAAGAAAACCCGAATAATAGTTGCATGTATGGCGCTCCATAATTGGATAAGAGAGAAATATCCATGACAAGGAGTTTTATTTGTGTGATCAAGATGAGAACTACATGCCGGGCAACATTCAATCTGAGCAATCTACACCACTTCATGGCCTTCATGTGGGAGCTGAGCATGCCAACGTGAATGCCGTGAAGATATTGCAAATGCTTTGATGGGACAGGAGGATGGAGAGGAGGATGACTAGTGTTTGTAAGGACTTGGCTTGTATTTTGGTCCTAACTTAATTGTAATATGGGAAACTTGGCTTGTATTTTGGTCCTAACTTAATTGTAATATGGGAAACTGCTTATAGGTTGCAGTCCTTGTTATTACTAATATATCGTGTGGTATTAAGTTCAATGTGTGCATGTCTGCATATGTTGATGGAATTTTATTAGTGATATTTACTCCCTGATAGTGTCAAAAAACGTCTGACATTTCAGGACGGAGTAAGTACTTAGCAGTAAAAAATTATTTTTTGGGCTAAATAGGTGCTAAGCATGTTATTTGAGCTACTATACAATATAACCCTATAAATCAGTGTTTAAATAACATCTTCAGCATCCAAGGGCATTACAGACTTTCACCACAAGCTACAGCCTCATCAGTCGTCCTAAAAAAAGTTATCAAACAGGTTTTTTGGCTTCTCAGCTTCTACCAGCTCCAAGCGCTTCTCGTTCAACCGCAGCCCAAACAAACAGGGCCTAAGGCGGCTTGGTTAAACATTGGGTCAGACTGCTTCCTCACACTAGTAGAAAACAGGGCTTTGGTTGAGGCCAGGATAAGGGCATTAATCTGGGTTCACTCACGAACCGGGACCAAAGTGGGCATCAGTCCCGATTCGTGAGGCCAGGGCGCCGGCCGGGCCTCGGGGGCCATTGGTCCCGGTTCGTCGGACCCCTTTGGTCCCGGTTCCAGACACGAACCGGGACCAATGGGCCTCGCTCCTGGCCCACAACCTTTAGTCCCGGTTGGTGGCTGGAACCGGGACCAAATGTAGTCCTTTAGTCCCGGTTTTAGCCACCAACCGGGACTAAAGAGAGGCCTATATATACCCCCGCCCCTGCCCGCGAGCACAGCCACTGCTATGTTTTTTTGGTCGGCCGTGGGAGAGCTTTGTGTTGCTCTAGCTCACCTCCTATGCACATGAGATGTTCGATGAAATGCCCGAGCCACACTTAAGCTTTCTCCTCTCGAAGCTCCTTGTCCAAGCTCCATTTTCCTCAAGATTTGTCTAGGTTTGGCGGTCCGTCCTGTCCCGTCCCCGTCCTAACCGCCGTCGATCGCCCGTGCCGATCTCGTCGCCGGCACCACCGTGGCGAGCCTCTTGTTCTTATCTTCTTTCTAAAAGAAAAAAAATTCTTACTTGTATGATTTAGGTAGATACTTGTATAATTTTCTTACTTTTATTATTGTTTGTTATTATATAGTGCGATGGTTTTGGTATCCACCCCCGTCGGCCCTCGTCCTGTCTATGATTCGGATGTGGTATATATTATCTTTTATAACTATTTGTTTCATTTAGTGTTTATGACAATTATGCCGACCAACGTGACATAGATGTTTTTATCTAGGAGGTATGTGAACCGGAAATTCCAACCGACCCTCTTGTCGAGAGGTTAAATTTAGTTGAAAAAGAAAACAATTACTTGAAGAAAAAATTGAAAAGAATTGAGGACGAGAAGATGGAATTGGAGTTGCATGTTGCGGATATCGTCGATGATCACAAGATCAAGATGGATAAAATGCGCTTGAAGAATAGAAAGATTAAAAAATATGCCATTCATACTGAGGCTTGGTATCATTATGCCGTTGGATCAATGGTTACCTTAGTTGCGATTATGATCGCATTTATTGTTGCATTGAAATGGTTTACATAGTTTCAATGTATGTTTTAATTAGATACTCTATAGAGCTATATGTTGTTCAATGAGAACTATGTATGAACTTTATTTATTTATTTTTTCAGTAATAACATTTGATCACTACTGTACTTTGGTTTTAATGTGATGATGAACTTCTATTAATTTGGTCACTTCTCTATTCATGATGTTCTGTAATGGTTTTTGACACACTTAATTATATATAATGCACGCAGATGAACCAGCAATGGATGTACGGTAACAGAAGCACCTCCGAGTACATTAAGGGCGTGCATAATTTTCTTGAAGTGGCTGAGGCAAACAAGCAGAATGGTTTTATGTGTTGTCCATGCCCTAGATATGAGAATACGAAGTCTTACTCTGACTCAAAAACCCTTCACATACACCTGCTTGAGAAGGGTTTCATGCCACACTATAATGTTTGGACCAGGCACGGAGAAAGAGGGGTTATGATGGAAGACAACGAAGAAGAAGAGGATGATGACAACTATGTGCCCCCTGAATACGGTGATGCTGCAACGGGGGAAGCTGAAGATCAAGAGGCACCAGACGATGTGCCCGATGATGATCTTCGCCGGGTCATTGTTGATGCAAAGAGACAATGCGAAAGTGAAAAGGAGAAGTTGAAGTTCGATCGCATGTTAGAGGATCACAAAAAAGGGTTGTACCCCAAATGCGAAGGTGGCAACACAAAGCTCGGTACCACACTGGAATTGCTGCAATGGAAGGCAGACAATGGTGTATCTGACAACGGATTTGAGAAGCTACTGAAAATATTGAAGAAGAAGCTTCCAAAGGATAACGAATTGCCCGACAGTACGTACGGAGCAAAGAAGGTTCTATGCCCTCTAGGATTGGAGGTGCAAAAGATACATGCATGCCCTAATGACTGCATCCTCTACCGTGGTGGGTACGAGGATTTGAACGCATGCCCGGTATGCGGTGCATTGCGGTATAAGATCAGACGAGATGACCCTGGTGATGTTGACGGCGAGCGCCCCAGGAAGAGGGTTCCTGCCAAGGTGATGTGGTATGCTCCTATAATACCACGGTTGAAACGTCTGTTCAGAAACAAAGAGCATGCCAAGTTGATGCGATGGCACAAAGAGGACCGTAAGAAGATGGGAAGTTGAGAGCACCCGCTGACGGGTCGCAGTGGAGAAAAATCGAGAGAAAGTGGGGGACTTTGCAAGTGACGCAAGGAACGTATGGATTGGTTTAAGCGCGGATGGCATTAATCCTTCACTACAAGAAATATGTCAACTTGTGACCTTCTCTCAGTGACCCCAGCTGAATTGGTCGTAAATCCACGGCCATTTCGCTTGGAAGGGCTCAAACCCTGAAATTGCCTTACACCAAATGGTCATAAAGCAGACAAGAGTGGTCGACGACCTTATCTCTATGTGATTACGACCAATATAAATGGTCATGAGGTTGTGAACGTGGATGCATTAGTACTTAAGGTGTCGCTCAAGGTGGGCTTGGGCCTCGGTGGAACGAGGCCACCTCCTTTTAAAAAAAATCCATGTGCCATGTAGGCCTCGGCCCATCCATGAAGAAATGTGGGATGCCATCATATTACTCAAAAAAACATATATTCGGCCCAACGAAAATGGTAAAATAACAAGTTTTTCATTATTACCATTTGGTAAGGATGGTCAGTTATCTGAAATAAAAAATTTTCATTATTGTCTAAAAAACAGGTTTTTCATTGTATAACTCTAAAAAGGTTTTTACTTATAGAAAAATCTCGAAACCAATTAAACAATATAAAATTATAAGAATAGGAAAATAATGAACTCCTTTGTGAATCTTGCTATACCTTAAGTACATGGAAAAATCTCGAACATGTTAATCATGTATTTATTTTTTTAACCAATATCAACAATGTTTTATATGTATACAAAAATGTACAATGTGTAAAAACAAATATAGACATCAAAACGTATGTATGAAAAGATGTTTTTTTGTTGGGAATATATGAAAATATGTTAATCATGTATTTGAAAAAAGTTAAACATATATAAACAATATGTACAATGTGTCTTAAAAAATGTAGACATGTGTTCAAAATATTAGACATCAAAATATTTATTAAAAATGTTAATGATGTAACTAAAAACCGTTTAATATCTATAAAAAATGTTTCTAGTGTACACAAATTTGTTCATAAAATGTGGTTTAATATTCTTGAAAAATGGAGAAGTTTTTTTTACAACAAATATTTGTTAGGTTCTTCACAAAAAAACTCATTTTGGGAACTCGAAAAATGGAAAATGAATATGCGGAAATTTGTCTTTTTCACGAGAGGTGGATCAAAAACTTTTTACACCCAACCATTTGGTCAATTGTATATTAAATATGGCCTAGTATTTTAGAAATTTGATTTGGTCCAATTTTGCAACAAATATATAGTAGGTTCTTAAAAAAAACCTCATTTTGGGCACTTAAAAATGAAAAATTGAGTTTTTGTCCAAAGAAAATAAAAAATCCCTTAGGAAACATTGTTCGTCATTGCAAGATGCACCCTTGTGCACTATATGAGATTATTTGAACAAACTATGCCATGAATTTTTCATGCCCATTTCAAAATGCGGTCAAAACGACGGGCATGACCGTTCCTAGCTAGTGGTTGAATCTTGGAAAACTTTTGGTGTTTCTCTAATTAAATAGATACTTTTGTACCGAAAAATGATTTTGGGGAAAAATAAATAGCAAACTCTGAGGCAGCTGCAGTTCAAATTTAACCCGCTTCCTGCTGAATCGGCGGAAATTTGTCTTTTTCACGAGAGGTGGATAAGAGCTTTTGACACCCAACCATTTGGTCAATTATGCATTAAATATGGCCTAGTATTTTAGAAATTTGACCTGGTCCAATTTTGCAACAAATATATGGTAGGTCCTTCACAAAAAAAACACTCATTTTGGGCACTCGAAAAATGGAAAATTGATTTTTTGTCCAAAGAAAATGAAAACTTTCTTAGGCAACATTGTTTGCCATTCCAAGATGCACCCTTGTGAACAATATGAGATCATTTAAACAAACTATGCCATGAATGCTACCATAAGATTGATCATTTGGCTTGAAAGCCATGAATCTTCACACATGATAGCTCATTTCTGAGAACATTTTTTTAAAAGAATTGCTCCATTACAAGTTTATTATTTTTCCTATTAACTTGGTCACATATAGTGACACAATGTGAAGGTTTTCCAATTTTTTGATTTTTTTTGAATTTTTTTATGCCCGTTTCAAAATGCGGTCAAAACGACGGGAATGACCGTCCTAGCTAGTGGTTGATTCTTGGAAAACTATTGATGTTTCTCTGATTAAATAGATACTTATGTACCTAGAAATTAATTTTGGAAAAAATAAAGAGCAAACTATAAGGCAGGTGCAATTCAAATTTGACCCGCTTCCAACAGAATCGGCGCAAATTTGTCTTTTTCATCAGAGGTGGATCAAAACTTTTGACACCCAACCATTTTGTCAATTGTGCATTAAATATGTCCTAATATTTTAGAAAACTGATTTTGGGCACTCGAAAAATGAAAAATGAAATTTCCATCCAAAAAAAATGAAAACTTTCTTAGGCAACATTGTTTGCCATTCCAACATGCACCCTTGTGCATAATATTAGATCATTTGAACAAACTATGCCATGAATGTGGCAATAAGATTGATCATTTGACTTGAAAGCCATGAATCTTCACACATGATAGCTCATTTCTAAGAACACTTTTTTAAAAGAATTGTTGTATTACAAGTTTATTATTTTTCTTGGTAACTTGGTCACATATAGTGACACAACGCGAAGGTTTTCCAATTTTTTGATTTTTTTTGAATTTTTTATGCCCGTTTCAAAATGCGGTCAAAACGGCGGGAATGACCGTCCTAGCTAGTGGTTGATTCTTGGAAAACTTTTGATGTTTCTCTGATTAAATAGATACTTATGTACCTAGAAATGATTTTTGGAAAAAATAAAGAGCAAACTATAAGGAAAGTGCAATTCAAATTTGACCCGCTTCCAACTGGATCGGCGCAAATTTGTCTTTTTCACCAGAGGTGGATCAAAACTTTTGACACCCAACCATTTGGTCAATTGTGCATTAAATATGGCCTAGTATTTTAGAAAAATGATTTGGTACAATTTTGCAACAAATATATGATAGGTCATTCACAAAAAAACTGATTTTGGGCACTCGAAAAATGAAAAATGAAATTTCCGTCCTTGTGCACAATATTAGATCATTTGAACAAACTATGCCATGAATGTGGCCATAAGATTGATCATTTGACTTGAAAGCCATGAATCTTCACACATAATAGCTCATTTCTGAGAACACTTTTTTTAAAGAACTCTTGTATTACAAATTTATTATTTTTCCTGGTAACTTGGTCACATATAATGACACAATGTGAAGGTTTTCCAAATTTTTTATTTTTATTTTGAATTTTTTATGCGCGTTTCAAAATGCGGTCAAAACAGCGGGCATGACCGTTCGTAGCTAGTGGTTAAATCTTGGAAAAAATTTGGTGTTTCTCTGATTAAATAGATACTTATGCATCTAGAAATGATTTTTGGAAAAAATAAAGAGCAAACTATAAGGCAGCTGTAGTTCAAACTTGACCAGCTTCGAGCTGGATCGGCGGAAATTTGTCTTTTTCACCAGAGGTGAGTCGAAACTTTTGACACCCAACTATTTGGTCAATTGTGCATTAAATATAGCCTAGTATTTTAGAAAATTGATTTGGTACAATTTTGACATTAAATATGTTTTTTTTGCCAAAAAACTCATTTCTCACGACATCTTTTAAAAGATATTTATCTTATTTCTTGTTTGTTATTTTTCCTGAAAACTTGTTCACATTTGGTGACACAATGAGAAGGTTTTCCATTTTCTTTTTGAATTTTTCAGGTCATAAAATAGCTGACATGATTTTAACACGTTAATTTTAGTCAACTACGACCAATTTAGATGGTCAGAACGTCGTACTGTAATCTGATTGGTTCATAGACGTGTCACGCGGATCGTGCATCAAACACCGTCGGATGATCGGGGATCCAACGGCAGTCCTCAGCCCTTCCACACCATCCCCGAAACCCTAGCTCTGTCCTGTGGTCATTTACCATCCACCTCCCCGCCTCCTTTCTTTCCCTCGCTCTCTGCTCCTCCTCTCCCCTTCCAGATCCGGCAGAGCTCCTCTCAATCCCCTCCCCTTCCTCCCTGCTGTCTTCTCTGTCGCGCCAGCCCCTCCCACTCCAGCCGCCGGCCCCATTCTCTCCAGATCCAATCCAAGTCCCCCTCATCCACCGCCCCCTTCCTCCCGTCACCACACCAACCTCGCCGCTGGCCCACCCCTGGTCCTCCCGCCACCTGAGCGCGCCACCCACCGCATCCACAGAGACTACCGTGGACCTGCGGTGCGCGAGCTAGAGGACGGCGGGGGAGGCCAACAACATGGCGCCGTGGGCCGCCGTGCCTCAGGACTGCGTGCCGCACGTGCACGCATACCTCACCGGCCCCGCCTACCGCTCCGACCTCGACCTCGTCGCGTGGAGGCCTCCGCCTACGCCCGTGCCGCCACCGCCGCCACCGGCGCCTGGGTGTTTGACGTCGACGAGACGCTGCTCTGCAACCTCCCCTACTACACGCAGCACGGATACGGGTGGGCGACCCATGCTTGTCACATTCCGAGATCGCGAGCCTGCTATTAACACGCGCGGTTAATTTGTTGTTCGATTACAGGCTCGAGCTGTTTGACCACCGGGAGTTCGACCTGTGGGTGGAGATGGGGGAGGCGCCGGCGATCCCCTCCAGCCTCCGCCTCTACAGGGAGGTCCGCGGCCTCGGCTTCAAGACTTTCCTGCTCACCGGCCGCAGCGAGGCCCACGAGGTTGCAGCAGCAGCAGCAGCCCCTTCCACCTCCGCCCCATCGAGCTGGTGAGCTTCAAGGCTGCGCATGTGCCTCGCTTGTGTGCGGGTTTTGACTTTTGAGGTTGAGGCGCTGGGATGCTCACTGCTGCCTGTGTGTGATTTGGTTCACGCAGGAAGGGAAGAGTAGCGCCAACGGCTCCGCGTGGCCGGTGGCCAACCCCGTGCTCACCTGCGCCTCCGCCACCCATGCCGGCTACCCCAGCAACTTCGTCGCCGACCCCTTCCTCTACCTGCAGGTACGGCCCATCAACTCCGTGGAACTGCACTCTACTGCCGTGTACGTATATACGGGCGTCCTGTGAAATTTGCGGCGTTATCCTTGAGCTGCGAAATTCAGGTTGACCGGGTCGATTTTGGTGGCAGTGGCGGTGTTTCTGAATTCAGCTCCTCTGCAAGTGAGGCTTAGCAAGGGCTTGCTGTTTAGATGCTTAGGACAGGATTTGGGAGTGCGATGTCTAGCTGGGTAGCTGGATATGGTGTTCTGACGGTGTGTTATTAGTATGTGAAAGACATTGTATCAACTGTTCTAGTCGGGGATGCAAAATTAACTACTAAGCCTGGTGCGTACTGGAATTGCCGGCGTATCATGAACAATTTGACTTGAGAACTTTACTTGGGGAGGACTGCAACCTTGTTTATACTCAAAAAACATGTCTTCATGCCATAACTGAACACTTCACCTATTATATTACTCCTATGTAATTTGATTGTAAAACAGACCAACTACCACTGGAACATGCTTGCATGAAATTTTTTTGTGCGATTCTGAAATCTAATTTTAAGGAAATGTAGCTTCTGAAATGATTCTGAAATGCTTCTGAAAGAGCTGCTGTGGACCTGCTATGTACGTACGCCTCCTCTCCTAATCCCCACACTGCGTTCAGGTTCAGTCAGGAAGTGTCAAGACCATTCAGGTTCGGGTTCAGTTAGGGGCTGTCGGACATTAAATTCTCAACATCTGCATCGTGAGTAACACAATAGCGAGACCACTTTGTCAGTTTGGCTGCAGCTTGTTAGTCTCAGCAGGTTTCAGTCGACATCTAACTGATTTAATTTCTGGGTTTCTTTTGTACCTCAACTTGGACCATAAAATGTTGGTTGCAGTAAGTGCTACAACTAGTAGATCAGTGTAGGAAGGCTCCACAGGGTAGAAAAAAGCATTGCTGGGAACAATTCTATTGGTCCAGTGCACTGTGCAATCAATCCGGCAACAATTTAGTCTACTTATTCAGCCATAATAGCTCAATCCGTTCCAGTTATCGTCGTGCCTTTGTCCACAAATACACATTGTTCTACACTAGCAATGACCTGTTCATTCAGGAGGACATACCCAGCTTAGTTTCATCTTCACTAGTTGCAACTGAACAACTAGTGACTGTAGTTAGTCACTTGTTGGGCTAATTTCGAGCAGACTGCTTAGTGTTGACCGTGCCATGCAGAGTTTTGGAAGGGGCTGCTGGTGTTGTAATTGTTTAGCCTGATTATCAGGAACATGAGTATTCTTTTTTCTTTTAATTGACATTAGATAGAGGATCTATTTTGCTCCTTGCTCTGATTGGTTTCAATCGATATTTGTCTCATCCAGCACTCTGAGTATCAATGTGTTGTTTTAATCCTGATGATGACGTGGTAGTATAAAGTGGACACCATATTCCTGTTTAAATGCATAAGGAATAATTTGTTTCATCATGTCCTGGTTTACCCATGTCATATTTGTTGCTTCTAGAACTCTTGGTCCTTCATATCTAAAGTTTACATATACTGTAGAAGCTCTACTTTATGCTAATACCTGCCTGTGTAACATTTTGCATGGTATACTTCTAAATGGACAAGTACATGCGGCGTCCATCATCAATGATGATGCGGACTAGATGTTCAACTGCAGAACCATCCATCACATCAAGACAAAGTCAGGTATGTTCTTGTCTTGTTGAACAGATAAGGGATAAGGGCCTGATGCTTGATGGCCTTATGCTTGATGCATGTATCATGTGACACACACATTAGTAAATCTGAATTAACTTTCACATAGTTGCTTATTGATTGAATATGAGTATTGTTCCTTATACTCAAATGTAACTTTGATCTGCTGTAACTTTGAATGATCGTTTTTAAACCTTGTCGTGTATGTGAAACATTCAATGCTTATTTCTTGCTAAGTTTGTCATATGTGCCAATTCAATTCCCAGTTTTGATGAATATGCCCATTCCAGAAAAGTAGAATGATCTTGTTAAAATAATAATAAGTAGAGTGATAAAATACTGGTGTGTCTTTAGTTTTTATTTTAAAAGTATCCGTGTATTATTTCTTCTATCAGTGACATACATTTTGTTCTCTTTCAATGTCCAGATGTTTTGCATCAGGAAGAAGCAGTACTTGAAGAAGCAGATTACATGTTTTCTCGTCGTGAAGCACTAGATAGGCTTATTCTATTTATTTTTCCCGTTCTGGAGTATTTTAGCAGCTGAATGCTTGACTACAACATGTTGTAGGTTGCTTGGATTTGTGTAAAATATGTATGTGATGGAAATTTGTAGAATGTGTGTTCTGAGATATTTCCATAATATTCAGCTAATTGGTGGTAATTTGATTCATATTGTTATTCAAACTGGTTTGAAAATGTTCGTTAAATGGGCTGGAGTTGGACCTTAAAGAGGCCAAGGATCAAATTATATTGGACAAATATTTTGGGTAAAAAAATGAAACAAAAATAAATGAATGTGGAAAGGCCAAGGCCCAGGAAAGAAAATGCCTGAAAAACATTGGGCTGGACTCATTTGGTTAAACATAATTTGGCAGAAAAAAAGATAAAAAGGTTGAAATGTTGGGCCTGGCCCATGTGGCTAACTAAAATTAATAGGAAAAAAATATAAAAAGGCTGAATTAATGGGCTCGGCCCATGTAAAACACCGAATTGGAACGGGCTGATTCTTATCCACGTCAGCTTGCCACGCTGGATCCTACGTGGCCTGGGGAGGCTGCCAGTGACCAAAAATTTGGTCGTAGAACCAACGACCTTTTACATATCACAAAGAAGGTCGTTAATTTCCATTAACGACCGTCAGCTTTTGACCATCTGTTTTTTGTCACAAAAAGGTCACAAATAAAAAAAAATGACCTTTCAGCGACCAATAGTGATGGTCGCAAGTTGACATATTTCTTGTAGTGCTTTTGGGGCGCAGAGCAGCAATCATAGCACCTGGCCCGTGACTCTATGTATCTATAACCTTCCTCCTTGGCTGTGCATGAAGCGGAAGTTCATTATGATGCCAGTTCTCATCCAAGGCCCTAAGCAACCCGGCAACGACATTGATGTGTACCTAAGGCCATTAGTTGAAGAACTTTTACAGCTGTGGAATGGAAAAGGTGTACGTGTGTGTGATGAGCACGACCAGCAGAAATTTGACCTACATGTGTTGCTGTTTGTAACCATCAATGATTGGCCTGCTCTTAGTAACCTTTCAGGACAGACAAACAAGGGATACCACGCATGCACGCACTGTTTAGATGACACCGAAAGTATATATTTGGACAAATGAAGGAAGAATGTGTACCTGGGGCATCGTCGATTTCTTCCGACCAATCATCAATGTCGAAAGAAAGGCAAGCATTTCAAAGGCGAGGCAGATCACCGGAAGAAGCCCGCCGTCCGTACTGGTGATCACATACTTGCTATGCTCAATGATTTACAAGTAATCTTTGGAAAATGTCCCGGCGGACTATCTGTTCCGAATGACGCTGAGGGACGCGCACCCATGTGGAAGAAGAAATCTATATTTTGGGACCGACCCTATTGGAAAGACCTAGAGGTCCGCTCTGCAATCGACGTGATGCACGTGACGAAGAATCTTTGCGTGAACCTGCTAGGCTTCTTGGGCGTGTATGGGAAGACAAAAGATACACCGGAGGCACGGAAGGACCAGCAACGTGTGCACGAAAAAGACGGCATGCCTCCAAAGCAGTATGAAGGTCCTGCCAGCTACGCTCTTACCAAAGAAGAGAAGGAAATCTTCTTTGAATGCCTGCTCAGTATGAAGGTCCCGTCTGGCTTCCCATCGAATATAAAGGGAATAATAAATATGCCAGAGAAAAAGTTTCAGAACCTAAAGTCTCATGACTGCCACGTGATTATCACACAACTGCTTCCGATTGCATTGAGGGGGCTTCTACCGGAAAACGTTCGATTAGCCATTGTGAAGCTATGTGCATTCCTAAATGCAATCTCTCAGAAGGTGATCGATCCAGAAATCCTAACAAGGTTAAGGAGTGATTTGGCGGAATGTCTTGTCATTTTCGAGCTGGTGTTCCCATCATCCTTCTTCAATATCATGACGCACGTCCTAGTTCATCTAGTCGACGAGATTGCCATTCTGGGCCCTGTATTTCTACACAATATGTTCCCCTTTGAGAGGTTCATGGGAGTCTTAAAGAAATATGTTCGTAACCGTGCTAGGCCAGAAGGAAGCATCTCCACGGGCCATCAAATAGAGGAGGTCATTGGGTTTTGTGTTGACTTCATTCCTGACCTTAAGAAGATTGGTCTCCCTCAATCGCGGTATGAGGGGAGACTGACTGGAAAAGGCACGCTAGGACCGGACTCAATAATATGTAGGGACGGGCATTCTTGGTCTCAAGCACACTACACAGTTCTACAGAATTCTACCTTGGTGACCCCGTATGTCAATGAACACAAGAATATTCTGCGCTCCAAACAACCAGAGCAGTGTGACGACTGGATTACATGTGAACACATCAGAACTTTCGGCAGTTGGTTGCTAACACGTCTCATGGGTGACAACATTGTTTCTGATGAGCTGTACTCGTTGGCCAGGGGACCATCTTCGACTGTATTGACTTACAAAGGGTACGAGATAAATGGGAATACATTTTACACGATCGCCCAAGATCAAAAGAGCACCAACCAAAACAGTGGTGTCCGCTTTGATGCAGCAACCAAGAGGGGAAAGGACACATATTATGGTTACATAGTGGACATATGGGAACTTGACTATGGACATGATTTTAAGGTCCCTTTGTTTCAGTGCAAATGGGTGAATCTGTCAGGAGGCGGGGTACAGGTAGACCCACAGTACGGAATGACAACAGTGGATCTGAACAATCTTGGGTACACAGACGAACCATTCGTCCTAGCCAATGATGTGGCGCAGGTTTTCTATGTGAAGGACATGTCTACCAAACCGAGAAAAAGAAAAGATAAGGAAGCGAATACATCATACGATGAGCCAAAGTGCCACATAGTTCTTTCAGGAAAAAGAGACATCGTGGGAGTGGAGGGCAAGATAGACATGTCTGAAGATTATGAAAAGTTTCATGAAATTCCTCCCTTCAAAGTCAAGGCTGACCCAAGCACCACTACTGGAATCAGGGATTTTGCCGTCTGCCAGTTCTTTGCCGTCTGCTAGTAGACGGCAAAGAAGGTCTTTGCCATCAGCTACCAAAAAGCAGCCGGCAAACAACTGGCAGACGGCAAAAACGGTCTTTGCCATCTGTCACTTCTTTGCCGTCAGCTGGCTGACGGCAAAGAGAGAGGTGCCCCCCAGTAACGAGCCGATTAGAAAAACTTAACGCCGCCCCTCTTTGCCGTCTGCTAGATAAAAAAAAGCGGACGGCAAAGCCTCGGCGGACGGCAAAGGCTAACTAACCTAACGTAACTAACGGTCGGTCGAGCCCTCACCCCCCGCCCGTTACTCTCTCTTCTCTCCCTCTCTCCTCCCCGACGCCCCGCCACCAGATCCACCCACCGCCGCCCCCGCCGCCCGGCGCCACCCCCGCCACCCGCCGCGGCCGCGGCCGCCGCCCCCGCCCCCACTTGCCCCGACGCCCCACCACCCCCCCCCCCACCCCACCGCCCGACGCCCCGTCGCCCCCCCATCCCCCCCGCGCGCCCCCCCCCACCCCCCCCCCCCCTCGCTCCCCCCACCCCACTGCCCCCACCCCACCCGCCGACGCCCGTCGCTCCACCATCCCGCCGCCCCGGCGCCCCGGCGCGCCACCACGTCGCCGGCCCACCCGCCCCGCCACTGCCCCGCGCGCCGCCACGTCGCCGGCCCACCCGCCCCACTGCCCGACCGTCCCATTGCTCGGTGAGTTTTATTTTTTTCTTTTTTTTTTTTTCTGTTTTTCATTTTTTTTGTTGTTTAATTGTTAGTGTTAGATTTAGTACTAGATATGTGTTAGTGTTAGTGTTAGATTTAGTGCTACATATGTGTTAGTGTTAGATTTAGGGCTACATATGTGTTAGTTTTTGTGTTAAAGAATATAGAAGAAGTAGAAGTAGAAGAAGTAGAAGAAAAGAAGAAAGAAAAGAAGTAGAAAAAGATGAAAAAAGAAGAAGAAGTAGAAGAAAGAAGAAGAGAAGAAAAGAAAAGAAGTAGAAAAAAGATGAAAAAAGAAGAAGAAGAAATAGAAAGGGAGAAGAGAGAGAAGAAGAGAAAGAAAGAAAGAAGAAGAAGGATAGAAGGAAACACCCCACCCCCTACCCGACCACACCCGACACCCCGACCCCCTACCCCGCCACCCGCCCCCCCGCCCCACCCCGACCCCCTGCCACCCCCGACCCCGACACCCCGACCCCGACACCACACCACCGACACCCCGACCCCGACACCCCGACCCCGACACGACACCCGACCCCCTGACCCCCTGACCCCGACACCCCGACTCCGACACCCACACCCTGACACCCCGACCCCGACATGACACCCCGCCGACACCCCGACCCCCTGACCCCCCGACCCCGACACCACCCGACCCCGACACACCACACCCCGACACCCCGACCCCGACAACCACACCGCCACCCCTACAAGTCAGCCCCCCCCCTACCCCTTCCCCCCCCTACAACCCCTACCCTACCTCACCCCTACCCACCCCACCCCCCGACCCCGAAACAGCACCCCGACCCCGACACGGTACCCCGACACCGACATGACACCCCGACCCCCGACACTTCCCGAAAAGGTGTTCTTTGGCCTTCCAGAGGCCGACGGGGTCATATATTTGTGAATTATTAGTTAGGTCATATATTTTTCGACTTTGTTATGAAAAACATCATATATAATTGTGTTGATCGGGTAGATTTAAATGTGCAGTTGTTTCATCGCTGCGAGGTTTGGTGTTCGACGACCTCGCCGTGCGTTTGACGAGCTCTGCCCCTTCGTTCGTGGGTGAGCACAAATGACATGTCCTCCTCCCCCATTAATTATTTGCTCTGTTCCGGTGTTCGTGCCGATGAAACTTGATAGCTAGCTATATATGTGTCTTGAATCATCAGTATGCGTAACCAATATGTGTCTCCCGTTCGAAAGCGTTATAGTTATAAATATGCATGCATTTGCATATTTATAACCTTGATTCTTTCGAATTGTCCAACGCTATCCATGGACAGCCCGAGTATGTGTAGATTGGGTTCGTTTTCCCATATGCTTTGCTCCGGATCTGACGCATAAATTTCGTCAGTGCATCCCCTGTTGTTCACCGGGTACACATCCTCTCTGTTTATTGCTGAGACGTGTATCAGGAGAACAGCGGGGAGGTGCTGCCGAAATTTTGCGTCGGATCCAGAGCATAGCATGGGAAAATGAACCCAATCTACACATACTCGGGTGGGATTAGGACCTATCATTACCTATTAGAGTGTAGGTTGCATGGACGTAATAAAATTGACAAAGTAGATCAACTGATGAATATATACATGGTGAATTATATATATATTTGTTGTGTGTCCAGTAGCTCTGAAAGTCAAGATGAGTGATCGTGCGTGGATGTATACCGGTCACACTGGTCAGAACAAATGGAGCGCTGAATGGTTCACAAAAACCAAGGGGTTTGTGCAAGCCGCATTTGCAAATGGCCAGAGGAAAACCTGGTGCCCCTGTTTCCGGTGCGGCAATTGGGAAAAGAGGACAGAGGCTGAAATGGGCAAACACCTGCAGAAGAGTGGTTTTACGCCCGATTATATGGTGTGGACATATCATGGTGAGTCTGCCCAATGTGATCGAGCTGAGGTGGATCGTCGTCGCACCGACGAGCATGGTACCGGGATGGAAAACATGGTGCAAGACTATGATGATGCTCGGGATTCGGACGAGGAGATGGAGGAATCTGCAAAGGCCTTCAATGAAATGTTGGAGTCTTCAAAACGTCCGCTCCACGAGCACACTGAGCTTTGTCAGTTGGATGCCATCTCACAAGTAATGGCTCTGAAGGCTCAGTTCAACTTGGGTAGAGAATGCTACGACGCAATGATGACAGTATTTGGACGCTTTCTACCCAAAGGCCATGTAATGCCTGCAAACCTGTACCAGTCGGACAAAATCCTCCGTGCACTGAAGATGCCCTATGAGAAGATACATGCCTGTGAGAAAGGATGTGCCTTATTTAGGCTTGACTATGCGGACTTGAACTATTGTCCCATTTGCAAGTCTTCCAGGTATGTTGTGGTAGACAACGGTATGGGTGAGAAGACACAGACCAAAATCCCCGTTAGTGTTCTTCGGTATATGCCAATCGTACCAAGACTTCAACGTCTTTTCATGGTCGAAGAGACGGCCAGACAGATGACATGGCACAAAACAGGCAAAAGAACCGAACTAGATGCAGATGAGAATCTGATGATGGTACACACATCGGATGGTGTTGCGTGGAAAAAGTTTGATGAATTACATGCTGACAAAGCGGCAGATCCGAGGCATCCTCGAGTCAGCATCAGCACGGATGGGTTCAGTGTGTTTGGTATGACGGCAGCCCAATACAGTTGTTGGCCCGTATTTGTCTTTCCACTCAATCTCCCCCCCCCCCCGGACAGATTATGCAAAGAAAGAACATTTTCCTGACGTTGATAATTCCAGGGCCCAACTATCCAGGGAAAAATATGAATGTGTACATGCAGCCGCTTAAGGATGAATTGCAAGAAGCCTGGGATAATGGGTTCAAGACATACGACGCCTATAGCAAACGGAACTTCATAATGCGTGTCTGGTACATGTACTCGACGCATGACTTGCCGGCGTATGCGCTATTCATTGGCTGGTGTGTGCATGGAAGGTTCCCGTGCCCCACATGCAAGGGAGCTCTTGAGTTTCGTTGGCTTCAGGCCGGTCGCAAGTTTTCTTGCTTTGACATGCATAGACAGTTCCTGGATCCTCGCCATAAGTTCAAGAAAGACAAGAAGAACTTCATCAGAGGTAGAGTTGTCAAAAACTCTGCACCACCTGCGTTGACAGGCCAACAGACCCTGGATCAGTTAAACGCTCTCGAGCCAGATCCAGAGCGTCCAGGGTACTTCAAGGGGTATAATTCTAAGCACGCCTGGACTCACAAGACATGCTTATGGGATCTGCCTTACTTCAAAGACCTCCTTTTCCCACACAACATCGACGTGATGCACACTGAGAAGAATATCGCCGAGGCACTTTTTGGTACATTGTTCGGCATAGATGGGAAGTCAAAGGATAATACTAAGGCTAGAGTCGATCTGGAGGCGCTATGTGATAGGCCGTTACAAAACATGAAAGAACCGAAAGGAAAGCAGAACTGGACGAAGCCAAAGGCATGGTTCAATCTTGGAAGGCCAGCTATGAGGGAAATTATCTTGTGGGTGAAAATGCAGTTGATGTTCCCCGATGGGTATGCAGCGAATCTAAAGAGGGGAGCGAATCTTGATAAATTGAAGATATTTGGTCTCAAGAGTCATGATTGGCACATATGGATTGAGCGGGTAATGCCGGTGATGTTGCGTGGCTTCATCCCTGAGGATGAATGGCTAGTACTGGCAGAACTCAGCTATTTCTTCTGTGTTCTTTGTGCGAAAGAACTATTTTTTTATGTTGTACTTGATGATGATACACTTAAGTGATATACATATTATTATTCATGTCGGTATTTTTTTTATGTTGTACTAATTTCGTTTACTCTTTGTCATGGCAGGTGTTGAAAGATGGTGGGCGCTGGTCGGGAGCACACCGAGGCCCCTTCTTCGTCGTCGCGTGGTGTGAGGTCTTCCATTCCACACGCACCTCTCCGCCGAGCGTTGCTGGACAGTATGGCGACACCGCCGGGCCCTTTTTCGTCGACCGCGGTGCCCAGCAGGGGACGAGGTAAGAAGAAGAGAGGAGCTGGAGCACGTGGTCGCGGGAGAGGAGGTAGGGTGCCTGCTACGGTGCCTTCCTCGCCACCACCCCCAGCTGTTTCACCCGAGCACGTGACTGCTAGGGTGGACTCGTTCAAGGAGGAGGCTACACGGACTCCGGTCCACGAGCCTCCGGTCCACGGGTCTTCGGCCCACGAGCCTCGGGTCGACGGGTCTTCGGCCCACGAGACCCCGGAGGAGCACACGTCTGGATGGGGTACCTGGCCGGATCAGCCTGAGGAGCCGAGTGGCCATGCTGATGATGGCGGGGAGCCGACTGATATTGAGGAGGAGGGGGGCACCGTCTACTAGCATGGTTGTACACGGCTCCCGTCCGTGCCGGCGACCCGCGAGCAGAGGTGGTTGATTTTCCCTGATGGGGAGAGGTAAGTGCATTTAATCTTTTTGTACCTTCTGCATTCACGTTTCTTCAAATAACTAATGCGTTGGCCTTGTCATGCTGCAGGGGTTGGGACCACCATCATAGTGTCCGCCGACCCAACTCCGTCCTTGGAGTTCTTTGTCGGCAAAACTTCCCGGGGTTTGTCACGTTGCCTGGTGAGGGTCATCTTCCAGAGCTTGGATTGAGTTGGGAGCACTACTTGGCTGCCTCGGCCCCGCCGGGTGAGATTATCGACGGTGTCTTGTGCAAGACGAGGGCAGACGTGGTGATCAGAAAGTTCTGGGTAATTTCTCCTTTACATAATTAAAAATCTTCAACTAGCTAGTTATTAATTGTACTAATCAATATTGTCTCATTTGATTGCAGACATTCTACATGTGTGAGGAGGGATACGAGGAGGAAGCAGCAAATGTTATCGATAACGTCTGCAAGCGCCTACTACAGAACTTACGGCACGAGGCTCGGGTGCAGGCTGTTCGAGACTACTATGCCTCGCGTGGTATCAAGAAGACCAAGCCGGCGTGCCGCGAGAAGTTCTTGAGTAAGGAGGAGTACATGAAGGTAATTCTTAAGGCCTTGTACTTACTTCCTTCATTTAGTAATTCATAGCCGTAGCGCTCAAGTTTCTATTTGCTAACTTAGGCCCCTCCGAGATGGTGTGCGGATCGGATGGATTGTTGGGAGGTGTTGGGCAATGAGTGGTGCTCAAAAGAATGGCTAGCCCTCCACAACGAGGCCAAGGACAAATGTGCCCAAATGGAAGGTGTGCCACACCATCAAGGCAGCTCCAACTTATATCAGTTCGGGCAGAACTGGGTATGTGGTTTGCTTCATGATTCATGCAATTCATTCATCATGCTAGCTTTAGCCCTTTAATTCTCTGCGTCTGAGGCGGATAAGGTGCCAGAGGTGTACGACCTGTATGACATGGCCCACACTGGCCCTTACAAGAAAGTCAAGGCATTCTCTGCGTCTGACCTCGATGATCCAAAGAACTTCACCAACATCTCCTCCCACGACAAGCTCGTGAAATATAGAGATCAGGGGAAGGCGAGGAAAGGGGAGGACTTTAACCCGAGCCAGGGTCCCATTGATACAGAGCTGCTGATGATATCTGGTGGCGGGAGGTCCCATGGCTCCATAGCCATGGGAGATGGACTTATCCGTTGTCCTAGCACTCTCCCGGAGATCAAGGCGCGCCAGTCGAGCTCCGCTCCTGAGATAAGGCCTCGTGAATGGCCAGTCCAACTCGCCTTCAAGGTTAGTTATACGTACTCAGCTTTCTTTCTCCATTACATTGTGTGCGCTTCCATCAATGATTACAAATGGTCATGTGAGTGGTGTTGCAGGCTGCTATACAGAGTGAGAGAGATAGAACGGAGAAACTTCTGGCGGAGGCGGCGGAGAGGCAGCGGGAGTTGGAGGAGAGGACGACAAAGATGTTGGAGGAGGAGAGGGCACGGAATGACATGCAGGCAAGGGCCATGTACGAGCTCCTTGTGGTAAGTTTCTTCTGCAGATTAGCCAAAACATTCATGTAGTGTTTGTCTCATTACTAACTAGTATGACTGAGTTGTCAAAACCAAATGTGCAGTCTGTGTGCGAGAAGTCCAGTCAGACCGCTCCGCCGATGCCAGTGATTGCTCCTGGGAGCACGGTGAGTTTAATTTGAATGGACATTACTTGCTAGTCTTAACATTTGAGTGTCATCATGCTAACGAGACATTGGAAATGATCTTTGGTGCAACGTAACTCCAGACAAGCATCGCACGATCCTTCTCCAGCTACCGGCACGAGCCAGCCCGCTCCTACACCTCCATGATCACGGTAAGTTTCTCTAGTGTTTTGCTTAACAAATGCATAAAGACCTAGACTTAGCTTTATTTCCTCCAATATGCTTACCATAATGACCTAGAGTTAGCTTCTTTTCCTCCAAAATGACTTAATAAGCTTACTGACCTCCAAAACCATCCATTTTACCTAAGTTAGCTCTAAAACGATCTGTACTTAGCTTACTTATGTCAAAAATTGCATAATTAGCTTAGTTAGCTCATAAATGATCCATTTTACCTAAGTTAGCTCTAAAATGACCCATTTTACCTTAGTTAGCTTATAAATGATCCATTTTATCCAAGTTAGCTCTAAAATGACCCATTTTACCTAGATTAGCTCCTAAATGATCCATTTTACCTACGTTAGCTTTAAAATGACCCATTTCACCTAGGTTAGCTCCAAAATGACCCATCTTACCTAGGTTAGCTCCAAAATGACCCATCACACCTAGGTTAGCTCTAAAATGATGCTTTTTACTAAGTTAGCTCATAAACGATCCATTTCAACTAAGTTAGCTCATAAACGATCCATTTCACCTAAGTTAGCTCAAAAACGATCCATTTCACCTAAATTAGCTCTTAAATGATCCATTTCACCTAAGTTAGCTCATAAACGATCCATTTCAACTAAGTTAGCTCATAAATGATCCATTTCACCTAAGTTAGCTCAAAAACGATCCATTTCACCTTAGTTAGCTCATAAACGATCCATTTCACCTTAGTTAGCTCATAAACGATCCATTTCACCTTAGTTAGCTCATAAACGATCCATTTCAACTAAGTTAGCTCATAAATGATCCATTTCAACTAAGTTAGCTCATAAACGATCCATTTCACCTAAGTTAGCTCATAAAGGATCCATTTCACCTTAGTTAGCTCATAAACGATCCATTTCACCTAAGTTAGCTCATATATGATCCATTTCACCTAAGTCTTCTTGTTCTAGTCTTCTTGTTCTAGTCTTCTTCTTGTTCTAGTCTTCTTCTTCTAGTCTTCTTCTTCTAGTCACCTTTTTCTAACTTTCTTATTTGCCATTTTGCAGATTTCATTCACTTCACGGAAGCTAGCTTGCTATGATGGAGTGCTTGTTTTTTCTTTCATTCTCTTCAAGTATTCTTCTAGCTTGCTATGATGGAACTTGCTATCTAGATGAAACTTTGCATTGTAATATGTATGGATGGAACAATGTGTATGTGCAACTTGATGGAACTTGCTATGTATGAATGGATGGAACTATAAATGTACGTACGATGAAACTTATGTGCTGGATATGTCATATGTTTGCTGTTAAATAGCCCTGTGAAATATATATATATATATATATATATATATATCATATATATTTGCTGTCAAAATTGTTGCATTAAAAAAAACAGAAAAAAATGAGGCAAAGCAGGATCTTTGCCGTCAGCCACTGATGGCAAAGCCACCTTTGCCGACAGCCGCGGACGGCAAAGGCAACTTTGCCAACAGCCGCGGACAGCAAAGCAGCCACGTGGCTGCCACCTGTGCCTCCTGAGAACTGACCCATTTGGCCAGTTTGCCTACAGCGGCGGACGACAAAGGCTTTGCCTACAGTGGCTGACGGCAAAGAGTAAACAACTTTGCCTACAGCCGCGGACGGCAAAGGCCTGCCGTGTAGTGACGTCCAGCTGACATCATTCGGCGGACGGCAAAGGCCGGACAAATTTTGCCGTCAGCGGCGGACGGCAAAGGCTGCCGTTAGCCACCTAATGGACTAACAGCGTAATTATTGCCGTCTGCTTTCTTTGCCGTCTGCTGCTGATGGCAAAGGTCCCTTTGCCGTCAGCCGCCGGAGCCTTTTGCCGTCCGCGGCAGACGGCAAAGACCTTTGTCGTCCGCCGTTCCTGCCTTTGCCGTCTGCCGTGGCAGATGGCAAAGTAGCTGATTCCTTTAGTGCACCCTGTTAAACGATGAAGATAATCCATGGTTACGGCGCAATAAGCAAAGGACACAAGTGAAGAAAAAGTGAAGAAAAAGTGAAGACTTTCTGTCCACAACTATTATGATGATACCTTTGATCTAGAATATCACTGCAGTTACATGTGAAGAAATGAAATGCCTTTTGTAACAGATGAGTTTTCGTATGAAACCCTGATACTTCGAAAGTGATTGTCCATTTTGTACACGAAGTGCATCCATCTTTTGCCATAACCCTCTCAACTTTTTAGAACATGCTATGTGGGTGAAATGATGATACCATGCCAACTTTCAACCTTTTCAGAGTTCATTTGTAGTGCTTTTCAATTTCAGGGTCATTTAGCTCAAAAAAAAATCAGTAAATACATGAAAAATACCAAATGAAGTCAGAAAGGGTTGAAAATTGATGATGTGGCTTTGAATGGTGCATTTTGAACACACAAAAAGTCTGAAGTTCAAATAAGTTCAAAAAAATGAAATCCCTTTGTAACAGATGAGTTTTCGTCCGAAACCCTGATACTTCGAAAGAGATTGTCCATTTTGTACACGAAGTGCATCCAGTTTTTGCCGTAACCCTCTCAACTTTTTAGAACATGCTATGTGGGTGAAATGATGATACCATGCCAACTTTTATGAAACTCTAATAGCAAAAAGAATGAACTAGAAAATTTTTATGAAACTCTAATAGCAAAAGGGAATCAACTAAAAAGATTTTAAACCTCTAGTATTTTCGAAACTAAAATTATATAAAATGTATGCAACTAAAATTATCAAAGTATTTTTTGTTCAAAACATTAATAGCAAAAAGAATTTTCATAAAGAATTTTTTTTAGAAACTTTAATAACAAACTAAAATAACAAAATATGTTTTTGATTAAACAAGACATTTAAAATAACCTAAAAATTACCAAATTGAATATAATATAAAACACAGTAATATTAAATAGCAGGAAAAAGAATCACTCAAAAATCTATTTTTATAGTAAAGTTATTCACAAACTAGTGATTCACACAAATTTCAAAGAATTCAAATTTAAATTATTCAAATTTGAAAACTAATGGCACTAACAGAAAGTTTATAATTTTTGTGACCTAAAAGCAAAAAGAATCACTGAAAAACTGTAAGTATTTAGCTGTAAGTAGAAACAAAAGAAAATAAATAAAGCAAAAAACAAAACAAAAAAAAGGAAAAAAAATTAAAAAAACCCAATAGGCCCACAAACCTGAATACGACTAGAAACCCAACCAGCTAGTTGGGCCAGGATTCAGGCCCGCAGAAGACCTAGTAGGCCCACAGGCAGATACAGAGTGTTTAGGCTCGTAAGCCTGCATTAGAGCGGAGCTCGACAGGGAAGGCGCAGGCACGCTTATAAACCAGTCCCGACGCCTCTCAGCTAGCGAGGTGGAACTAAACATCCACCGCACCGCGACTGTGCCAGGCACAGGCTATTGGTCCCGGTTGGTGGCTCGAACTGGGACCAATGCCCACCTTTGGTCCCGGTTCGTGCCACCAACCGGGACCAATGCCTACCTTTCGTCCTAGTTCGTGCCACCAACCGGGACCAAAGGTCTCTGCTTCCCGCCCTTTGGGCTGACGAAAAGAGACATTTGGTCCCGGTTGGTGGCACGAACCAGGACCAAAGGTAGGCATTGGTCCCGGTTTGTGGCACGAACCGGGACTAAAGGTGTGGGTATATAAGCCCACACTTGAGATTTTCACAGTTTCATCCGCCAGTTCCCCCGACGACGCCGAGCTCATCGACGCCGCCAGGCTGCCCCGACGCCGTCTGCCGCCCCCGCCGTCGCCTTCGCCGCGCCCCTGCCCCGTCGTCGCCGTCGCCGTCGTCGTCCCCGAGCCCGCGGCCCTGCCCTGCCCCCGAGCCCGCGCCCCTGCCCCGGCCCACCCCCGCCGTCGCCGGTGTCGGCGCCCTCGCCGCCCCCGCCATCGCCGTCGCCCTCGCCCTCGCCGGCCGCCCCCGCTGTGAGCCGCCGCCGCCCCGACTATATATGAATTTTTTTGTTCATATATAATGTATGTATGTGGCTATATGTATGGATGGATGGATGTATATATGATGTTTTTTTTGTTCATAGCATTTTTTTGTTCATATATGTATTTTTTTCATATATGTGGCTATATGTATTTTTTTGTTCATAGCATTTTTTTGCATGTATGTATGTGGCTATGTATGTATGGATGGATAGCATTTTTTTTGTTCATAGAAATTTTTTTTGTTCATAGAAATTAATTAAAATTTACCAAGTTACTAAGTTAATAAGTTAAAATGTTCATATATTCAAAATGAGGGGTGAGCGGCGTTGTCGATCTACCCCCTCCCCGATAACTTCGACATGAGGGGGGACATCGGACATGCATGAGAGAGAGGCGGTCCGCTCGTCGGACATGTCATGTGGAATTTTTTTTTGTTCATATAGAAAACTCCGGTAACTTTGACATGAGGGGGGACGTCGATCAAGCCCCTCTCGCCCGACCAACTCTCGAGTCCACCCAAACTGGGACTGAAAAAGCGTTGTCGAGGCCACCCCAAATCGGAACAAGTCTAGATATATCGGAAAAACCGGACGATATGTAGATATGTCGGATATCGGGTTTGCTTTCTAATAAAGAATTGTTGTCATCTATGTATCATTTTATATCGCGGTGGACATATCGGGCGACCAACTCTTGAGGCCACACCCAAACCCTAGAAAAAAAGCGTTGTCGATCTCCTACACCCTCCCGCCCCTACCCAACAAACTCTCGAGGCCACCCAAACCCCTAGAAGAAAACTCCGGTAACTTCGACATGAGGGGGGACGTCGATCAACCCCCTCTCGCCTGACCAACTCTCGAGTCCACCCAAACCGGGACTGAAAAAGCATTGTCAAGGCCACCCCAAACCGGAACAAGTCTAGATATATTGAGGCCACCCAAACCCTGAAAGTATAACCCCGGCCCGATAACTTCGACATGAGGGGGGACGTCGGACATGCATGAGAGAGGCGGTCCACAACTAATCCATTGCTCATATATGCATATGATTCCTTGTTGTGATATTAGCTAGGTCTATGTTTGCCACTAATATATCCATCTCTCTTGTTTGTATATTGCCATGTTGTAATATTTGCAGAAACTATCGACAGAGACTTAGAACAAGAAGAGTTGTTGGGGGATATAATCCGCGACGAAGGTGATCCCTTGTCGTTTCTCAACGACACCGATGGTCAGGAAGGAGAGGATGACGGCTCCGGTAATCCAACAATGGAGGAGGAAGGAGATCATGAAGGCTCCGGTGACCGAATGGCGGAGGAAGAAGACCATGATGACGGCTCCGGTGACCGAACGGAGGACGGAGCTGTTGCAAAGTCCGGCGAGGTATATATATTAATCCCGCCTGTGCTGACTTGATGCATTAATTGTTTTGGTATGTACATATATTAACGCTTCTTTCTTCTTTTATAGCCCTCCGGATCGAGCCAAACTTCCGTAAGGAGACGAGGCCCGAAGAAAAGGTTGCGCCAGGATGAAAGGTTCACGATCACAGAAATCACGGACGATGGCCAACCGATTGCTCCCAAGCGGACCAAGGACGCATTTGTACATCAGTGCGGAGCTATTGTTAGGGACAGCGTCCCGATCAGTGTCCAGCAATGGAATAAGAGTAAGGACGACCCTGCAGTTCCTTATGTCCAGGATAGGCTGAAAGGTGATCTTTGGACCTCGCTGATGGCAAATTTCAGCCTACCGCCAGAGGAGGATCCGAATAAGCCAGTTATAGAGCCAAAGGTCAAGGCGTTTGCTATTAAAAAGATGGCAGATCTATTCAGGAACTGGAAGAAAGAGTTGAACACAAAGTTTGTCGACAAAGGGAAGACTCTAGAATTCACCGGCTGATATGAGAAGATAAGAGATCACTGGCCCGCATTTGTGGCCTACAAGAAATCGGATAAGGGTAAGAAAAGGTCAGAGACAAACAAGAAAAATGCTGCAAAGAAGAAGTATCACCATCACACGGGGTCAGGTGGCTACTACAAAGCTCGGCCGTCGTGGGACAAAGCTGAGCAAGACCTGCTTGCTAAAGGGGTCCAACCAGCGACATTGAACTGGCCAGATCGTTCAAGGACTTGGTTCTTCGGGGTTGGGGGAACTTTGGACCCAGAAATAGGGGAGTGTCGTTGGACGGACGAGCAACTTGCAATACCCATGAAGAAGCTTCAGGAATATATCAAGGCAGTGCAGGAAGGGACGTTCATTCCCGACAGAGAGAAGGACGAGCTGACAGAGGCCCCTGGGGAATCCTGAACACCCTGGACGAACACGAGGCACACCAGGCTCCGTTCCGTGGGTGGTTGGGTTTCCCGGCAGCGGTGGTTACAGAAGCCGAGAGAGAAAGAGGAAAGCGGAAGTGAGTGAAATGCAGAAGCTCAATGCAAGAATAGCAAAGCTAGAGGAACTTGCAGCTACCGGCCAACCATCTCAGTGGCACGAAGATCCTTGCTTCAACGCTGCCCCAGAAGCTACCCCACCATCTTAGCAGAGAAGCAGCGTGGCTTCCACGGAGCTCGTTTAGCCTGATTTCACGGCTCCTCGCTACCCTGTGGATACTATCACGGAGGCTCAACATTGCGAGCTAATGACGAAATGGCAGAACCTAACTTTGAAGGCGGCGGTCGGCTCTATTGCACCTCCTCAAGCTGAGGGAACTTTCCATTGCCGTCCGATTCCACATGGCTATGCTGTTGTGACGGTGGATTTAATAATGAAGGGATTTGAGGAGCTGGAGCTTGACTACCCTATAGGTGAAGGGGAGAATCATCTGGAAAATGCTTTAAGGAGCAGTCTATGGAGGAAGGAGTACATCAAGCTTCCAAACTGGACGCCTCCACCTCCTCCTCCTTCGGCGAGTCAGGGCACTCCGCCTCCTCCTCCTCCTCCTCCTCCGGCGAGTGATCAGGGCACTCCGCCTCCTCCGACGCGTGAGGGCACTCCGCCTCCTCCGGCGTGTCAGCGGACTCCGCCGCGTCAGCAACGGCGGAAGAGAGACGGCGCCACTCCGGCGGCTAGTAGTACAAGAGGACCCGGCGGGAAGAGATTCAAATACGGTCCAAGCCTCAAGCCTCTGGAAAAGTTACCATATGAGAGGACCGACGAGGAAAACGCGGAAATCAGTGTTGCCGAAGTGGAGGCCCATTTTGTACGGAAACCTCCACCTCCGAAGGAAACAATAGATCAGGTGAAAGTGAAGCGCACTCTGCGTGCCCTTAAGCGACCACCACCGTCTCCGCCGCAATCCAACTATGAGCGCATATTGAATGGTACATGGATACCTGCAGGAAGTCTGGGAAGGATACTTTGATGCTGGGAATTAAAGAGGAGCACGACCTCGTTGGAACTGAGGTGATGCCTGTTGAATTTGTGGAGTTATTCCAGTTATTCAATCAAGACGCCGTCGACAAACAACTCATGACTTGCTACTATCTGTAAGTGTTACCTCTGTAATTAAGTCTCTATAGCTCAGCTCTTTCATTGCATGTATATATAATTATCCTCACTATATTATGCAGATTGAAGATCGTCGAATGCAAAAAAGCACAAATCTATGACATTGGGTTCATTAACCCAAATACCATAAATGAATGGTCGGTTCAAAACAGAGACAAAGATACTGAGGACAACTTGCTAAAATCGTTACTTCGAAATCAAAACAAGGGGAAAATACTATTTCCTTACAACTTCAAGTGAGTGTTACTGTCTTGTGCATATTCGGTTTCGCTTACTTGAGGTTATAGTAATGTAATTGATGAGTTATGCATGCGTGCGCAGCTTCCACTTTATTCTGCTAGAGATTAAGCTTGACCGGGGAGTAGTAACTGTCTTAGACTCGAGACGAAAAGATCCCCAGCTTTATGCGGACATGACTGCAATGCTCCAGAAGTAAGTTCAATCGATCATTATCGCACCATATCATATCGGCAAGTTTGTTTATTTCCGGATATCAAATAATTATTTTCTTTGTCTGGCAGGATTTGGAAAGAGTTCACCGGAATGGTTCCGGGACTGCCGAGGGAGCTGCGATTTACACACCCGAAAGTAAGTAGTACTAGCTAGTTCCGCGCATCTCCCATTGATTCTAGTTTCATCAATACCATTTATCATGCTTGATTATCAGTTTGATTGAACGCTATTCTCGTAAAGTGCTTGTGGCAGGAAGGCGGGAATAATTTATGTGGATACTACGTTTGCGAGTTCATCCGCCAATCGACCTCTGAGCGGGGCTACTCTGACCGACAATATGAAGTACGTAAACAATAATATTCACAATTTTATTTTATTACCATCATTTGTGTTGAGTTTCATTCATATATATGTATTGACCCCCTTCTTTAAATTAGATGTGGCAGATGCGGGATGAACTCCCACCACATGATCGCATACGAGCAATTCAAGAGGAATTGGAGGGATTCTTTCTTGACCACGTCATAAATGAGAAGTGAGAATACCATCTGGAAATTGAAATGGATTTTAGATGATAGGGATTGTAAGAGATGTTATATTGTATATATGTAGTAGCGTCGGATAGATATACGAAAACTTGTTGTTCGACCAATCTCTCGGAGAAAGAGAGGTCACTTCTCTCTGTATATGTTCATGACGATCTTGTGTAATTAATGGTTCCTTTATTTGCTTACTAGCTAGCATGTCGAGTTCTCTCTATATGTATAGTAGCTAGCGTCGACCAAGCACTGAGAAAGAGAGGTCACTTCTCTCTATTAGCTAGCTAACACAATATGAAACCCCCAAATTAACCCTCCAAAACCCCTAAAACCCCCCCCCCCCCCCCCCCCCCCCCCCCCCCCCCCTTCGAAAAAAAAACCCCCAACGCCTGCGAGCTGCTGACACGTGGCAGCTTTTTGATCCCGGTTGGTGTTACCAACCGGGACTAAAGGTTTTGGGCTTTAGTCCCGACCCTTTTATCTCAGTTCCAGAACCGGGTCTAAAGGCCTTCTGGAACCGGGACTACCCTGTTTTCTACTAGTGTCAACTGCACTGCACTTGACAAGCTTTCTTATTTGTTTATAGCGCCACTGCTACTGCAAGCATCTGTCAGTAACAACAGTTTCAGTGTTGCTTGCAGGGATAAGAGATTCGTGCTTGGTACATTCAGACTGGAGCAGTGCAGGGCTGGTTTTGTCTCTCCCGCGCTTAAATCAAGCTTAGTAATTTGCTAATTGAATCCTTATCCTGCTGTATGCGAGTTGAAGCAAGCAGCCGTGCACAAAAGTGGGTCGGATTACTTATTACTCCGTCAGGTACCACTGCTAATCAATAGTGGAGTATCTCACTCGTCAGAGAGAATTAACGACCACGGTAAGTAGATCGATCCTCTGGTTTCTCTCTGTAACTAATTGATGGATGGATGGTGTACTACTTTATTACAGTTGCTTTGTGCTTAGCCTTTTTTTGGCCCATTGTTAGTGCATCTCCAACATGGACCCCTATTCAGTCTTCGTATGTTCGGCCCGGATAAATTTTTGTGCAAACGCCCGTATTTTGCGGTTGTGCTATACATGAATGGGCATATGAAGTCTCCCAAACCGGTCCAAATCGAGGGACGGATCGAGCAGGGGAGTCCAGACTCTAACAGTCCAAACCCATCCCAAAATACCTATCCGCGAAGCCCGATGCCGCCACCGCCGCACCTCCCGTATTCGTCCGCCGCTCAGGTACCCTCCACCCCTGCAGCCATAGGATCTAGAAACATTGTGGAGAGGATGACATCATGTGTGATCTTACACAACATAATTTGGAGGATAAGGGTGAGATAGTTCACCATGTTTTGGATTTTGAACTAATGGATGAAGCTGTCCAGCTCCCATGCCAGGAGGCGGAAACGTCTGAGCAATTTTTCTACATGCTTCATCAGATTCGCAACATTAAATTAACTGTGAACAATAAAACTTTTGTGGCATATAATTTATGTTTTACTAGTTAAATTTATAGTAAAAGTACTAGTTAAATGGATAGTAAAAGTTTAACAAAAATACAATGAGGCCCCATAAACCCGGAAAAGTATTTCTATACTCGCTGCATTTCTAATTTCTGTTAGTTACCGTTGGGAAGCTAGCTAGTAACTGATAAACCTTCCTTGAGATGCTAAATGTTGAATAATACTAGAACGTGGGGTAGCTGGTTTTGAGCTGGGGTAGGAGTGGAATGTGGTGCTGATTATGATCGATGGGGCAAGAGGACATGGTAGGATGGGACGGGAGACCAAAAACTTTGGTCGTCCTCCACGCCTCCAAATCATCTCCTCCACTACAATGTTTCTGTGTTACCGATGACTCAAGTACCACTACTTACCAGGCTTATTGCATTTCAATCAAGTGCACCCTCTTCTTTTTACTCAATCATTTCACACACCTCCGCTTTGCTTTGCGTCTGTTCTCGGTAAAATTTGCAGCTGTAAAACCCCACCTTTTCATTGAGAGCATGCATCCGCTTTATTGCTGCATTTTTAAAACAGAAAAGGTTAGTATTCTATCTCGCTCAAATTTGTCCGTTTTGCGTCTATTATTTGGGTTGGCTCGAATCGTCACTCGGAGCTCTTTGGTGTCAGTGGTGAGGCGCTTTTGTTGACATCCTCTATTTTCCACGTGACAGGCTCATTAGGTCTCACAAAAAGCTAGGGTTTCTGCCTCCCACCGCCGCCGCCGTAGGTCCGCCTACTCTCCGGTGGCCCTAGGGCCATGGGGGCGTGGTGGATCTCGGCAAGGGCTGGCGGGAGGGCTCCGTTTTTAGTTGTTTCTTTCAGTTTTGCTAGCGTTTGTGTCCTGCTCAGGAAGACGAGACGGCGGCGGCTCCCTGAAGATGGAATAAAGGTCTCCCCGCCTAGGCCCCGTTCGGGCGGTGCGTCTAGCACCGTTGGTGGGCGTGTGGAGGTGTGTCTCCGACGGATCTATCTTTGGTGGATTTGCTCGGATCTCGACATTGTTCGTCTACGTTCATGTGTCTTCGGATTGGATCTTTCTGATCTATGTTATTCTTCATCTGCGGCGGTTGCTGTTCTGGTGCGCTGGTCCTACGGGGCCTTAGCACGACGACTTCCCGACTGTCTACTACAACAAGTTGTGCCCGACTCCGGCGATGGAGGGCCGATGACGGCGGCGCGCCTTCGGCTCGCTTCAGTGCTGGTAGTCGTCGCTAGGTGGTCTACGGATCTGGATGTAATTTTTATTATTTCTGCTATTCGTTGTACTGCCATGATTGAAGATGAATAAATCGAAAATTTTCTCGCAAAAAAAAAAGGTCTCACTGTCTTTTTTTTTTTGGCGTTTCGACCACTTGTGTGCTTCTTCTCTCTTTTTCTGCTTTGTTTGTCATGTACTATTCTTTGATCAATTTGTATGAGGATTTCTTGAGCACGTTGTATCGTTCGACTGTGTGGATTTTAAATAACTATAAAGTGGAGCGAATGACAGTTTAGAGAGAGTTGTAAAGGAAACTCACGAGTGAGCAATCATCCGTCCATCTGGCCACGGCCATCAATCAATCTGATGACAAGCTGGCCTTTAACTAATCAGCACAATAGCCTACGATTAGTGGCACATATATATCTAATCTAATCTATGATGATTGGTGCTCGTACTGCTAATCTAATTAACTTGCGTCATGTCAAGTCATGCTTGATGTGATTTGCGAGAGGAAAGAATGTTCTCGCTCAGGGACTATCTGTTTGTTCCTTTTGGTGCTTTGACAGCCAGCGTCAGCTTTGTTTGGACGGGAATCTATCCATTCAAAGTGCAGTGCCCAGTGAAAAAGGGTAAAAGGAATATACACCAGCTAGGTACGTAGTACAGTAACTTTTTTTTATTTTCACATGAGCTCGGCGGAGAGAAAGCACAAGCACTGCAGTAGCACACTATTCAAGTTGAGACGAGCGAGCGACCGTGGCGAGCGTCTTACCGTGCAACGTGAGTATGAAAATAGGTAACAAGCTGGAAGGGTTGTGTTCGCGCAGGATCAACACCATATTTAGTTGCTTTCCGGTGCAGTTTCTGTGGCAAGTTGACTCATCATGCATGCGTGGTAGGAAGGGTAAAAAGTCACAAAAGGCAAGAAAGCCGTCCATCTCATCCACGATCGTAATCCATCCTAACAGCATCTCTAGCACAACCCGTAAAGCGTCACCCGTAAAAGAATAGTATACATGCTTCCCTAAAACGAATTTACAGTACCGTGAGGCATCAGGCGGAGCAGATCCCGTAAACCCGTACCGTAAATGTTTTTTTCTTTTTTCTCCTCACGCTTCTTCTTTCCCGGGACGCGCGCATGAAAGAACTCAAACTCCGGCCGGCCAGAAACGGCGGCACTCCGTTGACGCTCCGGCCCGCCACGTGCTGCGGCGATGCTCCGGCCGGCCGCCGGCGAGCTCCTCCGCCTGCTTGCTGCTCGTGCGCGGTGTCTCGAGGCTCCTGCTCCGGCGTTGACGGCTTTACAGGATCCTCCAAAAACAGTTGAAATCCACCATATATGAAGGATGGGGGCTCGAATATAGAGGAGCCTGCAAGTTTTTTAGGGGATATGTTGTGGATTTATTTGGGGCGTTTTTCTCAGCTTGCACCGTACATACCAAGACTCGACCCGTTTTTACAGGATCCGCTAGAGTCGGGATGAGGCTGCCACCTGAAGCATGCATGCATGCGAACGGGCGAGCCTTTCTTTCCTCGCTCACTTGCTCAGGTTTGCTGCTGCAGCAGGTAGTGCAAGAGCAGCGGCAGCAGCAGGACAGGAGGAGGCCAGATGGATATGGATGGCTGGCTCGCACCAAAGACCAAACCTGGCGTGGCAGGCAGAGGCAGTGCGTGTCAAGGTAGCAACGCACGGATTTACTAGTAATTGGATCTTGTCATCTGCTTCTGTTGCTGCTGCTGCATCTCTTGCTTCCTTCAGATACAGTAGCAAATCTTGTGCTCCAGCGTAGGAGGGAGTACCGAGCGAGATTAACCAGTGGCCGCAGCCAATCATGTCACCACACACTCACAGTCACAGCACGCACATGGGTGAGTGAGTACTACTAGCCGTGCTCTGCACTAGATACTCACCGGAGAGGAGGAGCTTTGGGAAAAGAGGCCTGCTTTGCTTTTAGGTCGTACTGAAACTTTTTTTGCTTGTTGGTAGGAAGGAGTATATATTCCATGGCCATCCCATTCCCATCCAAGCTCCTGGTGTTGTGTGGTGTGTCGCAGTGGCAGGGAACAATCCCTCGCCCTTTATGCAACGCAAGCAAAAGCAAAGCAAAGCATTTGAGTCTGGCCATCCCCAAGGAAGGAAAGGAAAGGGGCCTGATGTAGGAGTACGTACGTGTTTAAGCAAATTTTGTTTTGTTTAAGCGGGTAGATAGAGACACGTTGCTTGCTAAAGAAAGAACAGAAGCATGTCTGCATCAATCCATCCATCCATCCCCTCAAAGCAGCAGCAGATGGAGGAAAAAGGTGGAGCGCCCATGCGTGCGTCCCTGGTCCGTGCGCGCGTGCAAGCCTGCCTCTTTTGTTGTGCGTGCTTGCTTAGGGCGTCTCCCCGCGTTGGATGGCACAACACGTCTGGAACGCATCCAGACGTGTAGTGCCATCCAACGCGGGATTGTATCAATCCGCCGAGCGGTCTGAACACATTTTTTTCCGTAAAACAGAGACAAAGTTGAAGGAGCTTCGCCAAGGTCTGGACAGCAGCCACGTAGGACTCCGATACCCCAGCCCACCAAATCACCCCTCCCGGTCTTATTTTCTTTCATTCTGCCCCTCCCCCCCCCCCCCCCCCTCCTTGCTTTGCATCCGCATTCTCCTCCTCCGACGGCGTCGTTGTACCTCTCCAGCTGGCACATAGGCATTGTCGGACCTCCACAACCAGCACTGACGCGCCCTCTCACCTTTCACGACAGTGTCGTCCACCCAGGCCAGGCCAGTAGGCAAGTACACTACACCCCCCCCCCCCCCCCTGTCGACGTCGTCCATGGTTGTCACCACGCCCGGTAGGTGTTCGGTCAAATGCCATTGAGCTTATTTTCGAAAGTCATGTCATTTTCTTAGAGTATGAAGGATGGTGGGGTACTCGACCATGGAGGATGAGTTGTTGTGTGATGCATGGTTAAGACATACCCGCGGGTTTCGTAGGCATGAGCAGAGGGGGGACCTTCTGGTAGCAGGTGCATGAACGCGCAAAATCACATTGCGCCCTACGACATGCACATCATCTATGATTGCAATTTGAGGTCGTTATCGTATTGATGGTACGCCATCCAGACCCCCGTCACTAAGTTTCATGGCGCGGTTGATATGCTGGAGGCAAGGTGGCCAGTGCGCGCGGCAGAGGAGGAGATCGTAAGTTTTGCTTCTTCTTGCTCTACTTGTTGATCAATTCATTCATTCATTCAATGTTGCTCTACACATTGTGTAACCCACACGCACTGCCGTGATGTACCACGGGATGGAGGGACGAGCATTTATGCACATGCACTGTTGGATGAATCTGAAGGGGCAGTATGTGTGGGACAACAAGATCCCTTAATCTCGTTGAATTTAAACTATTGTTGTACTAGACTTATTTGCAAGCTATGTATAGATGATTTGTGCTATTTTCTATATGAACTTTGATGAAATCCATTGTATTAGCACGAATTTCGTCTGGTTAGTTGAAACCCTGCTTGAAATGTATGTGGGCAGTGTTGGATGGACGCCTTCTGTATCCGTGTCAGCCAAACCTGTAGCCAACTCCGAATTTCAGAACCTTCCCATCATTTTCTCTAAATGGGAGAAAAGGAGGCTTTACGTACGCCGGAGTATGCACCACTGCCAGTATGAAGCCATACAAATCCTCCAATTTCTTGTTATTGAAATTGGCATGCCAGACTGGCTTCCCGCCAGGCATTTTACATTTCTGCACTGTAAACGGATATAATGAATTGACATCGTAGTATAAAAGATTCTCCCTAGATGGATTGTACACATCTACATGCCCACCATTTTGACTAGCCCCCCTGTCCATAGATGGATGTCGAAGCAAATTGGCGGGTCAGCGTTGGAGATGCCCTTAGGGCATGAGCTATGAAGGCATCATCTAGGTGTGATCTGAGTCTCCACCTAAGAAAAAAATTAGTAGGGCCACCGTATGAATATTTCCCATCCAACACAAGCATCATCTCCTGGTGGTCCACCTATCTCTCTCCATAGCTTTTTTTTTTTACTTTCCATCCAAATAAATAGATAGTTCTCTCTCCTCCACCCCCTCCTTCATGTATGTCTTTTTCAGCGAGGAACTTGAATCCTCTGCAAGAGGTCGTTGGGTTCTGCAAGCCACCGTCTTTTTGGTTTTCTTCTCCACATGAGCTACTCATCCAACGTGTATCTGCGGGGCTGTTGTCCACCCTGGAACAATGTCCATGCCCTTATAGCATCTCCAATAAATGTTGTATAATTAGAGATATAAAAGTGCTAGATGTAAAATTTACATCACCAAATGTGTGTTTTACATCACCAAAAAACACCCAACTCCAACAGATGATGTATAATAGGTGATGTAAAACTAGTGCTCCAACAGATGATGTAAAACTGGTTCGGCTACTACATCATTTCAAACATAGCAAGTTCATTTGAACCATACATAGTTCTTAAAATATAACTGGCCATGGCTTAAACTATTATATCACAAAAACTACTACTATTACGAGTCTACTTCAACTACATCAAACATAAACCTACTCATCAACGTCGCTATGGAACTGCTCGCAGAACTCGTCCTTGCTGGGGTCTGCTACTTATGAGCTGCGTTGGGATTTTCTCGAAGAGGAGAGGAGATGCAATACAGTAGATATAAGTATTCCCCTCAGTTAAGAACCAAGGTTATCAATCCAGTAGGAGAATCACACAAAGCCTCGTGAACAACTAATGCATACACAAAAGTAAATACTTGCACCCAACGCAAACAAGAGGGTTGCCAATCCCCTCGGAGGTTACTTGTAAGGATTAAATCTTTTAGTGGTAGATAGATAAATTGCAAAGATAAAATAAAAGAAAATAGAAAATTGCAGCAAGGTATTTTTGTGTTTTTATATATGATAAAAGTAGACCCGCGGGCCATAGTTTTCACTAGAGACTTCTCTCTCGAACACATAGCATATGGTGGGTAGACAAATTATTGTTGGGCAATTGATAGAAAACACATAGTTATGACGATATTCAAGGCAATGATCATCTATATAGGCATCACGTCTGAGACAAGCAGACCGACTCCTGTCTGTATCTACTACTATTACTCCACCGATCAACCGCTATCCAGCATGCATCTAGGGTATTAAGTATAAAACAGAGTAACGCCTTGAGCAAGATCTCACTACTAGGAAATACCTTATAGATAGATGCTTAGCAGTAGCGAGGGGTATAAACCCCGTGCTACTACTAATTAGTAGTAGCGTGGGTTATAAACCCACGCTACTAATAAGTTGATAGTAGTAGCGCGGGGTATAAAACCCACGCTACTACTAAGTGGTCTCCATCGTGCCCCCCGGGACAAGCCATAGTAGTAGGGCGGGATATAAACCCACGCTACTACTAAGTTGATAGTAGTAGCATGGGGTATAAACCCCACGCTACTACTAAGTGGTCTCTACCGTGCCCCCCGGGACAGGCCATAGTAGTAGCATGGGGTATAAACCCAGTGCTACTACTATTGACCCACCAATACATGTATACACATAGCGCCCGGAGGCCCAAACCCTGACCCACACTCTCTCGATTCCCCTTCTCCCTCCCACCCGTGATGCCCTTCCTGTAGGAGATATTCCCTAGAGGCAATAATAAATGTTATTATTTATCTCCATGTTCATAATTATGTTTATGTTCCATGCTATAACTGCTATGGTTCTCGAGTCTGCAATAACCACGAGGCTCGGAGGAAGACTCATATGCACGTGTGGAATAATAAACGGTAAAATGTATTCCTAGTCTAGCCTCTAAGACTAGCTCAAGTGTTGCATGATGGTTCTGTTTTCCTGATAATGGGCATGTCTATGCCAGCAACTTTGAGGGCACAATGTTAGAGGAACATTTGTGTTGAATAGACCTGAATTGATGTTATGCTATGAGATACATTCGTCACAAGTTAATGGATAATAACACAGAGATGATTAACGTTTGCATGATTCCTTAGACCATGAGAGTATCGAGTTTCTTCATGCTTGCTTCATGAACTTTGGGGTTTGTTAAACGTCATCCGTAAATGGGTGGCTATTACGGCGGCTTACGGGTTCATGGAAAAGTGTGTCAAGTAACTTGATAACTCAAGATTGGGATTTGCTCCTCCGATGATGGAGAGATATCGCTGGGCCCTCTCGGTATTACGGTATCCATCATCATCTGGCCAGACACTTTATGATTTGATCACGGGGATGCAGGAACACGGTAACGAGAAAAGAGAACAATACCGGTAACGAGGTAACTGGCTTAGTGGACAAGTTGTTGATCCACGGGGATGCCAACATGTCTCACCTCGGGTATTTGTAACATATCGCGAAGCAACAGGAATAGCACACGGCAACTGGAGGTTCACTCGAATATTCATTCGTGTGGGTATAGGGGTCAATATGGGCGTCCACGGCTCCGATGCTGATCATTGATCGGAAAGTGTTCCGGTCATTTCTATACTTCACCGAACCTATAGGGTCACACGCTTAAGGGTCATCTATCTACTGAATTCTAGACAGGGAGTCTGAGAGAAAATCATCGAAAAAGTTTCGGAGACAACGGAAGAGTTCCGGAGAGAGAACACTGAAAAAGTTTTTGTAAAACCGAAAAGTTGTTTCGGATAAAACCATTGATCCAAAAAGGTTTCGGCAAGCACCGGGAATGTTTTGGAGATTGCCAGATTGGTCTGGTAATTTCTGCAATTTTTCCGGAGAAAAAACCGAAAAAAAAGTTTCGGAGCTGCCGGAGTTGTTTACCGGGTAAACAAAGATTGTTTTAAATTAAACCACCATACTAGAAATGTTCCAGAGCGTGTCCAGATAATTTTAGAGGGTGTTGGAAATGTTCTGGGACCTTCCGGAATTTTTCAGAAGTAATAGTCGCGGAAAACATCTTGTCCCAGCGTGAGGGGACAAGATCCCACGGATCGTGGGGGCTGTTTTGGGGGCGCCCCCCCTTGAGGGGGCAGCCCCTTGTGGCTGGACAAAGATGTTGGGGGGGGCCCCATGGTGGGGGGCAGCCCCCACAAATGGTGGAGAGTGTTGGGAGGAAGGTGGAGCCCCATGGGGGAACACCATGGACAAGGGAACATGTTTTCTCCATGTTTGGTGGGAACATGTTTTCCTTGTTTGGTGGGTGCATGTTTTGTGGGCTGAATTTCAGCCCCCCCTCACCCCTTCCACCACTATATAAGGAGGTGGAGAGGAGCTCTCCATCCCCACTCCAACTCTCTCACACAAGCCATGCATGATCTGGCATTCTCTTTCCCTCTCATGAAATAGTTTCGTAGTGCCGAAAGGCTGTTTGGGTTCCGGTGGGAACTAGTTCTGGACGGCGAAGCCCTGCCGGATAGATGACACCATATGTGTGCAACCCCATAGAGAGGTCGTAGTTTCGTCCTTTTGCCCGAGGGGCTGTTCGAGTGTCCTCCCGAAGGGCTGTCCGAGTAACCGTCCGAGTTTCGAGGGTCCTCCCGAAGGGCTGTCCGTGACACTGTCCGAGGGACTGTCCGACCGCCTCCCGGAGGGCTGTCCGAGGGGCAGATGAGGGAGTACATCCTCGCGGTTGGGAGGTTGTAATTCCTAGCTGCGGGGATCTGCACCGCCGATCGTCATCGACTCTACTTCCGCTGCGCTACGATTCGGTAACGAAAATGATCAAACCTTGTATGCAGTCTCCATAGTGGTCCTGGGCTGGTGCGTAGGTCGGAATATTTTTGTTTTCTGATGCGTTCCCTAAAGTGGCATCATGAGCCGTGCTATGCGTAGATGCAGGTTGCGATCTAGAATACATAGAGATGTATGGGTGTTGCACAATATAATTAGGTAGTAGATGAGTTCTATTACTGAAAATTATTTGTGCGGGTAGCAGATGAAATCTGTTACTCGATGTTCCTGTTGCTTCCCTTGAATTTGCATAATCCTGATCTTGACGGCATGGCGGAATCTCACAAAGTTCTAGCAATCCGCGATCCTTTCATGCTGCTCCTGAGTATGCTGATTGACAGATCAACGAAGTGCTAACAGTTCTTTGGGTTCCACCATAGTTAAAGAAAGATGGATGTTTCGCAGACAAAAGGGCAATGCAGATATGATCTGCACGGGGGTCATGCGTATGACGAAGTTTTGTATGGGGCTCGAGATTTTATTATCTCGTGTTTCATACACCCTGGAAAGTTAATCTAGCGCTTGAATTATCATACTTGATGATGGACGTTGGTAGCTTCGGTTTGTTTCGAAACCTTAGAAGCCACGTAAAACAAAGTTTTTGCTGAACCGATTAGAGGCATCTAACTTGGTTTTGCAGGATGGTTTGCATGTGCATATGATGTGGTATAGCAGTGATCATAATAATTTGATTATGTATGAGATGACTATATGATGTAAATTGATTAACATGACCTGCGTGTCATGATTCGGCATGATGGCTGGAGCCATATGATTGCATTTTAAATGACCTGCGTGTCAACCTTGTGTAATGCACTTATTTTATTAGCTATAGAGATAGCAATATTATCTGGTGCATCGACAAGGTGGTGGCAATCTTCGCGAAGGTGAACACCGACGCTAATGCCGAAGACGAAGAAATGAAAGACTTCTCCGTCAGAAAGGGCTATACCATATCATGCTATTATGAATTGCCTGAGATGTTTATCCCTTATGATGCACCCTTCTTGATTGCGCGGTAGTCGTTTCTATTAGGGTGATCTCTCACAAAAATATCAAGTAGTTAGTGTTCTCCCAAGTGTAGCACCGTCACGGCACCTAACTTTTCGGGGTGCGCCATGTCCACATGGGTACAAACGATTAGGGAAGTGTGAGGCGGGTGAGGTCAGACCTCGCAGCGAGATCACTTGGTTGTCTTGACGTTCTGGCTTGATCGTCCTAAGCTCGGAACACGCCCATCGAAAGATGAACAGGAGTCACATAGAGATGTGATCGGCATGTTTGCCCACCAATTGAAATTCTCGTCGTCAGTGATGTCCACATCAATGGCGTTGAATTGAAATGCGGATCTTGAATCACTCACAATCAATTATGAGAGATATTGATTTGAGTGGGAGCGCACTATTGAATTAACTTGTTTAATTCTCAGTGAAATTAAATTTGAACACTGTCTAAGTGTGATTTGCAAAATAGTTGTAGAATAAATGGCTCGCGTTTCCACCTTCCCTGTTAATATTGAATAGCTGTTAAATATCTGGTTAAAACTTTACGGTTGGTAACGTAATGTGAGGATTGTCCTCAAGAATGCCGAGAAGGACTTTGTCCTATCGCATACTTTGGTATTCTCTCTCTTATGCTATGGATCATATGACTCTCGTCCTTCGATCCAAAAGCTAGAATTCCGTTTCAGTCAAGTGCAATACATTTGCTTCCATGAGACCCGAACTTCGAAAGTTTGGATAGTTATGTGATATTCATGGAATCTGAAAATCATTTTCAGAGACAGACAAAGGCTAAAAGATATGAGATATCCAAAGCAATGTTTGTTTGCAAACTATTAGTAAAGGAGTTTACTATGCATTAGACTGATAAGAGAGGGATCCAGAAGAACGCCTGTCATATGATGAAAGGTGAATAAAACAACAACTTAAAGAGAAAGGAAGTGTCCGAAGGGTGTTAGTGTGACTTACACACCTAGGAAGTCCGGGGCTAACGCCACTCTTAAGTTCGGTGCTTCTTCTGAGAGTAGGAGAAATACTAAAAGTTAAACTGTTAGAAGTATAAAGGCAAAAAGAGACAAGACTGGAATGTCCATCTCATGTATGAATGTCATACAAGTTTTTGATGTATAGAAGGCTGGTCAAAGATATAGTTCTTGGGAATTATGGTTAAACATGTTAATCACTAATTCTTGGGTATTGTGAGTTAATCACAAAGATACCCGCTCGATTGCTTTCTGTTGCAACTCGATGTAAGAACTACTATGGCCTGAAAGACTAGCCAGGAATGAGATTTAGGTATACACATGGAACATAGTAAATGTTACTATACCTTCCATCGGTGTATTACCGTCTGTATTTATTTTCATAATTCATTTAGAGTTTCACAAACTCTAGCCCATTGCATAAGGTATCTTGCAAGAAGGTTGTTCATAAGAGAACTTTTGATGTTCGGTGTTATGAATAACATAAGGGCCATACTTTCATTATGAATGAGATGTATGTTATGAATGTTGATAATAATACATTACCTCTATATTTACTTTCATAATTCATTTTAGAGTTTCATACACTCTAGCCCATTGCACAATGTTTATTGCAAAAGAGTTGTTCATAAAAACAACAATTGTTGTTCAGTATTATGAATAACATGAAGGGTCATGCTTCCATCCAAGATGGGACGTATGTTATGAATATTGATGGTAATATGATATATCCATAACACTGACGCTAAATGTCGCAAGACTAAAAGAATACCACACAAGTGTGGCACTACATTTGGTCACATTGGAGAAACCCGCATGGAAAATTCCATTATGATGGATTTTGAAGTCGCTTGATTTTGAATCATCTGACACTTGCAACTTTTCTCTGAAAAGTGAAGTGACTGAAATACCATTCACAGGCCATAAGGAATGGACAACAAACTTATTGGTGATCATACATTTGATGTGTGTAGTCTGATAAATGTTGTTAGTAGTGGATTTATCTATCTTCAGAAATGACTCAAGTAGATATATGGATATTTACTTGATGAGACGTAAGTCTAGATCTTTTGAATTCATTCAAAAGGTTTTCAAGAATGAAGTAGAAGTTATTGTAACAAGAAAATTCTGTTTCTACAATTCGATTGTAGAAAGGAATATTTGAGTTACAAGTTTAGCGAATGTCTGATGAGTTGTGAAAGGGGTTTCATAACTTGCACCTCCCGGAACACCACTACAAGTGGAAAGTCTGTGAAGATGTAATCGAACCATTTATGACATGGTAAGATCAAAGATGACATAAATAAATTTGCCATTATCCCTTTTAAAGAGTGATGCTTTAGAGACTGCGGCTTTTACACTGAAAAGAGGTCCAACGGGTCTGTTGAAATGACGCCATGGTATGGTACGCCCAACCACGTTATATCTTTTCTTAAATATTTGGAATATGGAGCTTGTGTAAAAGGTTACAAACCTATTCCAAATCAGACAAGTGCTACTTTGTAGGTTATCCCAAGTAATTGGGTATTCCTCCCTCACTATACCGAGGCAAATAGGTTTGCCACAAAATGGTATGCTTTTAAAGAGAATTGTTCTTGCAAAAGGTGAGTGGGAGGATAGTGCAACTCGACGAGATAACCAGTATCTTTGTCATCAGATCAAAGGAAAGGAACCTTGGAAGTGATTCTGGAGTTTCCTACTGCGACTGATACGGAAGTCTCTAGAATAAAATGTATGTGATTCAAGATTAAAACCTTGATACACCTTTCGGAAGACTTAGAGTCTAACAAATATTTATGGAACTTAAAACCGATATGGATAAAAATGTTTTATCAATAAAGCTCGACTTGTTGCAATAAACAAGTTCAAGGAGTTGACTACGATGAGGTTGTTTCACCGTAGTGATGCTTAAAGTCGGTTCGGGTTGAACTAGCAATTAATACATATTTCAAATCATGAGATATGAAACAAGGATGACAAAAGGATTTCCATCTGATGGAAATGAAACCAAGGACTTGCATGTGTTACAGTCCAAGGTATTTTGTCAGTCCAGAGGATGCTAGTAAGGGTGCAAACTTCAGAGTTCCAGCGATGGACAGAAGAGAGCAAAATGGAGTTGGAATCTTCGTGTTTTGATGAAATGGTCAAAGGGGTTTGACTTCATCAATGGGTAACGAAGATGCTTGTAATTCAAGAAAGTAAGTGGGAGCCTAATAATATTTCTAAAAACCTTGTGTGCTTGACACATTGTTAATTGGAAATAAATTTCTTGACACAAATTAGGACTTCATTTGAAAATAGTTTTTCGATGAAGTGCTTGGGCTAAGTAGCTTCAATATTAGGCATGATGATCTATGGAGATAGATTTACCTAATGGGGCTAAGCAATAAATACATATTGACAAGATGCTAAAACCTTTTAGCATTTAAAACGCCAAGGAGTGATTCTTGCCGAAGTCACATGGAAAGAGTTTTTGCAAGACTCGGTGTCCCAAAACACTGATGAGCAAAATACATGATGGAAATTCCACACACTCTTGTGTTTGGATTAACCATGTATTCCATGGTATGTAAAACAACCAGATATGTCCGATGCTCCCAAGGAGTTGCGAGTATAGATACCAAAATGATCAAAAGTACTGATCATAGGACAACAGTGAAAAGTGTCATTGAGTGCTAGAGTAGCACTGATGACATGTTTTCTCGCAAGCAGAGATTATGAAGTGCTTGTTGTAAGTAATTACATCGATACAGTCTTCATCCATGCTCCAAGCGATTTTCGATTTAAGTTAAGGGTTTTGTGCAAATACACAATATGGTGGCACGGTAGTTGGAAATTGTTCCAAACAAGTTACTGTGGCGAATTCTATAACAGAGGCAAAGTATGTTGCCGCTTTAGAAGCGAAAAAGACAAAGATGTTGAATCATATAGTTCATTCATGAACTTAGTATGGTTCCAAGAAGGCTTTGGTCAATGGGACACTATTGCAGATAGTTGCTCCATAGCTCAGTCTGAGGAATCAGGTTTCGACCAATGATTCACATATATACAAAGCCAAGTCCACACAAAATATGAATTTTGTGGACGCGTGAAAATGCGAGGATATGCAAAGATACACACGGAGCTGAAGTTGTCAGATCCGTTGGACATCAGGCTATACCACAAATGAAGCATTTTTACACCGGTATGCCACAGGTGTAAAGTGCATTAGCATTAACTAGATTATTGACTCTAGTGCAAGTGGGAGTCTGTAGGAGATATGCCCTAGAGGCAATAATAAATGTTATTATTTATCTCCATGTTCATAATTATGTTTATGTTCCATGCTATAACTGCTATGGTTCTCGAGTCTGCAATAACCACGAGGCTCGGAGGAAGAATCATATGCACGTGTGGAATAATAAACGGTAAAATGTATTCCTAGTCTAGCCTCTAAGACTAGCTCAAGTGTTGCATGATGGTTCTGTTTTCCCGATCATGGGCATGTCTACGCAAGCAACTTTGAGGGCACAATGTTAGAGGAACATTTGTGTTGAATCGACCCGAATTGATGTTATGCTATGAGATACATTCGTCACAAGTTAATGGTTAATAACACAGAGATGGTTAACGTTTGCATGATTCCTTAGACCATGAGAGTATCGAGTTTCTTCATGCTTGCTTCATGAACTTTGGGGTTTGTTAAATGTCATCCGTAAATGGGTGGCTATTACGGCGGCTTACGGGTTCATGGAAAAGTGTGTCAAGTAACTTGATAGCTCAAGATTGGGATTTGCTCCTCCGACGATGGAGAGATATCTCTGGGCCCTCTCGGTGTTACGGTATCCATCATCGTCTGGCCAGACACTTTGTGATTTGATCACGGGGATGCAGGAACACGGTAACGAGAAAAGAGAACAATACCGGTAACGAGGTAACTGGCTTAGTGGACAAGTTGTTGATCCACGGGGAAGCCAACATGTCTCACCTCGGGTATTTGTAACATATCGCGAAGCAACAGGAATAGCACACGGCAACTGGAGGTTCACTCGAATATTCATTCGTGTGGGTATAGGGGTCAATATGGGTGTCCATGGCTCCGATGCTGATCATTGATCGGAAAGTGTTCCGGTCATTTCTATACTTCACCGAACCTATAGGGTCACACGCTTAAGGGTCATCTATCTGCTGAATTCTAGACAGGGAGTCTGAGAGAAAATCACCGAAAAAGTTTCGGAGACAACGGAAGAGTTCCGGAGAGAGAACACTAAAAAAGTTTTGGTAAAACCGAAAAGTTATTCGGATAAAACGATTGATCCAAAAAGGTTTCGGCAAGCACCGGGAATGTTTTGGAGATTGCCTGATTGGTCTGGTAATTTCTGGAATTTTTCCGGAGAAAAAACCAAAAAAAAAGTTTCGGAGCTGCCGGAGTTGTTTACCGGGTAAACAAAGATGGTTTTAAATTAAACCACCATACTGGAAATGTTCCAGAGCATGTCCAAATAATTTTAGAGGGTGTCATAAATGTTCTAGGACCTTCCGGAATTTTTAAAAGTAATAGTCGTGGAAAACATCTTGTCCCAGCGTGAGGGGACAAGATCCCACGGATCGTGGGGGCTGTTTTGGGCTGTTTTGGGGGCGCCCCCCCTTGAGGGGACAGCCCCTTGTGCCTGGACAAAGATGTTGGGGGGGCCCCCATGGTGGGGGGCAGCCCCCACAAATGGTGGAGAGTGTTGGGAGGAAGGTGGGGCCCCATCGGGGAACACCATGGACAAGGGAACATGTTTTCTCCTTGTTTGGTGGGAACATGTTTTCCTTGTTTGGTGGGTGCATGTTTTGTGGGCTGAATTTCAGCCCCCCCTCACCCCTTCCACCACTACATAAGGAGGTGGAGAGGAGCTCTCCATCCCCACTCCAACTCTCTCACACAAGCCATGCATGATCTGGCATTCTCTCTCCCTCCCACGAAATAGTTTCGTAGTGCCGAAAGGCTGTCTGGGTTCCGGTGGGAACTAGTTCTGGACGGCGAAGCCCTACCGGATAGATGACACCATATGTGTGCAACCCCGTAGAGAGGTCGTAGTTTCGTCCTTTTGCCCGAGGGGCTGTTCGAGTGTCCTCCCGAAGGGCTGTCCGAGTAACCGTCCGAGTTTCGATGGTCCTCCCGAAGGACTGTCCGTGACACTGTCCGTGGGACTGTCCGACCGCCTCCCGGAGGGCTGTCCGAGGGGCAGATGAGGGAGTACATCCTCGTGGTTGGGAGGTTGTAAATCCTAGCTGCGGGGATCTGCACCGCCGATCGTCATCGACTCTACTTCCGCTGCGCTACGATTCGGTAACGAAAATGATCAAACCTTGTATGTAGTCTCCATAGTGGTCCTGGGCTGGTGCGTAGGTCGGAATATTTTTGTTTTCTGTTGCGTTCCCTACAGTGGCATCATGAGTCGTGCTATGCGTAGATGCAGGTTGCGATCTAGAATACATAGAGATGTATGGGTGTTGCACAATATAATTAGGTAGTAGATGAGTTCTTTTACTGAAAATTATTTGTGCGGGTAGCAGATGAAATCTGTTACTCGATGTTCCTATTGCTTCCGCTGCTGGAAGGAGAGGGAGATCCAGCAGAGCGCCATCCATGGCGATGGCCAGATCTGCCATGGATGCAACCACTTGCACTTCCTTGTCGGGACATGGCCTCGTGAGGACATGAGGTCCCAGGAAAAGGAGTAGCAGGTCACCGGGCGTCCTCTAAGGTTTTGGGCATCGACTCCAACTCCGGCGGCCACCGGTGAGTTGCTGCTCCTACTCCTCTCTATCTCTCTCTTCCTCTTCTAATCCTTTTTTTGTAGAAGCAGCAAAGGAGAGGTGTGGGGAAGAGTTGGATGGGGAAGCACCATCACCATGGATGACTTCATCCCCTCCAAGATCAGCTTCATCCATGGATGGAGAGGACGATGACGCCCAGCGGCAGCAGCCATGGCTGGGGTTTTTTAATTCCTAATTAGTTACTAGTAGCGAGGGTCCGCACCCATGCTATAGATAACTAGTAGTAGCACGGGTGGCACCGACGCTACTAATAACGGACGTGTTGGTGCAATGATAAGCCCCTTATGTTTTGGAGTTTGTTGACATAAACAGTATGGGACTTATGTGTTTGCTAGTGCACACAGAGTAACGGGTCCCTGAAGTATCGAGGAGTTTGATGCAAATGACGAAGATAATCTCCCTGCGTGGCAGCGAAGGTTATCACCGAAGATGAAGCTAACAAGAGTGACCCCTAAAAATTGCTGAAGTTCAAGCAATTGGTTCGGTGTCTGTTCGAAGAATATGAATGCATTCGAAGAAGAATGAAGACGAAGTGAAAACGTAGCATTTGTTTCGTTATTCTTCTTCTTTCTTTGAGTCATAGGACCACTGTACTACTAAGAGGGGTGTAGAGTTCGAAGCTTTGATTCTCTGATGCTAAATCCAAATCCTATGAAAACTGTGAGAGAAATCTCTTTGTGCTTCGAGCAAATACTTGCCAGCAAGAGACTGTGATCTTCTTTGCTGCGAGAGATTTGTCTCGGACCGAGGAGTTAGCATTCCTTGTTCCTCAAGTAATGTTACTGTTGCTCCAAAATCCGGCCGTTGCAAACGTGTCGGTTGGCCATTGGCTGGACCTCGTGCCCAAAATGCTCATTTCCCATCTGAGAAGGTTGCGGCTATAAATAGCCACCACGCGCCGGCTTTGTCCGGTGGCTGCTCTGTTTGATTTTGAGAAGATTGTTGAGCAACCCACTCTCTGAGCGATTTAAGTTTAAAATTCACCGAGAGAAAAACCCTAGAGCCGAATAATTAGATAGTTGTAACACCCCCAGTGGTTAACTACAGTAATCCCATTTTGATTATGCCACGTCAGCATGATTAACAGTGTCTGATCATCATTTGCATCATAATGCATTTCAGCTTCTAACTCAAAATTCAAATTTAAATGAAAGTGGAAAATAAAAGTTGTCCAACATAGAAACTAAATTGTTCATTAAATAGCAAATAAATCAGAGACAATTCTAAAATTGAAACCAACATCATTGGAGTTGGGTAAGTGACTCAAACATCTTCAAACAGCGACTAAAAGCAATATTTAATAACCATTTATTAAATCTAATTTAAGTATGAAATGATGTTTTGTCCAAACTAATTTTAGGTGTTAGGGAATTAAGCACTGGTATTTATGGACCAGGTCACATGTTTTACAAAATTCAATTTGAGCCCTAACTATTTACAAAACAGGGGTATGGATAAATAAAAGGAGAAAAGAAAAGAAAAAGGAAAAGCCCCCCCCCCCCGGACCAACTGGGCCGTGGCCCAGCTGGCCACCAGGCCACCAACCAGGCCGGCCCATTCCCCCCTGGCCGGCCCACCCCATCCCCTTATCCCCTCACTCCCCGTAACCCTAGCCCACCGACACCCCATTCCCCCACCCCCTCGGTCTCCACTCCCTCCACCCGATCCCATCTGGATCGGGCCGGCGACCCCGGCGACCGCGCCGCCCCGCTCTCCATCGCCGCTGCGCCTCGACGCCACCTCGCCAGTGCCGCCCTTCCGCCGGGCCTCCTCGTCCCGTCGCTCGACCTCGACCCCGTGCCCGACGCCGCCGCCCCGTCCTCCTCGTCCTCTCCCTCACCGGACCTCGTCGCGCCTCCCCCTCTCCGTCGTCGACCTCGTCCCCGTCCTCCCCCTCGAGCTCGAGCACCGCTGCCACCCCCCTACAGCTCGCGGTGAGCACCGCGCTGCCCGCGCCCCTCCTCTCCCCTCGGTCACCGCCGCGCTCACCGCAGCCCCGCACCGCGCCCGCACCTCGCCCCGCTCCGCCTCTACGCCTGGGCCGCGCCCCGGCCTTGCCCCGGCCGTCGCCCGCGCCCACCACGCGGCCGCACCGGCGCTGACCGCGTTGCCGGCCCTCTGGCCGTGCCTCACCGCCCGCGCATGGCCACCCCGCTCTGATGCTGCCTACGCGCGCCGCCTGCCGCTGCTGCCGACCGCCCGCGCGCCGCCCCTGCTCGCCTAGCGTCGCTGCTCCGCCCGCTCTTGCCACGCCCATCGCCCGCTTGCCTCGCCCGCGCCTGCCTGCGCTCGCGCGCACGCGCCGCCGCCGCTCGCGCACTCCCACGCGCGCGCACGCCCGCGCACGCGCGCCGCGCCGCGCCCGTGGCCCTTGTGCCACTGACCGGTGGGGCCCAGTGCCCCTGTGACGCTGACGAACGGGGCCCAGCCCTTAAAAACGAAAAATAAAAATAAATAAAATAAATAATTAACTAGTTAATTAATTAGTTAATTAACCCTGTTTAGATTAGTCTAATTTAATTAATTAGTTTAATTAAATGTTAATTAATTAGTTAATCACTAATTAGCCTAATGTGAGTATGACAGGTGGGACCCACTGGTCCTGACGTCATGCTGACGTCAGCAAGACACTGTTTCGGATAATGTTAATTTAAATAATTAATTAAATTCCAGAAATTAATAAAAACTTTAGAAAATCATATTAAATAATCCGTAACTCAGATCGAAAAACTTTGTACATGAAAGTTGCTCAGAACGACGAGACGAATCTGAATACGCGGTCCGTTCGTCCGTCACACGTCCCTAACTTTCAGAACATGCAACCGTCCCTCTCCGGTCATCTGTCTGACAAATGTCCGGAACCGGGAAAACATTCCCGGATGGATTCCTCCTTCCTCGGTGACGTGCAACCATACGTTAGGATACACCCGGCACTGCGTATTATCATGTCGTACCTTGTGTTGCTCCAGTTTGCTCTATATTTATACTGTTTCCTCCCCCTCTTCTCTCTCGGTAGACCCTGACACCGACGTCGTCCCCGAGACCGACGCAACTCAGGAGCCCGACGCCACCGTTGACGATCCCTCTCTCTTGCCAGAGCAACCAGGCAAGCCCCTCCTTTGATCATCCCGATATCGCCCATTCTAATTTCCCATGCTTGCATTAGAATTGCTGCTACTACTGCTTTACCTATTCTGATGCATAGCCTGTTCATTGTAACCTGCTGTTGATAATTACCTACATATCCTAAACTGTTTAGTCTAGGCTGGGTAGAGACCTATCAGTGACCCCACTTATCCCGACTGCCGCGCTGGATCGTCAGAAGACCCGATCAACGGGATTGAAGACCAGGACCCGACACCGCACATCACCCCCCCTTAGTTGTAACGACACTGCAGCGTTACTATCGAGTGTCGAGGGTGAAACCTCTTGTAGCACTTCTGATGTTAACTCTGTAGAGTAGCTATTCGGTCGTGGTCATCGAGGGTGATTCCTCCTTCACCGCTTCCGATAACGACGCTGTCGTACAACACCTCAAGTGTGGACCCAGTGAGGGTGATTCCTCCTAGTTCACCTTGACGGATACATCGAGTGGGAATTCAATGAGGGTGATACCTCGGATTCCCTGATGTTATGGACACACGGATACTTGGACTTTACAATGTTACTTGGAAAGGCGGGTCGACCCTGAGGGGTACCCGCGTGTGATGTGAAGGCGGGTTGCCAGTGTGGTGCCCGAGTGGTGAATACGAGGCGCGGCCGGGCATTCTTAACCCTTGCCGCAAGTCCTCGAGATGGGGCGACGGGGTCACATCTTTCGTGAGTCTCTGCTCGTTACCGCAAGCCCCTAGTCCTAGCGATTTGGATATTTGATCCGAGCAGGCCTCTGGTCTGATAGCACTAACCATCACGTGGGCATAGTATGGGCGTTCTGCATCGTAGCATCAGCCGAAAGCTCTGTCAGACGTCTAGTTCAGCCTTGCGGCCGGGACGGACCGGCGCCCCCCTGGTGCCTGGCTTCCCCCTGCACGCAACGACTCGGAGTGCACAGGGCGATGGCCCAAGACCTCTGAGCGCTTAGGATGTAGACCGACGGGGACCTCTCTGCTGAGCTCTAGGTAGGGTTGCGATGTGTTGTTTGGCCGAGGCCGGGCATGACCCAGGAAAGTGTGTCCGGCCGAAGTTAATCGAGCGTGTTGGGTAAGTTGGTGCACCCCTGCAGGGAAGAACACTTCTATCGATAGCCGGTCCTACGGTAAAGGACACTCGGAGTTGTATCCTGATTGATACAATTTAGAACTGGATACCTGTGATGAGACCTGTATATATGGCTCTGGGATTGCTTCTCGCAGGGAGTCGAGAAGGGATCTCAGGACGAGGTTGATGAATGTATGGCTCTGGGATTGCTTTCTCGCAGGGAGTCGAGAAAGGATCTCTGGGTGAGGTTGATATTATTACTACTACATTATATTGTAATGTTCTACTCTCTTCTACTGCTGCAAGACCGCTGAAGATGCTAGTCTTCGATAGGACTAGGCCTTCTCTCTATTCTGGCATTTCTGCAGCCCAGTCCAGATATACAGCCTCCCTTTGAAAATGTTGCATATGTAGTGTAGATCCTTGCTTGCTGAGTACTTCAGAGTACTCACGGTTGCTTTGTTTTCCTTTTTCTCCCCATATCAGTTTGACGTGACCAGAGGACGGAGCCCCCTGAGACAGATGCCCCGACGATCGTTACTACTACTACCCAGAGGATGGATACTACTACGAGTTGACTGACGACCAGGAGTAGGATCGGAGGGTCCCAGGCAGGAGGCCTTGTGCCTTTCGATCGTAGTGTTTTCTTTTGCCCCGCCTTCCTAAAGGCCTTTCTGTTTCTATTTCATATCTGTACTCAGATATCTGATGCTTCCGCTGACGCTTGCTCGCAAGCTTATGTATTCGAGCCCTCGAGGCCCCTGGCTTGTAATATAAAGCTTGTATGACTTTATTTATGTTTTAGAGTTGTGTTGTGATATCTGCCCGTGAGTCCTTAGGCTTGATCGTGTGCATTTGCGTGTATGATTAGTGCACGATCGGGCCGGGGGCGTCACAAGTTGGTATCAGAGCCGACTGCCTGTAGGAACCCCCCTTTCCAACTCCTTGGCCGAAGTTGAGTCTAGTAACCGAAAATTGTTTTACTAACCTGGCTGTGTGGCTTACGGGCCCACGTCGCCAATTGGGTGGTATTAGTATCTTTTATTCCTCATCTTTACTCTGGGACTCTGACCTCTCTTCCTTTCGGGTTAACTAAAGTTTACTAACGCCGACACTTAGGATCTCGTAATTCTCGTCCATCCGGAGAGCTGGATATCTGTGCGATTTCCCTGACATTGATCTGATTAGTCTGATAATCATTTTCCTTTCCATTGTTTTGTTTAACCTTTCTCTCCGAGATCGGTTATACTTCTCCTTGTCTTTTGACAATCATGAGTTTCCTCTGTTTCAGATGGATCGTTTGTTTCCACCACACCCTGCGACGCAGCTACCAGCTGTTCGAGCAGGGATACATCCAGAGTACATTCTTTATCCACTGGGGCAGATGTCAATCCGTTACAATACCCCAGTACTGTCTCCTCCAGATACCCGCAAAGACTTTGTGATTTATTGTGATGCATCCCGTGAAGGATTAGGCTGTGTCCTAATGCAAGAGCGTAAAGTGATTGCTTATGGCTCTCGTCAGTTGCGACCGCATGAAGAGAATTATCCGGTACATGATCTAGAACTAGCTGCTGTGATCTATGCACTGCAGTTGTGGCGACATTATCTCCTCGGTAATCGTTGCGAGATCTACACGGATCATAAAAGTTTGAAGTACTTGTTCACTCAGCCATCTCTGAATCTCCGTCAGCAAAGATGGATGGAGACCATTGCGGACTATGACTTGGGTATATCCTATACCCCTGGCAAGGCTAATGTGATGGCTGATGCGTTGAGCCGCAAATCCTATTGCTGCGAACTTGAGGTTCAGCTACAGCAACCACTTCTGTATGAAGGGCTTCGAAAGCTAAATCTCGAGATAGTTCCCCAAGGATACTTAAAAACCTTGGTTGTTGAACCAGACCTTGAGAAAGCTGTTAAGAATGCGCAATCTAAAGATGCTGAAATTGATCTGATGAAGAAAGACCTTCACCTTGTAAAGTACAGGGATTTCTCGCTGTCTGAAGATGGAACCTTGTATTTCAAAGACCGTATTGTGGTACCTCGCTTCGAGCTTATGACTGACAAAGTCATGAAGGAGGCACATGATACCCCGTTGTCTATTCATCCGGGTAGCACCAAGATGTATCGTGATCTCCGTCAAAGGTACTGGTGGTCCAGAATGAAGCAAGACATTGCTCGTTATGTTGCTGAATGTGATGTGTGTCGTCGCGTTAAAGCAGAACATCAGAAGCCTGCTGGAATTCTGCAACCACTCCCTATTCCTCTATGGAAATGGGATAAGGTTCAGATGGATTTCGTTATAGGACTTCCCAGGTCACAGAAGGGTCACGATGCTATTCTTGTCGTCGTCGACCAACTCTCCAAAGTTGCACACTTTCTGCCTGTCAAGGAGACGATCACTGCTAGTCAGTTAGCAGAGTTATATATCTCCAGAATTGTTTCACTCCACGGTATTCCGAAAGAGATCAGTTCAGACCGTGGCAGCATATTCACTGGTCATTTCTGGGAAAGTTTCCAAAAGGCTATGGGAACTCATATTACCTGGAGTTCAGCTTATCATCCTCAATCCCAAGGCCAAGTGGAACGAGTCAACCAAGTGCTTGAAGACATGCTACGAGCTTGTGTTGTTTCTTTCGGCAAGAAGTGGGAAGAATCTCTTCCATATGCCGAGTTCTCCTATAACAACAGCTATCAAGCCAGCTTGAAAATGGCCCCCTTTGAAGTTCTCTATGGACGTAAGTGTCGAACCCCTCTGAATTGGTCAGAAACTGGGGAACGACCGCTCGTGGGTCCAGATATTATTCAACACGCCGAAGAACAAGTCCGAATTGTCCGGGAAAATCTCAAGGCGGCTCAGGACCGCCAGAAGAGCAACTATGATCGCAAACGATGGGGTTTGACTTATCAACCTGGTGATCAAGCTTATCTACGTGTCACCCCTATGAAAGGCACTCACCGTTTCGGAATCAAGGGCAAGCTAGCTCCGCGCTACATTGGTCCTTTCCGCATTGTTGCAAGACGTGGTCAAGTGGCGTATAAATTGGAATTGCCGCCGCAATTCTCTCATATCCACGACGTCTTCCATGTGTCGCAACTTCGTCAATGCTTCAAGGAATCTCCGCACCGATCTGTGGATCACGAGATGCTTGAATTCCAAGATGATCTTTCTTATAAGGAGCATCCGATCCGCATTCTCGATGAAGCTGAACGTCGAACCCGTCAGAAGGTTACCAAGTTCCTCAAAGTGCAGTGGTCAAATCATACTGAAGATGAAGCCACTTGGGAACGCGAGGATAATCTTCGTGCGGAATACCCCGGACTTTTTCCTTCTACTTCTTAATTCTCGGGACGAGAATTCTTGTTAGTAGAGGAGATTTGTAACACCCCCAGTGGTTAACTACAGTAATCCCATTTTGATTATGCCACGTCAGCATGATTAACAGTGTCTGATCATCATTTGCATCATAATGCATTTCAGCTTGTAACTCAAAATTCAAATTTAAATGAAAGTGGAAAATAAAAGTTGTCCAACATAGAAACTAAATTGTTCATTAAATAGCAAATAAATCAGAGACAATTCTAAAATTGAAACCAACATCATTGGAGTTGGGTAAGTGACTCAAACATCTTCAAACAGCGACTAAAAGCAATATTTAATAACCATTTATTAAATCTAATTTAAGTATGAAATGATGTTTTGTCCAAACTAATTTTAGGTGTTAGGGAATTAAGCACTGGTATTTATGGACCAGGTCACATGTTTTACAAAATTCAATTTGAGCCCTAACTATTTACAAAACAGGGGTATGGATAAATAAAAGGAGAAAAGAAAAGAAAAAGGAAAAGCCCCCCCCCCCCGGACCAACTGGGCCGTGGCCCAGCTGGCCACCAGGCCACCAACCAGGCCGGCCCATTCCCCCCTGGCCGGCCCACCCCATCCCCTTATCCCCTCACTCCCCGTAACCCTAGCCCACCGACACCCCATTCCCCCACCCCCTCGGTCTCCACTCCCTCCACCCGATCCCATCTGGATCGGGCCGGCGACCCCGGCGACCGCGCCGCCCCGCTCTCCATCGCCGCTGCGCCTCGACGCCACCTCGCCAGTGCCGCCCTTCCGCCGGGCCTCCTCGTCCCGTCGCTCGACCTCGACCCCGTGCCCGACGCCGCCGCCCCGTCCTCCTCGTCCTCTCCCTCACCGGACCTCGTCGCGCCTCCCCCTCTCCGTCGTCGACCTCGTCCCCGTCCTCCCCCTCGAGCTCGAGCACCGCTGCCACCCCCCTACAGCTCGCGGTGAGCACCGCGCTGCCCGCGCCCCTCCTCTCCCCTCGGTCACCGCCGCGCTCACCGCAGCCCCGCACCGCGCCCGCACCTCGCCCCGCTCCGCCTCTACGCCTGGGCCGCGCCCCGGCCTTGCCCCGGCCGTCGCCCGCGCCCACCACGCGGCCGCACCGGCGCTGACCGCGTTGCCGGCCCTCTGGCCGTGCCTCACCGCCCGCGCATGGCCACCCCGCTCTGATGCTGCCTACGCGCGCCGCCTGCCGCTGCTGCCGACCGCCCGCGCGCCGCCCCTGCTCGCCTAGCGTCGCTGCTCCGCCCGCTCTTGCCACGCCCATCGCCCGCTTGCCTCGCCCGCGCCTGCCTGCGCTCGCGCGCACGCGCCGCCGCCGCTCGCGCACTCCCACGCGCGCGCACGCCCGCGCACGCGCGCCGCGCCGCGCCCGTGGCCCTTGTGCCACTGACCGGTGGGGCCCAGTGCCCCTGTGACGCTGACGAACGGGGCCCAGCCCTTAAAAACGAAAAATAAAAATAAATAAAATAAATAATTAACTAGTTAATTAATTAGTTAATTAACCCTGTTTAGATTAGTCTAATTTAATTAATTAGTTTAATTAAATGTTAATTAATTAGTTAATCACTAATTAGCCTAATGTGAGTATGACAGGTGGGACCCACTGGTCCTGACGTCATGCTGACGTCAGCAAGACACTGTTTCGGATAATGTTAATTTAAATAATTAATTAAATTCCAGAAATTAATAAAATCTTTAGAAAATCATATAAAATAATCCGTAGCTCAGATGAAAATACTTTGTACATGAAAGTTGCTCAGAACGACGAGACGAATCTGAATACGCGGTCCGTTCGTCCGTCACGCGTCCCTAACTATCCGAACTTGCAACCGTTCCCCTCTTATCCTCTGCCCGATAATTCCAAAGACCCGGGAAATATCGTCAGATATTCTCCCGCTCCGTCTGTTACGTGTGATGCTGCGTTAGACTACCCCTAGCACCGTGTGTCGTATTTGTCATGCTCATGTTTGCTATATATTTATACTGTTTCCTCCCCCTCTTCTCTCTCGATAGCCCCCGACCCCGACGTCGTCCCCGAGACCGACGCAGCTCCGGATCCCGAAGACACCATAGACGACCTTGCCCTTGCCGCCGAGCAACCAGGCAAGCCCCTCCCTTGAGCATACCGATATCGCCCATTCTAATTTCCCATGCTTGCATTAGAATTGCTGCTACTACTGCTTTACCTATTCTGATGCATAGCCTGTTCATTGTAACCTGCTGTTGATAATTACCTACATATCCTAAACTGTTTAGTCTAGGCTGGGTAGAGACCTATCAGTGACCCCACTTATCCCGACTGCCGCGCTGGATCGTCAGAAGACCCGATCAACGGGATTGAAGACCAGGCCCCGACACCGCACATCACCCCCTTTAGTTGTAACGACACTGCAGCGTTACTATCGAGTGCCGAGGGTGAAACCTCTTATAGCACTCCTGATGTTAACTCTGTAGAGAAGCTATTTGGTCGTGGTCATCGAGGGTGATTCCTCCTTCTCCACTTCCGATACGACGCTGTCGTACAACACCTCAAGTGTGGACCCAGTGAGGGTGATTCCTCCTAGTTCATCTTGACGGATACATCGAGTGGGAATTCAATGAGGGTGATACCTCGGATTCCCTGATGTTATGGACACACGGATACTTGGACTTTTCAATGTTACTTGGAAAGGCGGGTCGACCCTGAGGGGTACCCGCGTGTGATGTGAAGGCGGGTTGCCAGTGTGGTGCCCGAGTGGTGAATACGAGGCGCGGCCGGGCATTCTTAACCCTTGCCGCAAGTCCTCGAGACGGGGCGACGGGGTCACATCTTTCGTGAGTCTCTGCTCGTTACCGCAAGCCCTAGTCCTAACGATTTGGATATTTGATCCGAGCAGGCCTCTGGCCTGATAGCACTAACCATCACGTGGGCATAGTATGGGCGTTCTGCATCGTAGCATCAGCCGAAAGCTCTGTCAGACGTCCAGTTCAGCATGGCGGCACGGACGGACCGGCGCCCTCCTGGTGCCAGGCTTCTCCCTGCGCGCAACGACTCGGAGTGCACAGGGCGATGGCCCAAGACCTCTGAGCGCTTAGGATGTAGACCGACGGGGACCTCTCTGCTGAGCTATAGGTAGGGTTGCGATGTGTCGTTTGGCCGAGGCCGGGCATGACCCAGGAAAGTGTGTCCGGCCGGAGTTAATCGAGCGTGTTGGGTAAGTTGGTGCACCCCTGCAGGGAAGAACATTTCTATCGATAGCCGGTCCTACGTTAAAGGACACTCGGAGTTGTATCCTGATTGATACAATTTAGAACTGGATACCTGTGATGAGACCTGTATATATGGCTCTGGGATTGCTTCTCGCAGGGAGTCGAGAAGGGATCTCAGGACGAGGTTGATGAATGTATGGCTCTGGGATTGCTTTCTCGCAGGGAGTCGAGAAAGGATCTCTGGGTGAGGTTGATATTATTACTGTTACATTATATTGTATTGTTCTACTCTCTTCTACTGCTGCAAGACCGCTGAAGATGCTAGTCTTCGATAGGACTAGGCCTTCTCTCTATTCTGGCATTTCTGCAGCCCAGTCCACATATACTGCCTCCCCTTGATAATGTTGCATATGTAGTGTAGATCCTTGCTTGCTGAGTACTTCTGAGTACTCACGGTTGCTTTGTTTTCCTTTTTCTCCCCATATCAGTTTGACGTGACCAGAGGACGGAGCCCCTTGAGACAGATGCCCCGACGATCGCTACTACTACTACCCAGAGGATGGATACTACTACGAGTTGACTGACGACCAGGAGTAGGATCGGAGGGTCCCAGGCAGGAGGCCTTCGCCTTTCGATCGTAGTGTTTTATTTTGCCCCGCCTTTCTAAAGGCCTTTCTGTACTTTCTTTCATATCTGTACTCAGATATCTGATGCTTCCGCTGACGCTTGTTCGCAAGCTTATGTATTCGAGCCCTCGAGGCCCCTGGCTTGTAATATAAAGCTTGTATGACTTTATTTATGTTTTAGAGTTGTGTTGTGATATTTTCCCGTGAGTCCTTAGGCTTGATCGTGTGCATGTGCGTGTATGATTAGTGCACGATCGGGCCGGGGGCGTCACAATAGTGGTTCAGCATCACTGGAATCTAAGTTTAGTACGCTCCGCCTATTACTCTTGAGAGCTGCAAACTCTCTAGACGGTTAGGGGTCAATTTCTTCAGAGGCCAAGAGTGATTGTGGTTCTCGAAGAAGAAGTCTGTAAAGGTTCGGAGATCGCCTTCAAGCATCTACCACAAGTAATCGGCATTGGTTGACGAATCGATTGTCGAGGAGAATAGGGTGAAGAGAGTTTATCTTCCGTGTTAAGTCACAGCCCCTCCAACCAGACGTAGTCCTTATGCAGAAGGATGAATTGGTCGAACAAATTGTAGGGTAACGCAGCAGAAAACAAAAATTTTCCGACCTACGCACCAGCCCAGGACCACTATGGAGACTGCATACAAGGTTTGATCATTTTCGTTACCGACCCGTAGCGCAGCGAAAGTAGAGTCGATGACGATCGGTGGTGCAGATCCCCGCAGCTAGGATTTACAACCTCCCAACCGCGAGGATGTATACCCTCGTCTTCCCTTCGGACAGCCCTCCGGGAGGCAGTCGAACAGTCCCCCGGACGGTGTCGCGGACAGCCCTTCGGGAGGACCTTCGAAACTCGAACGGTCACTCGGACAACCCTTCGGGAGGACTCACAGAACTCGGACCGTCACTTGGACAGCCCTTCGGGAGGCACTCACGAACAGCCCCTCGGGCACTAAGATCGAAACTACGACCTCTCTACAGAGTTGCACACATACGGTGTCAACTATCCGGCAGGGCTTCGCCGTCCAGAACTAGTTCCCACCGGAACCCAGACAGCCTTTCGGCTCTACGAAACTCTTTTCGTGGGAGGGAGAGAGAAGCCAGATCATTGCATGGCACTTGTATGTGAGAAGGAGTGAGTCTTTAGGCAGCCCCCTCCACCCCTATTTATAGGCCAAGCCCAAGGGTGGCTTCTCCAAGAAGCCAAGGGGAAAAATACCAAAGGACCCTCAAGGTGGCTTCTCCAAGAAGCCACCCAAAAAGCACTTTCACTATTCACGACGACATTTTTCAGCGTCCGTTCAAACTGAAAATATTTATGTGGGCTTAGAACATTTCCAATACCCACTAAAATAATTTTCAACGCGTTCTGGAACAATTCCAGTTTAGTGATTTCATCTGCGAAAAGCATCTGAAGCGGTTCCGGCAGCCCCGGAACATTTCCGGTTTTTCTTCCAGAAAATTCCCAGAAGTTTCCAGAATGATTCTGGCATCCTCCAAGAATTATCAGGCATGTGCCGAAACCATTTTGACTTAATGGTATCCCCTGAAACAACTTTTCAGTTTCACCGGAACTCATCCGGTGACCTCTCTCTGCGGAACTTTTCCGCTGTCCGAAACTTTTCGGTGTCCGAAACTTTTTCGGTGATTTTCTCTCAGACTCCCTGTCTAGTATTCAGCAGATAGATGACCCTTAAGCGTGTGACCCTATAGGTTCGGTGAAGTATAGACATGACCTGGAACCCCTTCCGATCAATGATCAACATCGGAGCCGTGGACACCCATATTGACCCCTATACCCACACGAATGAATATTCAAGTGAACCTCCAGTTGCCGTGTGCTATTCCTGTTGCTTCACGATATGTTACAAATACCCAAGGTTAGACATGTTGGCATCCCCGTGGATCAACAACTTGTCCACTATGCCAGTTACCCCGTTATCGGTATTGTTCTCTTTTCTCGTTACCGTGTTCCGGCATCCCCGTGATCAAATCACAAAGTGTCTGGCCAGACGATGATGGATACCGTAACACCGAGAGGGCCCAGAGATATCTCTCCATCGCCGGAGGAGCAAATCCCAATCTTGAGCTATCAAGTTACTTGACATACTTTCCCATGAACCCGTAAGCCGCCGTAATAGCCACCCATTTACGGATGACGTTTAACAAACCCCAAAGTTCATGAAGCAAGCATGAAGAAACTCGATACTCTCATGGTCTGAGGAATCATGCAAATGTTAACCATCTCTGTGCTATTAACCATTAACTTGTGACGAATGTATCTCATAGCATAACATCAATCGGGTCGATTCAACACAAATGTTCTTCTAACATTTGTGCCCTCAAAGTTGCTGGCATAGACATGCCTATGATTGGGAAAACATAATCATCATGCAACACTTGAGCTAGTCTTAGAGGCATGACTAGGAATACATTTTACCGTTTATTATTCCACACGTGCACATGGGTTTTCCCCAGAGCCTTTATGGATATACGGGCTCGGGAACCACAGCAGTTATAGCATGGAACATAAACCTAATTATGAACACGGAGATAATTAATAACATTTATTATTTCCTCTAGGGCATATCTCCTACAGACTCCCACTTGCACTAGAGTCAATAATCTAGTTGATGCTAATGCACTTTACACCTGTGGCACACCGGTGTAAATATACGTCGCTTGTGGTATAGCCTGATGTCCAACGGATCTGACGACTTCAGCTCCGTGTGTATCTTTGCATATCCTCGCGTTTTCACGCCTTCACAAAATTCATATTTTGTGTGGACTTGGCTTGGTATGTATGTGAATCACAGGTCGAACCTGGATTCCTCAGACTGAGTTATGGAGCAACTACTTGCAGTAGTGTCCCATGATTCAACATCTTCTTTGTCGCTTTTAAAAGCGGCAACATACTTCGCCTCTGTTATAGAATTCGCCACAGTAACTTGTTTGGAACAATTTCCAACTACCGTGCCACCACATTGTGTTTTACACAAAACCCTCAAATTAAATCAAAAATCGCTTGGAGCATGGATGAAGACTGTATCGATGTAACCTTTTACAACGAAATCTTCATGATCTCCGCTTGCGAGAAAACATGTCATCAGTGCTACTATAGTACTCAATGACCCTTTTTCACTGTTGTCCCATGATCAGAACTTTTGATCACCTTGGTATCTATACTCGCAACAACTTTGGAGTATTGGACATATCTGGTTGTTTTTACATACCATGGAATACATGATTAATCCAAACACAAGAGTGTGTGGAATCTCCATCATGTATTTTGCTCATCAGTGTTTTGGGACACCGAGTCTTGCAAAAACTCTTTCCATGTGACTTCGGCAAGAATCACTCCTTGACGGTTTTTAATGCTAAAAGGTTTTAGCATTTTGTCAATATGTATCTTTGCTCAGCCCCATCAGGTAAATCTATCTCCATAGATCATCATGCCTAATATTAAGGCTATTTAGCCCAAGCACTTCATCAAAAAACCCTTTTTAAATGAAGTCCTAATTCGTGTCAAGAAATTTAATTCCAATTAACAATGTGTCAAGCACACAATGTTTTTAGAAATATTATTATGCTCCCACTTACTTTCTTGAATCACAAGCATCTTCGTTACCCATTGATGAAGTCAAAACCCTTTTAACCATTTCATCAAAACACAAAGATTCCAACTCCATTTTGCTCTCTTCTGTCCATTGCTGGAACTCTGAAGTTTGCATACTTACTAGCATCCTCTGGATTGACAAAATACCTTGGACTGTAACACATGCAAGTCCTTGGTTTCATTTCCATCAGGTGGAAATCCTTTTGCCATCCATTGTTTTATATCTCATGCTATGAAATATGTATTAATTGCTAGTTCAACCCGAACCGACTTTAAGCATCGCTACGGTGAAGCAACCTCATCGTAGTCAACTCCTTGAACTTGTATATTGCAACAAGTCGAGCTTTATGGATAAAACATTTTTATTCGTATCAGTTATAGTTCCATAAATATTCGTCAGACTCTAAGTCTTCCGAAAGGTGTATCAAGGTTTTAATCTTGAATCACTTATATGGAAACTATCTCGGATTGTATTGGCATTTAGCCAATTCCGGAGTCAGGGCCCATCAACGCTTCCTTGTGTATCGTAGGTATACTGTTGTCTAACAACAATATCTCGTTTGCGCACCTGAGAGGTTTGCACGAGCCTTGCCTACGTGGTTCAGCTGCAAGTTCGACCGAAGTCCATACATTTTATTGTAGAGACTTCCGTATCAGTCGCAGTAGGAAACTCTGGAATCACTTCCAAGGTCTCTTTCCTTTGAACTGATGACGAAGATACTATTTATCCCATCGAGTTGCATTGTTCTCCCACTCACCTTTTTGAAAGAACCATTTTCTTCAAAAAGCATACCGTTCTTTGTGGCAAACCTATTTGCCTCGGTATAGTGAGGGAGGAATACCCAATGACTTGGGATAACCTACAAAGTAGCACTTGTCTGATTTGGAATAGGTTTGTAACCTTTTATACAAGCCCCATATTCCAAATGTTAAGAAAAGATATGACATGGTTGGGCATACCATACCATGGTGTCATTTCAACAGACCCTGATGGAGCTCTTTTCAGTGTAAAAGCGGCAGTCTCTAAAGCATCACCTTTTAAAAGGGATAATGGCAAATTTATTTATGTCATCTTTGATCTTACCATGTCATAAATGGTTCGATTACATCTTCACGGACTTTCCACTCACAGTGGTGTTCCGGGAGGTGTAAGTTATGAAACTCTTTTCACAACTCATCAGACATTCGCTAAACTTGTAACTCAAATTTTTTTTTTTCTGCAATTGAATTGTAGAAACATAATTTTCTTGTTACAATAACTTCTACTTCATATTTGAAAACCTTTCGAATGATTTCAAAAGATCCAGACTTACGTCTCATCAAGTAAATATCCATATATCTACTTGAGTCATTTCTGAAGATAGATAAATCCACTACTTGCAACAACATTTATTGAACTACACACATCAAAATGTATGATCACCAATAAGTTTGTTGCTCATTCCTTATGGCCTGTGAACGGTATTTCAGTCACTTCACTTTTCGGAGGAAAGTTGCAAGTGTCAGATGATTCAAAATCAAATGACTTCAAAATCCATCATAATGGAATTTTCCATGCGGGTTTCTCCAATGTGACCAAATGCAGTGCCACACTTGTGTGGTATTCTTTTAGTCTTGCGACATTTAGTGTCAGTGTTATGGATGTATCATATTACCATCAATATTCATAACATACGTCCCATCTGGATGGAAGCATGGCCCTTCATGTTATTCATAATACTGAACAACAATTGTTCTTTTATGAACAACCCTTTTGCAACAAACATTTTGCAATGGGCTAGAGTGTATGAAACTCTAAAATGAATTATGAAAGTAAATCTAGAGGTAATATATTAATATCATTATTCATAACATACATCTCATTCTCAATGAAAGTATGGCCCTTATGTTATTCATAACTTCGAACATCAAAAGTTCTCTTATGAACAACCTTCTTGCAAGATACCTTATGCAATGGGCTAGAGTTTGTGAAACTCCAAACGAATTATAAAAATAAATACAGACGGTAATACACCGATGGAAGGTATAGTAACATTTACTATGTTCCCTGTGTATACCTAAACCTCATTTCTGGCTAGTCTTTTAGGCCATAGTAGTTCTTTACATCGAATTGCAACAGAATGCAATCGAGCGGGTATCTTTGTGATTGTCTCACAATACCCAAGAATTAGTGATTAACATGTTTAACCATAATTCCCAAGAACTATATCTTTTACCAGCCTTCTATACATCAAAAACTTGTATGACATTCATACATGAGCTGGATATTCCAGTCTTCTTTCTTTTTGCCTTTATACTTCTAACAGTTTAACTTTCAGTATTTCTCCTACTCTCAGAAGAAGCATCCAACTTAAGAGTGGCGTTAGCCCCGGACTTCCTAGGCATGAAAGTTTCACTAACACCCTTCGGACACTTCCATTCTCTTTAAGTTGTTTGTTTTATTCACCTTTCATCATATGACAGGCGTTCTACTGGATCCCTCTCTTATTAGTCTAATGCATAGTAAACTCCTTTACTAATAGTTTGCAAACAAACATTGCTTTGGATATCTCATATCTTTTAGCCTTTGTCTGGCTCTGAAAATGATTTTCAGATTCCATGAATATCACATAACTATCCAAACTTTCGAAGTTCGGGTCTCATGGAAGCAAACATATTGCACTTGACTAAAAATGGAATTCTAGCTTTTGGATCGAAGGACGAGAGTCACATGATCCATAGCATAAGCGAGAGAATACCAAAAGTATGCGATAGGACAAAGTCCTTCTTGGCACTCTTGAGGACAATCCTCACATTACGTTACCAACCGTAAAGTTTTAACCAGATATTTAACAGCTATTCAATTTTAATAGGGAAGGTGGAAACGCGAGCCATTATTCTACAACTATTAGCAAACCACACTTAGACAGTGTTCATAATTAATTGCACTGAGAATTAAACAAGTTAATTCAACAGTGCGCTCCCACTCAAATCAATATCTCTCATAATTGATTGTGAGTGATTCAAGATCCATATTACAATTCAACGCCAAGGATGTGTCCATCTCAAGTGACGAGAATTGCAATCGGTAGGCCAACTTGCCAATCACATCTCTATGTGACTCTTGTTCATCTTTCGATGGGCGTGTTCCGAGCTCAGGACGCTCCTCCAGAACGTCAAGACAACCAAGTGATCTCACTGCGAGGTCTCAACTCACCCGCCTCACACTTCCCTAATCGTTCGCACCCATGTGTCCATGTGATGCCCCAAAAAGTTAGGTGCCGTGACGGTGCTACACTTGGGAGAACACTAACTACTTGATATTTTTGTGAGAGATCACCCTAATAAAAGCGACTACCACGCAATCAAAAAGGGTGCATCATAAGGGATAAACATCTCAGGCAATTCATAATAGCATGATATGGTATAGCCCTTTCTGACGGAGAAGTCTTGTATTTCTTCGTCTTTGGCATTCGCGTCGGTGTTCACCTTCGCGAAGATTTCCACCACCTTGTCGATGCACCAGATAATATTGCTATCTCTATAGCTAATAAAATAATGCATTACAACAAGGTTGACACGCAGGTCATTTAAAGTGCAATCATATGGCTCCAGCCATCATGCCGAATCATGACACACAGGTCATGTTAATTAATTTACATCATATAGTCATCTCATACATAATCAAATTATTATGAGCACTGCTATACCACATCAAATGCACATGCAAACCCTCCTGCAAAACCAAGTTAGACGCCTCTAATCGGTTCATGCAAAAAATTGTTTTACGTGGCTTCTAAGGTTTCGAAACAAACCGAAGCTACCAACGTCCATCATCAAGTATGATAATTCAAGTCGCTAGATTAACTTTCCAGGGTGTATGAAAACCGAGATAATAAAATCTTGAGCCCCATACTAAACTTCGTCATACGCATGACCCCCGTGCAGATCATATCTGCATTGCCCTTTCGTCTGCAAAATTTCATCTTTCTTTTTAACTAAGGTGGAATTCAATGAACTGTTAGCACTTCGTTGATCAATCAGGATCGCGGATTGCCAGAACTTTGAAACTCCACCATACTGTTATCAAGATCAGAAATATGCAAATTCTAGGGAAGTAACAAGAACATCGGGTAACAGATTTCATCTGCTACCCGCACAAATAATTTTCAGTAATAGAACTCATCTACTACCTAATTATATTGTGCAACACCCATACATCTCTATGTATTCTAGATCGCAACCTGCATCTACGCATAGCACGGCTCATGATGCCACTGTAGGGTAACGCAGCAGAAAACAAAAATTTTCCGACCTACGCACCAGCCTAGGACCACTATGGAGACTGCATACAAGGTTTGATCATTTTCGTTACCGACTCATAGCGCAGCGAAAGTAGAGTCGATGACGATCGGTGGTGCAGATCCCCGCAGCTAGGATTTACAACCTCCCAACCGCGAGGATGTATACCCTCGTCTTCCCTTCGGACAGCCCTCCGGGAGGCGGTCGAACAGTCCCCTGGACGGTGTCGCGGACAGCCCTTCGGGAGGACCTTCGAAACTCGAACGGTCACTCGGACAGCCCTTCGGGAGGACTCACAGAACTCGGACCGTCACTTGGACAACCCTTCGGGAGGCACTCACGAACAGCCCCTCGGGCACTAAGATCGAAACTACGACCTCTCTACAGAGTTGCACACATACGGTGTCAACTATCCGGCAGGGCTTCGCCGTCCAGAACTAGTTCCCACCGGAACCCAGACAGCCTTTCGGCTCTACGAAACTCTTTTCGTGGGAGGGAGAGAGAAGCCAGATCATTGCATGGCACTTGTATGTGAGAAGGAGTGAGTCTTTAGGCAGCCCCCTCCACCCCTATTTATAGGCCAAGCCCAAGGGTGGCTTCTCCAAGAAGCCAAGGGGAAAAATACCAAAAGACCCTCAAGGTGGCTTCTCCAAGAAGCCACCCAAAAAGCACTTTCACTATTCATGACGACATTTTTCAGCGTCCGTTCAAACTGAAAATATTTATGTGGGCTTAGAACATTTCCAGTACCCACTAAAATAATTTTCAACGCGTTCTGGAACAATTCCAGTTTAGTGATTTCATCTGCGAAAAGCATCTGAAGCGGTTCCGGCAGCCCCGGAACATTTCCGGTTTTTCTTCCAGAAAATTCCCAGAAGTTTCCAGAATGATTCTGGCATCCTCCAAGAATTATCAGGCATGTGCCGAAACCATTTTGACTTAATGGTATCCCCTGAAACAACTTTTCAGTTTCACCGGAACTCATCCGGTGACCTCTCTCTGCGGAACTTTTCCGCTGTCCGAAACTTTTCGGTGTCCGAAACTTTTTCGGTGATTTTCTCTCAGACTCCCTGTCTAGTATTCAGCAGATAGATGACCCTTAAGCGTGTGACCCTATAGGTTCAGTGAAGTATAGACATGACACGGAACCCCTTCCGATCAATGATCAACATCGGAGCCGTGGACACCCATATTGACCCCTATACCCACACGAATGAATATTCGAGTGAACCTCCAGTTGCCGTGTGCTATTCCTGTTGCTTCGCGATATGTTACAAATACCCGAGGTGAGACATGTAGGCATTCCCGTGGATCAACAACTTGTCCACTATGCTAGTTACCTCGTTACCGGTATTGTTCTCTTTTCTCGTTACCGTGTTCCGGCATCCCCGTGATCAAATCACAAAGTGTCTGGCCAGACGATGATGGATACCGTAACACCGAGAGGGCCCAGAGATATCTCTCCATCGCCGGAGGAGCAAATCCCAATCTTGAGCTATCAAGTTACTTGACATACTTTCCCATGAACCCGTAAGCCGCCGTAATAGCCACCCATTTACGGATGACATTTAACAAACCCCAAAGTTCATGAAGCAAGCATGAAGAAACTCGATACTCTCATGGTCTGAGGAATCATGCAAACGTTAACCATCTCTGTGCTATTAACCATTAACTTGTGACGAATGTATCTCATAGCATAACATCAATCGGGTCGATTCAACACAAATGTTCTTCTAACATTTGTGCCCTCAAAGTTGCTGGCATAGACATGCCTATGATTGGGAAAACATAATCATCATGCAACACTTGAGCTAGTCTTAGAGGCATGACTAGGAATACATTTTACCGTTTATTATTCCACACGTGCACATGGGTTTTCCCCAGAGCCTTTATGGATATACGGGCTCGGGAACCACAGCAGTTATAGCATGGAACATAAACCTAATTATGAACACGGAGATAATTAATAACATTTATTATTTCCTCTAGGGCATATCTCCTACACAAATACCTTGTCTCCATCGAGCATCTTCAGTTATCTCTCTCACCCATGTTTACCTTTGATGTATTTTCTTTCGTATGACTTGTATCAATCCATGTCTTAGTTTCTTTTCGGTACTCTGTTTTAGTTCGCTGTAGTTTGTTTTTCATTCATTTCGCTGCTGGGTTCTGAGAGATTTAAGTTTTCCAAAGAAAATTTAAAACTCCCATTCACCCCCCCCCCCCCCTCTAGTAGACATACTTCGTTCCTACAATTGGTATCAGAGCAAGGTACTACTTGACTCTGCTCATTTTAGTCTAACGACTTTGGAGTTTAAGTATGTCTTCCGTGAACTACAAATCGCATCTCAAGATTCCCATATTCGATGGGACGGACTACCCCTTCTGGAAGGAGAAGATGAACATCCATCTCCGTGCTATAGATGATGATATGTGGAACGTGGTGGAGTTTGGGCTCACAATCGTTGTACCTCAAGCCCCTATCGACGAAGAAAAGAAGCTCATTCAGCTGGATGCTCAAGCCAAAGATGAGATTGGTGGCCACCTCAATCGAGCGCAATTTCTTCACTATCGCCAGTGTGAAACTGCGAAGGAACTGTGGGACATCCTCGAGAAGATCAATGAAGGAGTTTCAACTCAGAAAGAAGCTCGAATCAATACTCTTTGAGCGAAATTCAATTGCTTCAAGCGCATTGTAAATGAAAGCTGTCAGCAAACCTTTGACCGCCTCAGTGACATAGCAAATGAACTTCAAGGTCTCGGCGCCAAAGACATCACTGACCATGAAGTTGTGAAGGAACTGCTTCGTTCTCTTGACAGTTCTTTCGACACTCTTGTCCTGATGATTCGCGAACATCCTGAATTCAAAACTCTCGACTCTGATGATATCATGGAAAGACTGAACACTCACGAGGAACAAGAAGAAGAGAAGAGAGAGATCTATGACTCCAGTCAACGCAAAAATCATTGTCTGAAGGTTGTAGATGATTCTTCATCCGATGGAAATACCGAAGAAGATTCAGATGATCCAGAAAGACTCAGCAAAGATCTCGCACTAGTCACAAAAAGATTCCAACGCTTCCACAAGAAGAGCCAGTTCCAGAAAAGAAGTTCAAGCAACTCTGGGGGTTCAAAATCTTCATCAAAACCTGCTGGAGAATACACCTGTTTCAAGTGAAAAAAAGCCTAGACACTTCATTTCGGACTGCCCTCTCTGGGAAGCTGAAATCCGTGCTAGTGGGATATATGATTCGGGCAACTATCGAGGCAAAACAAGAGCAAGAACTACGACTCCGATGAAGAAAAGAAAACGAAGAAATTCTTCAAGAAGAAGGACAACTCCACTTCAAAATCTTCATCGAGGAATCCGTCCAAGTCCTCCTCCAACCGCAAGAATACTTCTCGCAAGGCCAAGGCATGCATTGGCAAGGAGGTGGATTCTGAAGAAGAAGAATCGTCTGCCTCCGAAGAAGCTGATGAATCCTATGAGGATTCTGACTCGGGCATGGCTGGCATAGCATGTGCCTCCTCTCCTGCGACAAATTTCTTCGGGAACCCGTCAAGCGACGATGAACCTCCTACCTACTGCTTCATGGCCAAGGCGTCGAAAGAAAAGGTATCCTCCAAACATCACAAGGTTCACTCCAGTGATCAATATTCTTCTGATGAGGATGACCATGCTAAGTTGATCAAAATTGCCAATATCCACCAAAACTCTCTTGAGAAAATTGAGAAAACCCTCATGAAATCTGAAGGGTTGTTGGTTGAGGAGATGGAGAAAAATCAGTCGTTGACCGAAGAGTATTCCACTCTCAAGTCACGAATGGATGAACTCTCAACTCGTCATGATTTTCTCTCAGCTGACCACAAAAGATTGACCTATGATTACCTGAAAAGGAAACAGGAACTCGAGGCGCTGAGAGAGGCTCATGAAGATTTGATTAGAGAAAATTCTCTTCCCACCCAACAACTCAAGGATAAACCTGAGGTGTTTGTGCCACCTTGCCTAAAATGCCTTGAACGAACCAATACTGAATCAAATGTTGAATCATCTGTGAATGCTAACCCCTCGGTCGAGGAAAATGGTTCTATTTCTGATGAAAATGCTAGGTTGAAAGATCTTCTTTAGACAGGAATGTTAAAATCTCTCAAAGGGCACCAAACCCTTTGTGACGTTCTGAAGAAATCTATTCTTCACAAAAATCCCAGGAAGGAAGGTATCGGTTTCGAAAGGAAATTGAATTAAAATGGCACTTACTGGGAACCACATCAATATCCTCTGTGTGGGTTCCTGCAAAGAGCAAAACGCTTGATCCAGCATTACTTTTGGGATACAACTCTTCCATACCTGAATATCCTGATGATGACTCTCTGGACAATTATAAGTTGTTCAAAAATCAACATGGTGAGGCTGTTGCTCGCTATGTTGGACCAAACAGCAGAAATGGCCCCCCAAAGAAAGCTATTTGGGTGCCTAACAAAACTATCGATGCATTACCTGTTACCACTTTACTAACCATGCAGGCTCAAAATGCTCGATATTTCCTTGAAAAAGTTCGACAGAATGAGTACTTGCATACCTCATACAATTATTATGCTCACTCATCAGGAAGAAATTTCAATGCCTATTACTTCAATTATGCTCGTTCTTCCTCGAGCAACAACTATGCTTTCCGAAAGAAAGCATATCCTGCTCACTCTATTGTTTCGAAGCCACCTACAAAGATGTGGGTGGTTAAGAAAGCCTAATTCTTCTGCAAGACTATGTTTCCAGGTGTACTGAATGGATAATGGACAGTGGATGCACTAGTCATATGACCTGAGACAAGTCGTTGTTTGTCGACCCCAACTTAACAGCTTCTCCTCTGAAGTATATCACTTTTGGCGACAACAAAAAGGGAAAGGTAAGTGGGCTAGGTAAAATTGCTATATCCAAAGACAAGTCCATGATGATGTTTTACTTGTTCAGTCTCTTGGATTCAATCTCATGTCTGTTGGCAAGCTATGTGATTTAGGCATGCCAGTTCTATTTTCCATATCCAAATGCATTGTCTTCATGGCCTCTGACAATTCCTTCGTCTTTGAGGGAATTAGAAAGGGTGATCTTTATATTGTGGACTTCTCTAAGGGCCCCTCAGTCCAAACTTGTTTGCTTGCAAAAGCAACAGAAGGTTGGTTGTGGCACCGCAGACTTGGTCATGCAGGTATGAGAAATTTGCAGACCCTGGTGAAGAAAAATCATCTCCATGGCATTCCTGATGTAAAATTCGACAAGAATCATCTCTGTGCTGCATGTGAGGCTGGTAAATTAGCCAAGAAGCATCACTCATCAAAAACAGTCATGACCACAACAAGGCCTATGGAAATTCTTCATATGGATTTGTTCGGTCCTCAAAATTATGCAAGCTTTGGTGGCAGTCATTATGGCCTGGTTATTGTTGATGATTTCTCTCGATACACTTGGGTATTCTTTCTCGAAGACAAGACCTACACTCAAGATATCTTCAAAAGCTTCGCTAAGAAGGACCGGAATGAATATGATGTGCGAATTAAGCATGTCAGAAGTGACAATGGAACTGAGTTCAAAAACACTCATATTGATGAATTTCTCAATGAACATGGTATTACTCATGAGTTCTCGGCTGCATACACTCCCCAACAGAATGGAGTTGTTGAACGAAAGAACAGAACTGTCATTGAAATGGCGAGAACAATTCTCAGTGAGTAAAAAACTCCCATTCACTTCTGGGCTGATGCTATTAACACTGCTTGTCATGTCATCAATCGTGTTTATCTTCACAAATTCCTTAGAAAAACTTCATATGAGCTTATCACTGGCAAGAAACCAAATGTTTCTTATCTACGTGTTTTTGGTGCACCTTGTTACATTCTTGATATGAATCATTCCTCCAAGTTTGCACCTAAGGCACATGAAGGTTTTCTTCTCGGTTATGACTCAAACTTGCATACGTATCGTGTCTATAACTCTCACCATATGAAAGTTATGGAAATGGTAAATGTGCGGTTTGATGAATCTAACGGCTCCCAAAAGGAGCACCTGCCAAATGTGATAGATGAACCATTGATATCGGATGCTATTCGGCAAATGGCCATTGGGAGCGTCAAGCCTATTGAAGGAAATGCACCTGAGTCCTCTGATGATGATGCTCCTATGACTCGAAGCAGAACTCGTCGAGCCACTGCCGAAGCAAATGCTCCTCCAAATGGAAATGGCGATCAAAATCCAAATGCCGATCAAAATGGCAATCCCGAAGGGAATGATGATACAAATGCTGATGCTGATGAGAATGACAATGATCATCATGAAGAAAATGCTCATCCTCGAGTGGCAAATCGTTGATCCTTCATTAATTCTCAACGAGATTGAGAATCCAGGTTATCGACCCACAACTCGTTCACGCACTCGTTTGGCTAACTACTGTGGCAGTTTCTCGTTTGTCTCATTGGCAGAACCTACCAAGTATGAAGAAGCCATGAATGATCCTGATTGGATGAATGCCATGCAAGAGGAGTTGGTGCAATTCGAATTAAATGATGTGTGGGAATTGGTTGACAAACCGAATCCCAAGAAGCACAATATCATCGGCACAAAATGGATTTTCCGCAATAAGCAAGATGAGAATGGCATTGTGGTGAGAAACAAAGCATGACTTGTTGCTCAGGGGTACACACAGGTAGAAGGTATATATTTCGGTGAAACATATGCTCCTATTGCACGCCTTGAGGCAATTCGTATTCTTCTTGCTTATGCAAACTACAATGATATCCTGCTTTATCAAATGGATGTGAAAAGTGCTTTCCTCAATGGTGAAATTGTAGAGGAAGTTTATGTTAGACAGCCACCTGGCTTTGAACACCCTGAGTTTCCTAACAAAGTTTTCAGGTTGAAGAAAGCTTTATATGGGCTAAAGCAAGCCCCTCGAGCTTGGTATAACACCTTGAAGAAGTTTTTGCTCGACAAAGGGTTCAAGCCAGGATCTATTGATCCCACACTTTTCACTCGTGCTGTTGATAATGATCTATTCGTATGTCAAATCTATGTGGATGATAATATCTTCGGCTGTACTAACAATGCTTGCAGCTTAGAGTTCGGGAAAATGATGTCCGATAAATATCAAATGTCTATGATGGGTGAACTCAAGTTCTTTCTTGGACTGCAAATTCGTCAACAAGCAAATGGCAGTTTCATTTCTCAGGAGAAATATCTGAAAGAATGCCTGAAGAAGTTCAAAATGCAAGATTCCAAAATGAAGGGCTCTAAAACTCCTATGCCCACGAATGGTAAGCTGGATGCAGATGTGTTTGGTAAGGATTATGATCAGAAAGCTTATTGTTTGATGATTGGTTCTCTTCTTTATCTATGTGCATCTAGACCTGATATTATGTTGAGTGTTTGCATGTGTGCCCGCTATCAAGCTGCACCGAAAGAATCGCATCACCAAGCGGTCAAGCGCATTCTAAGATATTTGGCTCACACCCCCACCTTAGGTTTATGGTATCCTAAGGGAGCACAGTTTGATCTTGTTGGATATTCAGACTCAGATTGGGCTGGTGACTTGGTTGATAGGAAATCTACTTCGGGGACATGTCATTTCCTCGGTAGATCATTGGTCTGTTGGTCATCAAGGAAGCAGAATTGCGTATCTCTCTCCACGGCTGAGGCCGAATATATTGTTGCTGGCGCTTCTTGCACTCAGTTATTGTGGATGAAGCAGACACTGAAGGATTATGGCGTCAAGGTCAAGCATATCCCGCTATATTGTGATAATGTGAGTGCCATCAAAATTGCATACAATCTTGTGCAGCATTCTCGCACGAAGCATATTGCCATCAGACATCATTTCATTCTCGATCATGTTGCTCAAGAGGATATTATCATCAATCATGTCAAGACCGAAGACAATCTCACTGATATATTCACCAAGCCTCTCGATGAGAAAAGATTATGTGCGTTACAGTGTGAGCTAAACATCTTAGACTTCGCAAACATGCAGTGAGTTGGACTCGGCACCCGTGCTAACACTTCCACATCTTTGAAGGAATGGGTGCATAACACTCGAAGAGTTTGAAAATTTCGACAAAGTGAAATTTTCTCTCTGAGAGTGGATACATTAACGAAGAACTAGACCAACCGGGTGCCACGATAATTGTGCGATGCTCGGGGTCATACAGTTCTTATACGGTGGGTCACGCCACCATAATTCTCTTTTCTTTTAGATTCTTCTCGATCGTAAGTTTTAGTGTTTGTTCGAATGCATTTCCCACATAGCTATTTGCTCGAGTGGTTTGTGTTTATCTGCCTGAGTGAAATGCCTAGGAACCTGTTTTCTCTCTGTTCTATCTCTTCCAGTCTATGCTGATCCATTACAAATCCTCAAACTTTATCTGGAACAAAACTTTATCTGGTGTCCTTGACCACGATTTATATTCGGTCCGAACATTAATCTGTTTTGGTGAAAGCTCTCCAAAATTTGGGGTTTCCCACCCCAAGTCAGGACCACGATCTTTTATGATGGTTGCCACGTGCGATACATCAACTGCCATTCCATCTTGTCCGTTGAATCGCCATCGTCTCTGCTTACAGGCCATTTGATCAAAATCCTCTACGTGCGGTTATTTCCTTTCACATATAAAACCCGCACCACTCTCATTCTTCTAGCTCACTTCTCTTTCTCCTCGCCTCCTCTTCTCCTCAACAAAATATTTTGGAAGAAGGTGAAATTCCTCAGACTGCTTCCCAGGCATCTCCAGCTCGTGTTGAACCTAATGATTCGGTTCCTCCCTCTGCTCCTCAAACGACTCCCGAAGAACATCATCATCAGTCCCCAGTGCCTGGCAATGCTCCAGTTTCAACTGCTAAACTGTCTGATCCCTCTCCACTACGAATTTCACACAACACTGCATGAAGAACTTCAGATGTTGGTCCTTCTACAGCAAAATCAACTTCTGCTCATCACTCAGATTCAGTCATTTATGGCGATGAAGTTATTTCTGTTAAAGATGAGCTAAAATACCCTTATCCTCGCGAGCAACTGCCCTTGTTTTCAATCGGCGTTGGTGTCAAAGGGCCACTTTTCAATCGGAACACTCATCCTAAGTTCTTTCAAGAGAGTCCATACAGCAAGCCCCGCACTTCTGAATCTCCTCGGTTTTGGACTCAGGTACAGGCAATATTTTATTCTCAGATTCTTTATGACAGCCGCAAGATTTTTCCTCATGAGTTCCCGGATATCGCTGCGATGAAGAACATTGGCTGCTTCAATCAAGTATTGCAAGCCATCGAAGATTTTGGCCTCACACATGTCTTTGTATTTCAGCATCCATGGAACAGAGAGATTATTCTTCAATTTTATGCCACACTGTATATCTCCAGTGATGAAGGTGATAGCACGAGGTGGATTTTGGAATGGATGACCGAAGGGAAACGCATAAAATGCTCTTCCATGGACTTTGTCTCTCATTTTCATTTCCCTTGGTTCGAGCATGGCAAGACTGAGATTCGAGTTCATAACATTGATGCCATCTCTGATGAAGATTTCCGTTGCACGACGGATCAAGAAAAGATTCATGACTACACTGGTCCTCCCTTGCCCGAGCACTTGACTTTCAATAATCAAACTCTATATCATATGCTCACTTATACCATCTGTCCTCTGGCTGGGATGAACTCTGACAACGCTATATTTGATGTTCTTCGAAACACCATCCATGCCATCTCCCAAGGATTTATGTTTGATGTCGAAGATATGTTTCTGCGCATTCTGATGGATTCTGCTCAGCATCCAAAGACTATCAAAGTCTTTGGGCCTTGGATTCAGAAGGTGGTTGACTATGCAATGAAAATCGAATATTTAGCCAAAGTCAGTCACAAAAGCTTCGTTCCTCCCGTGCGTGATACGCTGCATGTCATGGAATATTTTTCTTCAGGGAAAGCACCAGTGTCAAGCCCTCCAGACTATCACAATACTTTCAATGGGCCACGGCTTCCTTAGCGTGATCTACAATTGAATACTCAACCTCCTTCACATCTCGAAGTGAGTTTGCGCACTCAACAGCTGCTACTGCAGCATATGGCTGAGGACTGCCGAGAAAAAGAACATCTGGCTACTGAATGGAATGCCATCAACAACCGAACCAAAGTTGTGCACATGATCACGGCTGAAAACAAGAAGCGCCTATAGAAATTGCTTTGGAAGTTCTTCTCCAAGAAGCAATTGAGCAACTCTGATCTCAAAGAACTTTATGAGTATATTGATCAACGGTTTTCAGCTGAAGATTTTCAAGATCGTAGTACTCCGCCTCTGCCAGCTCATGAGCCAACAACTGATTTACTTCGGTTTTAGCTGCGCAAATTGCTCGAGGAATCTGAAGCAACCTTGCCCACTGAGAAACCTACTGAAGGAAATGTCCTGTCTCGCTAGAATCAACAGGCTGATCCCAATATACCTTCATCTTCTCAGCCCCAAGCCAGTATTGAAGCATCTCCTGCTGCTGATGAAGAAGATTTACCAGCCACCTCCAAATCAGAAACATCTTCGGGCAGTTCTTCGGGCGATGCCTCAGAGTGAATCAAATTCACCTCTTTTCGCACTCATGTTATTCGTCACCTTTTTGACACTAGTTGACAAAAAGGGGGAGAATCACATCGAGAGTTTCGATAGATTTGCTCTGTTGGATTTGGTCTTAGTGTTTATTTGCTCTGGTTTATGAGACCTTTGTGCTATATGCTTCAAAGACTATTTGTGCCACTTTATATGCTCTAAGTGCTCTGATGTAAAACTTTTGATCTGTGCTGTAATAATAATAACCCCTCCTGCTGCACTATTTTCTCTCGAAGCATTTGTTTTGCAGGTGGAATTATTGTCAGAAGTCATGAATGATTGCACTATACACTCGATGGATTACATATCATCAGTGCGAATCATTACCTCGAATGATTGAAAAATCCTCCACTTACTTAAATGAATTGCAAGGAATTTCATTGTATATCATCGACCCTGCATACACCTAGGGGGAGTATATTTCATCATCGAGTCAAGTAACGCAAGTTCACTCTTGTTCGATTTATATTTCACTTATCTATCTTCACTTCGATGATTATCTGTTTTGTCAACAACCGTCCAAAAAGGGGGAGATTGTTGGTGCAATGATAAGCCCCTTATGTTTTGGAGTTTGTTGACATAAACAGTATGGGACTTATGTGTTTGCTAGTGCACACAGAGTAACAGGTCCCTGAAGTATCGAGGAGTTTGATGCAAATGACGAAGATAATCTCCCTGCGTGGCAGCGAAGGTTATCACCGAAGATGAAGCTAACAAGAGTGACCCCTAAAAATTGCTGAAGTTCAAGCAATTGGTTCGGTGTCTGTTCGAAGAATATGACTGCGTTCGAGGAAGAGTGAAGACGAAGTGAAGATGTAGCATTTGTTTCATTATTCTTCTTCTTTCTTTGAGTCATAGGACCACCATACTACTAAGAGGGGTGTAGCGTTCGAAGCTTTGATTCTCTTATGCTAAACCCAAATCCTATGAAAGCTGTGAGAGAAATCTCTTTGTGCTCTGAGCAAATACTTGCCAGCAAGAGACTGTGATCTTCTTCGCTGCGAGAGATTTGTCTTGGACCGAGGAGTTAGCATTACTTGTTCCTCAAGTAATGTTACCGTTGCTCCAAAATCCGACCGTTGCAAATGTGTCGGTCGGCCATTGGCTGGACCTCATGCCCAAAATGGTCATTTCCCATCTGGGAAGGCTGCGGCTATAAATAGCCACCCCGCGCCGGCTTTGTCTAGTGGCTGCTCCATTTGATTCTGAGAAGATTGTTGAGCAACCCACTCTCTAAGCGGTTTGATTTTAAAATCCAATGAGAGAAAAACCCTAGAGCCAAAGAATTAGATAGTGGTTCAGCATCACTGGAATCTAAGTTTAGTACGCTCCGCCTATTACTCTTGAGAGCTACAAACTCTCTAGACGGTTAGGTGTCAATTTCTTCAGAGACCAAGAGTGATTGTGGTTCTCGATGAAGAAGTCTATAAAGGTTCGGAGATAGCCTTCAAGCATCTACCACGAGTAATCGGCATCGGTTGACAAATCGATTGTCGAGGAGAATAGGGTGAAGAGAGTTTATCTTCTGTGTTAAGTCACAGCCCCTCCAACCAGACGTAGTCCTTGTGCAGAAGGACGAACTGGTCGAACAAATACCTTGTTGCCATCGAGCATCTTCGGTTATCCCTTTCACCCATGTTTACCTTCGATGTATTTTCTTTCGTATGACTTGTATCAATCCATGTCTTAGTTTCTTTTCAGTACTCTGTTTTAGTTCGCTGTAGTTTGTTTTTCTTTCATTCCGCTGCTGGGTTCTAAGAGATTTAAGTTTTCTGAAGAAAATTTAAAACTCCCATTCAACCCCCCCCCCTCTGGTAGACATACTTCGTTCCTGCAGGACGTAGTAGTACCGCAGGTGGCACCCGCGCTACTACTAACAGACGTAGTAGTAGCTCAGGTGGCACCCGCACTACTACTACCAGTTAGTTGTAGCGCCCTAGTAGTAGCGCGGACACCCGCGCTACTACTAGTCTTTTACCCCGCACTGCTATTAGGTTTTTTCCTAGTAGTGAGATGACATGATGTAGACAAAGTAAACCCAATCAATATGAATAAACCCTATCGTTTTACCCTTAATGGCAACAATGCAAATACGTGTCTTGTCCCTTTTTGTCACTGGGATAGAGTACCACAAGATTGAACCCATCACAAAGCACCTCTCCCACTGAAGATAAATAAATCTAGTTGGCCAAACCAAACAGATAGATGAGAGAGAAATAGAAAGATATAGCAATCATGCATAATAAAGTTCAGAAAAGAATCCATTAATATTCATAATTATTCAAATCATAAACTCAAAATTCATCCGATCCCAACAAACACACCGCAAAAGAAGATTACATCGAATAGAACTCCAAGAACATCGAGGAGAACATTGTATTCAACATCAAAGAGAGAGAAGAAGCCATCTAGCTACTAGCTATGGACCCGTAGGTCTGTGGTGAACTACTCACGCATCATCGGAAGGCAGCAATGATGATGTAGAAGCCCTCCGTGATCGATTCCCCTCCAGCAGAATATCGAAAAAGGCCTCCAAATGGGATCGCTGGAAGAACAGAAGATTGCGGCGGCGGAAAAAGTGTTTTGGGTGGCTCTCTAGTATATTGAGAATAGTAAGGAATTTATAGAGGCAGAATTAGGTCAAGAGGTGCCATGAGGGGCCCACAAGCTTAGGGGGCGCGCCTGGTGAGCTTGTCGCTCCCTCGTGACTCTTCTGGTCTTATACCGAACATTCGTGGGTCCCTTCTGCTCCATAAAAATCACTGTAAAGTTTCATCGTGTTTGGACTCCGTTTGATATTGATTTTCTGAAAAGCAAAAAACAACAGCTAGCACTGGGCACTAGGTTAATTGGCTAGTTCCAAAAATGATATAAAATAGCATATAAATGCATATAAAACATCCAAGATTGATACTATAATCACACAAAACAATCAAAAATTTATAGATACGTTGAAGACGTATCAGGATCGTCGCACTCGTTGCGCTCCTCCTCCAAGTCGTCCGAGCCCGGTGAGTCAGACTTGACAGGGATCACCGTCGAGGGGCCAGCCTCCTTCTCCTTCTTCACCGCTTTCTTCTTCTACTCGGCCTCATGCTTTCAGAAGAACTCACGCTCGGCCTGGACATACTCCGGATGCTCCCGCGCGAACCTCACCATCGCCGCGTCGTCACTATCACCGGGAGCAACAAGAATCGCCAGCTTCCTCCTCTTCTTCTCCTCCCTTTCTCATCCATCCATCGAATGTTAATATTCTTTGGCCCGATCAACTCCGCCTTCGCCTGAGTATAAATCTCTGGGAAGTTCATCTCGTGCCTCCACTGGCCGAAACACCACGCGGCGATGTCATACGCACGTGCGAACACGTCGGCAGAGCCGTATATGTCGATCTAGTAGTGATAGCCATCGCGTTGGAACTCCACCCGAAGTTCCTGGATCAGTTCTTCCATTCCCCGAAGAAGCCGGTCTTGCTCTTGGGAACCTTCTTCGGCGGCATGGCGGCGGCGTGGGTGTGGTGGAGTTGAGGTGGGTATGTGATAACCCACAAGTATAGGGGATCGCAACAGTTTTCGAGGGTAGAGTATCAACCCAAATTTATTGATTCGACACAAGGGGAGCCAAAGAATATTCATGAGTACTAGCAGTTGAGTTGTCAATTCAACCACACCTAAAAGACTTAATATCTACAGCAAGGTGATCAGTAGCAAAGTATTATGATAGTAAAAGTAACAGTGGCAATAGTAACAGTAGCAGTTTTGTAGTGATTGTAACAGCAGTAGCAACGAAAGTAACTTAGCGAAGATCAATATGTGAAAAGCTCGTAGGCATTGGATCAGCGATGGATAATTGTGTTGGATAATATTCATCATGTAGCAGTCAAAACCTAGGGTGACACAGAACTAGCTCCAATTCATCAATGTAATGTAGGCATGTATTATGTGTGTAGTCATACATGCTTATGGAAAAGAACTTGCATGACATCTTTTGTCCTACCCTCCCGTGGTAGCGGGGTCCATAAGGAAACTAAGGGATATTAAAGCCTCCTTTTAATAGAGAACCAGTACAAAACATTAGCACTTAGTGAATACATGAACTCAAACTACGGTAATCACCGGAAAGAATCCCAATTATTGTCACCTTGGGGTATGCGGATCATAACTCGTAATAGGTTTGTATAACTTGCAAGATAGGATCAAGAACACAAATATATTCATGAAAACATAATAGGTACAGATCTGAAATCATGGCACTAGGGCCCTAGTGACAAGCATTAAGCATATCAAAGTCATAGCAACATCAATCTCAGAACATAGTGGATACTAGGGATCAAGCCCTAACAAAACTAACTCGATTACATGATAAATCTCATCCAACCCATCACCGTCCAGCAAGCCTACAAAGGAATTACTCACTCCCGGCGGTGAGCATCATGAAATTGGCGGTGAAGGAAGATTGATGATGACGACGGCAACGGCTTCCACCCTCCGGAGCCCCGAACGGACTCTAGATCAGCCCTCCCGATGAAGAACAGGAGGTGGCGGCGGCTCCATATCATAAAACGCGATGAATCCTTCTGTCCGAATATTTTTTCTTGGTGAATAGGTATATATGGAGTTGGAGTTAGGGTTGCCGGAGGTCCAGGGGGCCCACAAGCTCACCAGGCGCGCACTAGGGGTGGGCGCCTCCTGAGCTTGTGGCTCCTGGGTGGCCCCCATCTGGTATATTCTTCCACCAATATTTTTTATATATTCCACAAAAATTCTCCGTAATTTTCAAGTCAATCCGAGAACTTTGATTTCTGCACAAAAATAACACCATGGCAATTCTGCTGAAAACAGCGTCAGTCCGGGTTAGTACCATTCAAATCATGCAAATTAGAGTTCAAAACGAGGGCAAAAGAGTTTGGAAAAGTAGATACGATGGAGACGTATCAACTCCCCCAAGCTTAACCCATTGCTTGTCCTCAAGCAATTCAGTTGACAAACTAAAAGTGACAAAGAAAAACTTTTACAAACTCTTGTTTGATCTTGTTATTGCAAATATGTCTAACCAATGTTCAGGTTTTTGGCAAAGATTATGAACTAACCACATTCACAATAACACTTAGGTCTCACATTTACTCATATCAATAGCATAACCAACTAGCGAGCAATAATAAGAAATCTCGGATGACAACACTTTTTTTCAAAACAATCATGATACAATATGATATAATGGTATCTCTCTAGCCCTTTCTGAGACCGCAAAACATAAATGCAGAGCACCCCTGAAGTTCAAGCACTGACTAGACATTGTAATTCATGGCAAAAGAGATCCAGTCACACTCATACTCAACATCAATGAAGAAGAAAGCATAAAAATGGCGGTGGTGATCTCCAGCTGGTGCTTTAATGAGAAGATGATGACTCAACAATAAAAGTAAATAGATAGGCCCTTTGCAGAGGAAAGCAGGGATTTGCAGAGGTGCCAGAGCTCGAAGCTTTTAAAACAGAGATGAATATAATTTAGAGAGGCATGCTTTCATTGTCAACATAACAACCGGGAGATCTCACTATGTTCCATGCTAGACACATTATAGGCGGTTCCCAAACAGAATGGTAAAGTTTTACTCCCCTCCACTAACAAACACAAGCCATGGCTAGCCGAATCCTTGGGTACCCTCCATACCAACAACAATCCGAGGGAGTTTTGTTTCATTATTATATTTTGATTTTTGATTTTGATCATAGGACTGGGCATCCCGATTACCAACCACTTTCTCGTGAACGACAAGCGAATAAACACTCATCGTGAGAATAACCCACCTAGCATGAAAGATACTGACAGCCCCCTGTCGCTACATGAGCGATTCAGGCATACAAAACAAATTATTATTTGAAGATTTAGAGTTTGGCGCATGCAAATTTACTTGGAATGGCAGGTAAATACCGCATATAGGTAGGTATGGTGGACTCATACGGAATAACTTTGGGTTTAAGGAAGTGGGTGCACAAGCGGTATTCCCGCTTAGTACAAGTGAAGGCTAGCAAATATATTGAGGAGCGACCAACTAGAGAGCGACAACGGTCATAAATATGCGTTGACATTAGTCAACATTGAATACAAACATCAGTAGGATATAAATCACCATGAACATAAATATCATGGAGGCTATGTTGGTTTTGATTCAACTACATGCGTGAACATGTACCAAGTCAAGCCACTCGAACAATATCTTTTACTAACCTATCTCGAGAGAGCATGACCGGTGTCACTTGGGATCGAAGTGGAGGCAAAGATATTTAATGTTGTCCTTCATTAATGAGAGGGAGGTAGCTATCTTAGTTCATTTAATGAGTGTGGGAGAGATAGTTGATTAAGTAGTAGATGTACCTGGAGGAGAGATCAGTCTAACTAGTGGAGAGGGAAGAGTGCTAGTGAGTGAATGGAGAGAGAGAAGAAAAAGCTAGTGACGAAGAGAGGAAGGAGAGCCATTAGTGAAGATGATGGAGGGGCAAAGGAGATAGAGGGAGGAGGGGGCAGAAGAAAGCAAGTGTGAAGAAAGAGCTAGCTAGAGGAATGGGGAGGTAGAGGGAGAGGGAGGAGGGGGAATAAAGGTGGCTGCTTTTTTTAGGCAAATAAAGGTGGCCGATGTACTTAGTAGTGGCGCGGGGAACGGGCCCGTGCTACTACTAAGCCCATTATTTGTAGCGCAGCCTCGGGCACGCGCGCTACTACTAAGTGGTGCCCACCAGCTGGCCCCGTCTATCCATGGTAGTAGCGTAGTGTGGCACACCCTGTTACTACCATTAACTTAGTAGTAGTGTGGTTCTTTATATCCCGCACTACTACTATTGCCTATCCCCGGGGGCATGCTAGGGGGCACTTTGTAGTAGCGCGGGCTTGCTGTACCTGCGCTACTATTATGCTCTACCAGTAGTGCACTTTTTTACCCGCGCTTACATTTTTGTTCAAACTACGTGAACATTATTTTTACACTGCGCAAATTTTTTTCAAAAATGTCATGAACTGTTTTTAGTGGTACAGAACAATTTTTTAAACAATTATAAATTGCATGAACTTTTTCTTTAAATGTCACGAACATGTTCGTAGTGGTACAGATTTTTTCAAAACAAGTATGAACAGTTTTTTACATTGTATATTTTTGAATGTGACAAATAGTTTTTAATAGTATGAAATGTTTTCTAAAAATTGTGCAAACGTTCGTTTTCATTGTGTAAATATTTTTGGAAATACCACCAACAATTTTTTGAAACACGTGAACATTTTCTAAATATCAGGAATAAAATGTGATGAACATTTTTTTGAATGCTCTGAACATTTTCCAAAAATTGCACAAACATTTGTTTTTACACTAGATGATTAGTTTTTTAGATGCATGAACCCATTTAAAAATTTAAGTAAATTAATCTCTGGAATATATGTATTTGAAATATTTAGATAACATGAATAAAACTAAAAAAAGGAAAAGAGAACAAAATGAAAACCAACGAATGAACCGAGCGCTAGGTCTATACTGGGCCAACCCACTAGAAGCTGCCAGGCGAGTGCACGCTCTATCTCATGGGTGCTGATATGTCTCGCTTCACGCGAGATGAGAGGAAGTATCACCGAAGGGGCAGGGCGAGTTCGGCTGGTCCAGGTACTTCATGCAATTCCTCATCTAGTGTCATTTAGCCTTGAAGTAAAAACATTCAGTCTTAGTAGTAGCTCTGCGCTTGTTCCTTTTCTTGGACTCGGTCGAAATAGCACCATTAGATTTCTTCTTGGACGTGCCTTTCTTTTTGTAACTTTTTGTCTTCTGCAGCATCAACACCATCTTGGACTTGGCGAACAACTCATCTATGGTCTTGTGCGTTCCCATCATGTTGTAATTCATGATAAACCCATTGTAAGACGGGGCGGGGGGGAGTAAAGCATGGCGAGCTCCTATGGTTCCCACTGATAAACAGGCTCCTGATATGGCTCAGGTGCTGGTGCTGACTCAGGTACTGAGGGTTGTATCAGACCCCAGTATTTGTAGATGTCATCGGGCGTAATAATGTACCTGCCTGAATAAAGATCGAACAAAGACGATGCAAGCAAAGTAATAATCTCACGAGTACCCTGACTGAATACTAAGTTGTAGAGGAGTCGCTTTTGCTTATCATTGTCACTAAAATGATGCGCTACCATACTAGCATAATCTAAATATTTAGTGGGTAGCGGCATCTCCTCCTGCTCCTCATGTCTAACAGGAATTTCAAAATGTGCAGCGAGGCGGGAGGCATAAATACCACCGTAAATAATACCCTTGGAACGGTTTGTGTGTAATCGTCGAGCAACCATAGCGCCCAAACTAAAAGTTCTGTCAGCATATAAAGCATGGCGCAAAATAGCAAGGTCAGCTGCACTGAGAGAGACACTCTCCCAACGGCCGATCAAACATCTCCCGGCAAATAATGAATAACAGCGTAAAACAGGAAAATGTAGACTAGCCACTCTCACTTCCGACACTCCTCTCTCCTCTCCCACAGTAGTTTCAGAGATGAAATCCTTCATGTCTCTTGGACGTGGATCACAGACGTTGCCCTCATAAGGTATTTTGCAAACATTGCAAAAATCATATAATGTCATTTTCTTAGGCACATCATACAAGTGAAATTCTACCATAGGTGGTTCCTTCCTAGGATAAAAGTGAAAGTTCTGCACGAAGGTATTAGTGAGTAGGAGGTATAGGTCCCACTTATCTTCGAGGAAGGGGACGATGCCGGCATTGTTTGCCAAATAATAGAAATCCTCATAAATTCCCGCCTCCTTAAAAATGTGTCACTCGGCCACTCGCACGGCTGAACCTCCGCCGCACGCAGAAGATTGTACTTGGGCTTCTCCTCCGGAGTTTCCTCTGAATTACGACTTGATGAGCCCCTTAACCATCTCCTCATGGCTTTTATTTTCTATGAATAATTCAAAATAAGGGTGAACAAAACTCAACAAAATTGATAGCAACTACTCCCACAAGTGCCTAGAGGCCATATCAAGCAACAAAACTACTTTGAACCATATAAATTTGACATGCAAGCTCAAGAACATGGTCACCACAGCAGCAAAAATTTGCAATGTATAGAGCACTAGAGCAAAAACTAATTGGACCAAGGGAGGAGTCACATACCGATGAACAATCCCCCAAAACAGTTTCGAAAATGGAGCTCTGAGCAAGGAGATCGAAAATGGCAGCAAAATGAGCAAGAACACGGGTTTGAGCAAGGGAGTGATTTTTTTTGGAGGGAGAAGAAGTGCATGGGTGGCAGCAATAAGTGAGGGGGCCTACGTGGGCCCCACAAGCTTGCTAGGTGCGCCCAGGGGGTGGGCGTGTCCTGTGAGCTTGTGGCTCACAGGTGCACCCCCCTGGGTTGTGTTTAGTGCCAAAAATTTTCAAATATTACAGAAAAAATCACATTAAATTTTCAGGGCATTTGGAGAACTTTTATTTTCTGCTCATTTTTTATTGGACGGATAATTCAGAAAACTGTATAATCATGGCATTTCTACTTTATTAACTCTAAATAACAAAAAGTAAAAAGTGGGTACAGAAGGTTGTGTTTACTAAATCCATCCATCACATGCCCGTCAAAAGGAATCCATTAATAAGGTTGATCAAGTCTTATTAACAAACTTCTTTCGAATGACATGAAACCGGAGAATCTTCGTATAGCACTAGGTTACCTCAACGTGGATATGCATGTCCCCAACAATAAGACTTCCATATTTCTTTTTAACAGTAGGAATAGGGAATTCAAAACCTCCGATAGTAATTGTTGAAATTTTTCTAATAGAATTGGTACTATTCACTTGAGGTTGTTTCTTCAAAAACTGTACCGTATGCTCATTACCGTTGACATGAAAAGTGACATTGCCTTTTTTGCAATCAATAACAGCCCCTGCAATGTTCAAAAAGGTTCTACCAAGGATGATCGACATACTTCCGTCCTCAGGTATATCAAGAATAACAAAGTCCGTTAAGATAGTAACATTTGCAACTACGACAGGCACATCCTCACAAATACCGATGTGTATAGCAGTTGATTTATCAGCCATTTGCAAAGAGATTTTAGTTGGTGTCGACTTATGCAAATCTAGTCTTCGATACAAAGAGAAAGGCATAACACTAACACCGGCTCCTAAATCACACAAAGCAGTTTAACATAGTTTCTTTTAATGGAGCAAGGTATAGTTGGTATTCCTGGGTGTCCTAGTTTCTTTGGTATTCCACCCTTAAATGTGTAATTAGCAAGCATGGTGGAAATTTCAGCTTTCGGTATCTTTCTTTTATTTGTAACAATATATTTCATATACTTAGCATAAGGGGACATTTTCAGAATATCAGTCAAACGCAAGCGCAAAAAGACAGGTCTAAGCATTTCAACAAAGCACTCAAATTCTTCATCATATTTATTCTTTGAAGCTTTAGGAGGTAAGGGCATGGGTTTCTGAACCCATGTTTCCCTTTCTTTACCATGTTTCCTAGCAGTGAAGTCTCTCTTATCATATCTTTTATTCTTAGGTTGTGGGTTATCAAGATCAATAGCAGGTTCTATCTCCACATCATTATCATTATTAGGTTCAGCATCTACATGAACATCATCATTATTACTATTACTAGGTTCATGTTCATCACCAGATTGAGTTTCAGCATCAGAAATAGAATTATCATTTGGATTCTCAGGTGTGTCTACAGTAGGTTCACTAGAGGCATACAAAGTCCTATCATCTTTCTTTTTAGGAGGACTAGGTGTGTCAGTACTAATTCTTTGAGAATCTTGTTCAATTCTTTTAGGATGACCTTTAGGATACAAAGGTTCCTGAGTCATTTTACCACCCCTAGTCATAACTCTAACAGCATGATCATCCATCTTATTGTTCATCTCATTAAGTATATCATGTTGTGCTTTGAGGATTTGCTCTACTTGAGTTCTTATCATGGATGCATGTTTACTCACACCCTTGACCTCATTAATAGTTCTAAACATATAGTCACTCAAGCGTTCAATCATATAAGCATTTCCTTTCAATTGTCTTCTAACATATGCATTGAAGTTTTCTTGTTTAACAATAAAGTTATCAAATCCATCCAAGCATTGACTTGCAGATTTAGTATAAGGAATATCACCTTCATCAAATCCATATAGAGAATTTACCTCTCCTACCTGTGTCGGGGTATTAAGACCATGTATTTCTTCAATAAGTGGTAAATTCTTAACATCTTCAGCTTTAATACCTTTTTCTTTCATAGATTTCTTTGCCTCTTGCATATATTCAGGACTGAGAAATAGAATACCTCTCTTCTTCGGAGTTGGCTTGGGCGGCGGTTCAGAAAGAGTCCAATCATTAACATTACTCAATATATTATTCAATAGTTCTTCAGCAGGTTGTCAGAATCGCGATTCTGTTATACGATTCTACGACTTTACGATCCAAACTAACCCCTATGATTCTATGATTTTAGTTTCTAGAATCTACGTTTCTACGATCCTGATAGTGAAGATTCTATGATTTGCGATCCTACCATCAGAGCTCCGATCCAATTCAAAATCACGATTCTAACAACCAGCTTGTTCAACAATTCGTTCCCTGAAAACACAACCAGCACAACTATCTAGGTGGTCCCTAGAAGCATCGGTTATTCCATTATAAAAGATATCAAGTATTTCATTTTTCTTAAGAGGATGATCAGGCAAAGCAGTAAGTAATTGGAGAAGCCTCCCCCAAGCTTGTGGGAGACTCTCTTCTTCAATTTGCACAAAGTTAAATATTTCCTGTAAAGCAGCTTGTTTCTTATGAGCAAGAAAATATTTTTCAGAGAAGTAATATATCATATCCTGGGGACTACGCACACAACCAGGAGAATTATACCATATCTTAGCATCACCCTTCAATGAGAAAGGAAACAACTTAAGAATATAGTAATAGCGAATTTTTTTCCTCATGAGCAAATAGGGTGGCTATATCATTCAATTTAGTAAGATGTGCCACAACAGTTTCAGTTTCATAACCATGGAAAGGATCAGATTCAACCAAAGTAATTAACTCAGGATCGATAGAGAATTCATAATCCTTATTGGTAACAAAGATGGGTGAAGTAGAAAACTTAGGATCATATTTCATTCTAGCATTCAAATATTTTTCTTTCCACTTGCATAGTAATTTCTTAAAATCATCTCTATCCTTACAAGTAAGAAAGTCCCTAGCTACCTCTCCATCCATAACATAATCCTCAGGTATATCAGGCAATTCATATCTAGGTGAGCTAGGTCTAATAGGTGTTTCAAAGTGTTCATTTCAATAATTTCATCAGTTTCAGTAATCTCATCAGTTTCAGCAATCTCATTTTCTTTAGCTCTAGCAAGTTGTTCATCAAGAATTCACCCAGTGGCACATGTTTATCAAGCAAAGTACTAGCATCATCATAAGTATCATTAAGATCAGAACTAGCATCATTAATTACTTGCGATGTATCAGGATTAATAGCAGGTGGTGGTGTCGCAAGTTAACTCAAAACAGAAAGTGAATCAAGTGCAGAGCTAGATGGCAGTTCCTTACCTCCCCTCGTCCTAGAGGGAACGATCTTGGTTCTGGTATCTTTCAGATTCTTCATAGTGATCAATAGATATAAATCCCAAGTGACTCGGCAAATAGAGCTATGCTCCCCGGCAACGGCGCCAGAAAAAGGTCTTGATAACCCACAAGTATAGGGGATCGCAACAGTTTTCGAGGGTGGAGTATTCAACCCAAAGTTCTTGATTCGACACAAGGGGAGCCAAAGAATATTTGAGAGTATTAGCAGTTGAGTTGTCAATTCAACCTAACCTGAAAGACTTAATATCTGCAGCAAGGTGATCAGTAGCAAAGTTGTATGATAGTAAAAGTAACAGTGGCAATAGTAAGAGTAGCAGTTTTGTAGTGATTGTAACAGCAGTAGCAATGAAAGTAACTTAGCGAAGATCAATATGTGAAAACTCGTAGGCATTGGATCAGCGATGGATAATTGTGTTGGATAATATTCATCATGTAGCAGTCATAACCTAGGGCGACACAGAACTAGCTCCAATTCATTAATGTAATGTAGGCATGTATTCCGTATGTAGTCATACGTGCTTATGGAAAAGAACTTACATGACATCTTTGGTCTTACCCTCCCGTGGCAGCGGGGTCCATAAGGAACCTAAGGGATATTAAGGCCTCCTTTTAATAGAGAACCGGAACAAAGCATTAGCACTTAGTGAATACATGAACTCCTCAAACTACTGTAATCACCGGAAAGAATCCCAATTATTGTCACCTTGGGGTATGCGGATCATAACTCGTAATAGGTTTGTATAACTTGCAAGATAGGATCAAGAACACAAATATATTCATGAAAACATAATAGGTTCATATCTAAAATCATGGCACTCGGGCCCTAGTGACAAGCATTAAGCATAGCAAAGTCATAGCAACATCAATCTCAGAACATAGTGGATACTAGGGATCAAGCCCTAACAAAACAAACTCGATTACATTATAAATCTCATCCAACCCATCACCGTCCAGCAAGCCTACGAAGGAATTTCTCACTCCCGGCGGTGAGCATCATGAAATTGGCGGTGAAGGAAGGTTGATGATGACGATGGCGACAGATTTCACCGTCCGGAGCCCCGAACTGACTCCAGACCAGCCCTCCCGATGAAGAACAGGAGGTGGCAGCGGATCCGTATCGTAAAACGCGATGAATCCTTCTCTTCAATTTTTTTCTTGGCGAATAGGTATATATGGAGTTGGAGTTAGGGTTGCCGGAGGTCCAGGGGGCCCACAAACTCACCAGGTGCACCCCCTGAGCTTGTGGCTCCAGGGTGCCCCCCCTCTGGTATATTCTTCCGCCAATATTTTTTATATATTCCACAAAAATTCTCCGTAAATTTTCAAGTCAATCTGAGAACTTTGATTTCTACACAATAATAACACCATGGCAATTCTGCTAAAAACAGCGTCAGTCCGGGTTAGATCCATTCAAATCATGCAAATTAGAGTCCAAAACAAGGGCAAAAGAGTTTGGAAAAGTAGATACGATGGAGACGTATCGGTATGGTGGCCAAATGTGGCGACGGCGTGGTGGGTGAGCTCCAAATCTAGCGATGGCCCAGCGATTCAAGGCGTGGGGCTCCGGCTGCGTCGGGGTGGGGAGGCTGGATGCTAAGAGGACGGTGACGGAGGAGCTCAAATCAGGCGGCGCCGCGGCAACAGAAAAGCAGTGGCTTGATACGTCCATTTTGCATCATGTTTTCTTACTGTTATTTATAGTGTTTTTACTCAATATAACACTTTATGGAGTAATTCTAATGCTTTTTCTCTCATAATATGCAAGGTTTACACAAAGAGGGAGAATACTGGCAGCTGGAATTCTGGACCTAAAAAACCTTCGTCAGAGATACCTATTCTGCACATCTCCAAATAAGCTGAAATTTTATGGAAATTTATTTTGGAATATATTAAAAAATACTGGAGGGGGCCACCGAGGTGCCTACTAGGCACCAGGGCGCGCCTCTCCCCCCTGGCGCGCCCTGGTGGGTAGTGGGGGCCCTGGCCCACCTTCGCTGCCCATCTTATAGTACATAAGGTCTTTTGACCTAGAAAAAATAAGGAGAGGACTTTCGGGACGGAGCACCACCGTCACGAGGCGGAACTTGGGCATGAGCACTTTTGCTCTCCGGCGGAGCGATTCCACCGGGGATACTTCCCTCCGGGAGGGGGAAATCAAAGCTATCACCATCACCAACAACCCTCACCTTGGGAGGATCAATCTTCATCAACATCTTCACCAGCACCATCTCATCTCTTGTTTTCAATCTTTGTATCAAAACCTCAGATTGGTACCTATGGGTGACTAGTAGTGTTGATTACATCTTGTAGTTCATGCTAGTTGGTTTATTTGGTGGAAGATTATATGTTCAGATCCATTATGATATTTATTACTCCTCTGATCTTCAGCATGAATATGATTTGTGAGTAGTTTGTTTTGTTCTTGAGGACACGGGAGAAGTCATGTTACAAGTAATCATGTGAATTTGATATTCGTTCGATATTTTGATGATATGTATGTTGTGATTCCCTTAGTGGTGTTATGTGAACGTAGACTACATGACACTTCACCATCTTTGGTCCTAAGGGAATGCATTGTGGAGTAGTTATTAGATGATGGGTTGCTAGAGTGACAGAATCTTAAACCCTAGTTTATGTGCTATTCCGTAATGGGCTGATTTGGATCCACATGTGTTATTGCTATGGTTAGATTTTATCTTAATTCTTCTTTCCTAGTTGTGGATGCTTGCGAGAGGCGTTAATCATAACTGGGAGGCTTGTTCAAGTAAGAACAACACCCAAGCACCGGTCCACCCACATATCAAATTATCAAAGTAGCGAACGCGAATCAAACAAATATGATGAAAGTGACTAGATGAAATTCCCGTGTGTCCTCGAGAACATTTTACTTATTATTTGAGACCGTTCCGGCCTGTCCTTTACTAAGAAAAGGATTGTACTACCTTGCTGCATCTATTGTTACTATTGCTACTTGTTACTTATTACAAATTATCTTGCTATCAAACTATCTGTTACCGACAATTTCAGTGCCTGCAGAAAATACCTTGCTGAAAACCACTTGTCATTTCCTTCTGCTCCTCGTTGGGTTCGACACTCTTACTTACCGAAAGGACTATGGTTGATCCCTATACTTGTGGGTCATCAAGACTCTTTTCTCGCGCCGTTGTCGAGGAGTGAAGCGCTCTTGGTAAGTGGAAATTGGTAAGAAAAAATATATATTACGTGCTGAAATTTACTGTCACTTGTTACTATGGAAAACAATCCTTTGAGGGGTTTGTTCGGGGTATCTTCACCTCGGCCGGAAACACAAAGATTTGCCCCTCAACCTATTACACCTACTGAAAATATTGGTTATGAAATTCCTTCAGGTATGATAGAGAAACTGCTAGCTAATCCCTATGCAGGAGATGGAATGAAGCATCCTGATATGCACCTGATTTATGTGGATGAAATTTGTGGATTGTTCAAGCTTGCAGGTTTACCCGGAGATGAAGTTAAGAAGAAGGTTTTCCCTTTATCTTTGGGGGTAAAAGCATATACATAGTATAGGCTATGTGATGATATTGGAGCTTGGAACTGGAATCGATTGAAATTGGAATTTCATCAAAAAAATTATCCTATGCATCTAGTTCATCATGATCAGAATTATATATATAATTTTTGGCCTCGTCAAGGAGAAAGTATCGCTCAAGCTTGGGTGAGGCTTAAGTCAATATTATATTCATGCCCCAATCATGAGCTCTCAAGAGAAATTATTATACATAATTTTTATACTCGGCTTTCTCGTAATGATTAATCCATGCTCGATACTTCTTGTACTGGTTCTTTTATGAAGAAGACTATTGAATTCAGATGGGATCTCTTGGAAAGAATTAAACGCAATTCTGAAGATTGGGAACTTGACGAAGGTAAGGAGTCAGGTATAAAACTTGAGTTTGATTGTGTTAAAACCTTTCTGGATACCGATGCTTTTCATAATTTTAGCACTAAATATGGACTTGACTCTGAGATAGTAGCTTCTTTTTGTGAATCATTTTCTACTAATGTTGATCTCCCTAAGGAGAAGTGGATTAAATATCATCCCCCTATTAAAGAAAAGATTGAGGAACCAGTTATAGTTAAGGATGAAACTATTATTTACAATGTTGATCCAGTTATGCCTACTACTTATATTGAAAAACCACCTTTCCCTGTTAGGATAAAGGAACATGCTAAGTTTTCGACCATGGTCAACAAAAGTAATATTAGAGCACCTAGACCCTCTGAACAAATTAAAGTAGAACCTAGTATTGCTATGGTTAAAGATCTCTTGGTTGATAATGTTGATGGGCATGTTATTTATTTCTGTGATGAAGCTGCTAGAATTGCCAAACCCGATACTAAAGACAAGAATAAACCCGTTGTTGGCATGCCTGTTGTCTCAGTTAAAATAGGAGATCATTGTTATCATGGATTATGTGATATGGGGGCTAGTGTCAGTGCTATTTCTTTTACTCTTTACCAAGAAATATGAATGATATAGCACCTGCTGAAATAGAAGATATTGATGTTACTATTAAACTTGCAAATAGAGATACTATCACACCATTTGGGATTGTTAGAGATGTTGAAGTCTTGTGTGGAAAGATAAAATATCCTACTGATTTTCTAGTTCTTGGTTCTCCACAAGATGATTTTTGTCCCATTATATTTGGTAGACCTTTCTTTAACACTGTTAATGCTAACATAGATTGCAAGAAAGAAACCGTCAGTGTTAATTTTGGTGATGTGTCTCATGAGTTTAATTTTTATAAGTTTCGTAGGAAACCCCATGATAAAGAATAGCCTAGTAAGGATGAAATAATTGGTCTTTCTTCTATTGTCGTAACTCCTACTAATCCACTAGAACAATATTTGCTCGACCATGAAAATGATATGCACCTACATGAAAGAAATGAAATAGATACGATGTTCTTTGAACAACAACCTATTCTCAAACATCATTTTCCTATTGAAACTCTAGGAGGTCCTCCTCCACCTAAGGGTGATCCTGTTTTTGAATTGAAACAATTACCTGATACTTTGAAATATGCTTATCTCGATGAAAAGAAGATATATCATGTTATTATTAGTGCTAACCTTACAGAGCATGAAGAGAAAAGATTATTAAAAACTCTGAGGAAGCACCGAGCTGCTATTGGATATCTCTTGATGATCTTAAGGGCATTAGTCCCACTCTCTGTTAGCACAAGATTAATATGGAACCAGATGCTAAACCAGTTGTTGATCATCAGCGACGATTGAATCCTAAGATGAAGGAAGTGGTAAGAACTGAAATATTAAAGCTTCTGGAAGCAGGTATAATTTATCATATAGCTGATAGTAGATGGGTAAGTCTTGTTCATTGTGTTCCTAAGAAAGGAGGTATTACTGTTGTTCCTAACAATAAAAATGAACTTATCCCACAAAGAATTGTGACTGGTTATAGAATGGTAATTGATTTCAGAAAATTAAACAAAGCCACTAGAAAGGATCATTACCCTTTACCTTTTATTGATCAAATGCTAGAAAGATTATCTAAGCACACACACTTTTGCTTTCTTGATGGATATTCTGTTTCTCTCAAATACCCGTATCACAACCTGATCAAGAGAAAACCACGTTTACTTCCTTTTGGAACTTATGCTTATAGACGTATGTGTGACGCCCCCGGCTTAATCGTGCACTAATCATACATGCAAATGCACAAAATCAAGCCTAAGGACTCACTTGAAGGAATCACAACACAACTCTAAAACATAAATAAAGTCATACAAGCTTTATATTACAAGCCAGGGGCCTCAAGGGTTCGAATACATAAGCTTGATGTCATCAAGCATCAGCGGAAGCGTTAGATATCTGAGTACAGACATAAAAGAGAAATAGATAAGCCTTTAAGAAGGCGGGGCAAAAGAAAACACTACGATCGAAAAGGCGTAGGCCTCCTGCCTAGGAGCCTCCGATCCTACTCCTGGTCGTCGGCAAGCTCGTAGTAGTAACCACCCTCGGGGTGGTAGTAGTAGTCGTCGATGGGGGCAGCTAGCTCCAGGGCTCCGTCATCTGGTTGCATCAAACGGGTATGGGTAAAAAAGAAAGCAAAGCAACCGTGAGTACTCATCCGAAGTACTCAGCAAGCAAGGATCTACACTACATATGCAACATTATCAAAGAAAGGCTGTATATGTGGACTGGGCTGCAGAATGCCAAAATAGAGAGAAGGCCTAGTCCTATCGAAGACTAGCATCTTCAGCGGTCTTGCAGCATTAGAAGAGTGTAGATTAGCACAGTATAAAGTAGTAGCAGTATTAAGTATCAACCTCGGCCAGAGATCCTTCCTCGACTCCCTGCGAGAAAGCGATCCCAGAGCCCTAGTATCCATTCTCACCTCGTCATTAAGTTCTAGTTGTATCGATCGGGATACAACTCCGAGCGTCCGTTACCGAGGATCTGGCTATGCATAGATTAGTTCTTCCCTGCAGGGGTGCACCAACTTACCCACCACGCTCGATTAACTCCGGCCGGACACACTTTTCTGGGTCATGCCCGGCCTCGGCAAAACGATACGCCGCAACACGACCTAGGATCTAAAGAGAGGTCAGCACGCCGGACTAACCTATGCGCACAGGGGTCTTGGGCCTTCGCCCTGCGCGCTCCTGCATGTTGCGAGGACGCCCAGTAGCAGACCTAGCCCCCTTAATACAAGTGCGGGCTTAACCAGTCCAATCCGAAGTGGGTCGCTCCTCGCTGACGTCTATAGAGCTTCGGCCGATGCATACGACGCAGAGTGCCCATAACTGATCCCACGTGATGGTTAGTGCTATCGGGCCAAAGGCCCACTCGGATCAAATATCCAAATTGTTAGTGTGTTGGGGGTTTGCGGTAACGAGCAGAGAATCACGATCGATGTGACCCCATCGCCCCGTTTCGAGGACTTGCGGCAAGGGCTGAGAATGCCCGGCCACGCCTCGTAATTACCTCACGAGCACCCTCCAGGTCAACCCGTCTCCACATCACTCGCGGGTACCCCTCAGGGTCGACCCGCCTTTCCAAGTAACAGTTGTAAAGTCCAAGTATCCATGTGTCCATAACATCAGGGAATCCGAGGTATCACCCTCATTGGATTCCTACTCGATGTATCCGTCAAGGTGAACCTAGGAGGAATCACCCTCGATGGGTTCACACTTGAGGTGTTGCACGACAGCATCGTTATTGGGAGTGGTGCAGGAGGAATCCCGGGGCCGGGACACGAAATCCCAGAAATTAACCCCTCGTGTCATCACCAGCCCAGGATTACTGTTACCGGTGGACACGTCCTTATTACAGATTACCAAGCTATTACAAGAATTGGATACAAGACCATAAAGGTCCAACGATACAATACTGATATTTGGTGGTGGTTGACGGAATTGACTCGTGGTTCCCCAACGTCGATGGGGCTCCATCCCCACAGGAACAGCTGACCCGGATAATTCCTATCCGCGTGGCTGCTATCCTAGGCTCCGCACGGTCGTCGTTGTGGTATTCCTCGTAGAACTCCTGACCTGGCCAAGTAAATAGCCAGGGACAAGCCTTTGAGTATGTTTGAATGTACTCGCAAACATCCTGAACAAGAGATATACCGAATGCAGCAACAAAATATATGATCATGTTGAACCAAACTATACGCGTATGCTCATGCTGGATCATGCTAAAATGCTCATAGTGACACAAATCTAAATCATGACATGACAATAGAAAAATGATACGGAAGTAAATATAGCATGTTAGTCATGATCAAACTTATTAGAAATAAAGCAAATGAATGCCACGGGTAGTCTAGCCAGCCCAAGTGACATTCAGCAAAATAAAAGAAATGCCAATCGGGTGTCCACAAGAGTAGTAGTGGGACCGCCTGTAAACTCGAGGGACGCCACAAGAGGTCTTGAAGAGAAATGCCAGTCAGGTGTCAAGTGACGCCACGGTCGGACTTGAAGAGAAATGCCAATCAGGTGTCCACAAGAGTAGTGGCGGGATAAACCGCCTGTTAACTCGAGAGACGCCACGAGAGGTCTTGAAAATAAAGCTGAGTGCCCGGGGTAGTCTAGCCAGCCCCTGAGACACTCAGGAAACTCAAAAATAAGAGAAACGGGTTAGTCCTCAATAATATGCATAACCATAATAATATTTAACATGCATAAAATATTCATGGTAGCATCAGGGTGTCAAATATTATCCTGCAAAATATTTCAGGCATATTTAATTATTTTCCTCCAAAGACCGACACTTGACCAACCCAGACTGTAGCCCTTAACCGCGGACACGGCTATTCGAATAGGTTTAAACTCTGCAGAGGGTGTACTCTTTACCCACAAGTAAAGGATTTCTTTAGTCAGTCCCGTGACACTGACTAATTCCCATTATGGTCTTTGGGTTGAAAACACACCTGACCAGCACACACCAGATTATCTTTCCGGATGCCAGGAATCACCCAAAGCATCGTTCAAGAAAAACTTTAAGACGAAGACACCAACGTCCTGCATGGGATCACTATTAATACGCGCGGATTACAAGGGGTGCCCCCCTCTCAGTCACAACTGGAAACACCCATGCCACCTGACCCGATGATAGGATTTAGTCCACCAACATGGAAACCCTCATCGTAGCCCTCTATGTGGTGTGTGCACGGAAAGGGGTTAACAACTTACTGAACCATACCCCACCTGTGGCAGGGACAAGTGGCAGCACGAATCAAGTATGGGGGTTACCGGAACAAGACTCAATCTACGGTCGACTCAGGAGGCTTAAGTTTCCTGCAACGGTTAGCACAACAAGGTATTCTTTCAACAGCAATAACAAATAGGGCCACAACCCTTGCATGCTCTAACATGCCCACACTGATCATTCTCGTCACAACGAGTTTCCAGTCTCACGGTCACTTTTCTCGTGACTGATTCTTTCCTGCAGATTAGTCCGGATCACATAGACATAGGTGACATGTGAAAGTAACCATCCTTATTCATGCTTCATGAGGATGCAATATCATCAAGGAATCATGCATGCATAAGTAGCTATATTCAAAATTTATTCGAATTCAACATACTCATGATTTAATCATTCCTGCAAATAATTCAACCATGCAATCACCATATCAAGTGTTCAAGATGCTTGCCTTGAGCATGCAGGGGTGTTGGTTGCACTCCAAAATTTTGAAAACTTTCTTCCCTCCATTTTCCTATTTTGAAGATTATAGCAATTACCACATAATTCAAAAACAATACTAAAAAGTTGTTTGGAAATTTTTGAAATAAATACCAAAATAATCTAGATGAAAAATAAGAAATAACAGAAAAATATTCAATTCATTTGGAGTTAATATGAATTAGTTATGGAATTCCTAAGCTGAAAGAATTAAAGAAATGAGCTATTGAAAAGATCCAGTGGAGTTAAAGTTTATAAAAAAAATGTTCACCAAAGCTGAAATAATAGAGCATGATTTTATAAGCATTTAGAAATTTGAATCATCAAATTTGGACTTGAAATGTATGCTGTGGAATTATTGGAAGTTACTGAAAAAAGAAAAAAAAAGGCAGAGGAGCGCACTGAGCGGAGTTTAACCGTGAACCGCTACTGGGCCGAGCCCAGCTGTTCGGCCGCCTGGGAGACTAATGACGTCGATGACGTATTTCGTGGAATATGTATCCTCTGCGCGGAAACGGCTTTGTTGCAAAACCGCCTCCACTCTCTGGCGGCTCTGGGTCACTGACAATGGGCCCGCCTGGCCCACTGGTCAGGTTTGACCGGTCTCCGTCCTCCTCCTCGCGCGCGTCTGGCAGAAACAGAGGAGGAGCTCCGGCGATGGTTGCCGGCGTTGCAGGGCATCTCCGACGATGCTCGGCACATGGATGGATTCAGGAGAAGATGACGCATCCGTGGGAAGTGAAAAGGATCGTCGAGGAAGCTCAGGTTGAGCAGGGCTTCATCCATGGTGGAGGAGGTCGTCGGGTGGAAGAGGGCTTTCGCCCTGGAGCTTGCTCTGGTGAAATTGAAGGGCGGGGTGGATCCGCGGAACCACGGGGAGGCCTCTGGTGCAGAGACTGGAGAGGGGGAGGCACTGGAGAGGTGGCGAGCTCCGAGGCGGAGGCAGTGGCAGTAGATGCCGGAGGTGAGGAGGACGACCACCTCCGGTCGTCCTGTTGCTCGAGAGACTCAGAGAGGGAGAGGGAGGGATGGTGATGGACTGAGCGGGCTCGGGGGGGAGCTTAAATAGGCGGGGAAGGGCGGTGCCGCGGCTTCCGAAGATAAGCACGGCAGGGCGGCCATTTATGGCGCCGTCGAGGTGGTTTTGGGCGGTGGCGATGGTCAGCGAGGCCGGTGAGGTCGGTGTGGACGGTGATGACGGCGGCGACCGTAGTTAAGGCGAGGACGTTCTGGCGGCTGCGGATTGGGCCACGCGTCGTGGGCGGCGCCGTGACAGTGACGTGTGACGGCGGTTGGCGGCTCGGGACGGTGGAGGGTGGTGCCAGGGGGAAAGCTCCGGTGCGGGGAAGGTTTTGGCTAGTGGAGGTGGCCGGTGAAGCATGTGGGGCAAGCCATGGGAGGGCAGCAGCGGGGCGGCAGGGGCTCGGTGCCAGCGGTGCACAACGCATGCTCTGGGCGTGCTCTCTGCACGCACACAAGGCATTCGATGAATTGCCACAGTGGCCAAATGATCCTATTTGAATTTGTAATTTGGCATGATGATGAGTCACTCAGTAATGGAGCTATTGGACATGGTGGTTTGGCAGGAGAAGCAATTGCCAAATGTAGTTTAGAAGGGGACCAAATTTCTGTCATGCCCAAAAGGTGTTTGACAGAATGCTAAGGTGATCTAGGTGCTTCTGATGACTATGAAAATTGACAGGATGGTGTCTCACTGGATTATAGAGATTGTGGTGGAGTTGGTTTGGTAAGAGGAGAGACTTCCTAGTGCAAATTTTGAAGAATTTAGTTTCTGGACAGAAACTACAGAGGAATATTTGGTGAACTAAAAAGATTCCAATGGAGCTAAAATTTTGGACTTAAGGGTTTATTTGGAAGGACTAGAAGTGGGAAAATTTCAGGATTTTTGGAGCAAGGAAAATTGGGGTTGTAGTTGAAACTCAAAAATGGGACAGAAATGAAAAGAGATTGTTTCACCCAAAATTTTCAAAACACCAGGTTGGGTTTTTGTATAAAATTGATCTGTAGGCATCACATGACCCCTCATAATTTTTGTGGAATTTGAAAGAATTATTTAAAGTAGTTGTAGTGCAACAGAGGCATTTAAAATATTGAAATAGCTGTTAAAAGAATTGTTTAGAGGCAAATTTTATTCTGAAAATAATTCTTACTGTTATTAAACTATAATTGAAATATTTTAAGAGAACTACCAAAGCCACAATATTATTTCCAAAAATTGCTATATGGAGGGAAGAATTTTGAAAAAAAACAGAAACAGAAAATGGTTCTGAAATTAATAAAAGACCTAGCAAAAATTCAAAATTTTAATTCTGGCCAAATTTTATTTAGTAAAAACATGATTAAATTTTTGGGGTGTTACAACCCTCGATGCCCACGACCCAATAGCTACTCTACAGAGTTAACATCAGAAGTGCTAAATGAGGTATCTCCCTCGCCACTCGATGGTAACGATGCAGTGTCGTACAACTAAGGGGGTGATGTGCGGTGCCGGGGCCTGGTCGTCGAGTCTTCCAATGATCCAGCGGGGGCAACTGAGTCAAGGTGGTGTCTCTGGTGGGTCTCTATCCAGCCTATACTAAGCAGTTTAGGATAAGCAGGTAAGGTATCAATAGCAGGTTACAATAAACAGGCTATGCATCAGAATAGGATAACTCAAAGTAGTAGCAAATTCTAATGCAAGCAGGAGGGAGAAAGAATAGGCAATATAGGCATGTTCAAAGGGCGGGTGCTTGCCTGGTTGCTCGGCGGCAAAGGCAAGGTCGTCAACGGTGTCATCGGGCTCCTGAGCTACGTCGGTCTCAGGAACTGCGTCAGTGTCGGGGTCTACCGAGAGAGAAGAGGGGGAGGAAACAGATAAATACACAACAAACATATGCAACACAGAGCATGCTATGCTAACGTGCAGTGCACGGTTGCCTAAAGACATGTCTAAATCATATTAGTTATTTTAGGATTAAAGTTGGATTTATTAACCGGTACATACGCACTATTCATCTACCGGAAACGGGAAGAAAGTTACAGGTTCACCTCCGTAGAGGGTCCCGACACGGAAACAGATAGCACGGTTGGATTCGTCTCGTCGTTCTGAGCAACTTTCATGTATAAAGTTTTTCCATCCGAGCTACGGATTAATTCCTATGATTTTCTAAAGTTTTAAACATTTTCTGGAATTATTTTATTTATTAAATCAATATTATCCAGAATAGTAGCAGTCACGTCAGCATGACGCAATGATGACATCATCAGTCAACAGGACGGCTGACCAGGTCAAACCTGACCAGTGGGGCCCACCTGTCAGCCTCTGATACTTAACAGAGTTTATTTTAAACTAATCTGGGGTTAATTAGCTACTGGGCCCCACATGTCAGTGGCTGATTAGCTAAACTAATTACTTTTATTTATAAAAACATTTTAATTAGTTAGCTAAACGATGGGGCCCGCATGTCAGCGACTCTGGGCCGCCCAGTCAGCACATTGACTGGGTCAACCCAGTCAACGGGGCCCGCGGGGCCCAGCGTCAGTGGCACAGGGGGCCCACTTGCCAAGCCACATCGGCGGTGACCGGCGACTCGACGCCGATGACCAAATCGCGCGGCGGCGCGTTCGAGAGGCGGCCGGAAATCATGCTCCGGCCACCGTTTTGCGCGCATTTGGGCGCGTTCAAAAGCAGAGACCAAACCGCGTCAATCTGCGGCGGTCTCGCGGCCAGGGAGGCCCTACAGCGACGGCGGCGAGCACATCGGCGGCGGAGCTCTCGGGCGTGCTACGGGGAGGCGGCTGCGGTGCGTTTTCGCGGGCGTTTCCGGGCGCGTTCGAGCGAGGGGGAAGTGCCGCATCGATCTGAGCTAAAGCGTGGGTTCGGAGACGACCGGAAGTGGCCGGACGGCGAGCTCCCGCGGCGAACAGAACACGGCGGAACAGCGAGCTAGCTAGGGAGAAATGCAGTGGCTTGGGGAGAAGGAGAAAGGGAGGATAGGCTCACCGCGTGGCTAAGAAAAGCCCTCGATGGCTTTGTAGCTGCAGAGGTGGCCGGGGATGACGACGGTCGCCGGCGACAGAGGAGATGGGGACGAGGTTGATCCCGTGCGTGCGGTCGTCCCCGAGCTCGATGGCGAAGCGTAGCCGAGGTAGTCGAGCGAGGCGGAGCGGATGGGCTCATCGGAGAGGCGCTCGGGAGGCGGTGGCCACGCTAAATCACAGCCATGGCGGCGGCGACTTCGGGCGTCTGCGAGCGAGGAAGGAGAGCGAGGGAGAGGGGTTTGTGTGGGCTAGGGTTTCGAGGAGAGAGGGGAGCGACCAGGGGAGGCTCTATCAGCGTCGGGGAACCGTGGGATGGCCGACAGCGAGGCGGGCGAGGGCGTGTCGGCACGGGTGAGTGACAGCACGCGGGAGGAGGGAGATGACCTCTAGATGGGTTGGGCCGGTCCCTGTAGCTCATAGGCCTAAGTGCACAGTAGCCACTAGGCCTTTTTCTATTTCTTATTTCTTGTTTTCTGTTTAACTCTGTTTTGCAAACTGTTTGAGCACTTCTGCACTTTTATCAAATGTGTGACCTAGCTCCTAAATTGTAGTGCAATATCCTCTAACACCCGAAATTGGTTTGGGAAAAATATAATTTCACATTTAACTTAGATTAAATAAAAGGTTAATAAACGTTGCTGTTAGCCACTGTTTGAGGTTGTTAGGGTCACTTAACTAATCCCATTGATGTTGTTTATAATTTTATAATTGCCTCTGAATTAATTGCTATTTAATGAACATTTTAGTTTCCAATTTGGAACAACTTTCATTTTCACTTTAAATTAAATTGAAGTTTGAATTAGGAGTTTGAAATGCAATATGATGCAAATGATGACTAGGCACTATTAAACTTGCTGACATGGCATTAACTAAGGGTGATCACTGTGGTTAATTACATGGGGTGTTACAGTATGCCTTTTGGTTTATGCAATGTACCCGTATCACTACCTTTCAAAGATGCATGGCTGCTATATTCTCTGACTTTTATGAAAAGATTGTTGAGGTTTTCATGGATGATTTTTCTGTTTACGGAACTTCTTTTGATGATTGCTTAAGCAACCTTGATCGAGTTTTGCAGAGATGTGAACAAACTAATCTTGTCTTGAATTGGGAGAAGTGCCACTTTATGGTGAATGAAGGCATTGTCTTGGGGCACAAAATTTCTGAACGAGGTATTGAGGTGGATAAAGCTAAAGTTGATGCAATTGAGAAAATGTCGTGTCCTAAAGATATTAAAGGTATATGAAGTTTTCTTGGTCATGTTGGTTTCTATAGGAGATTTATTAAAGACTTCTCTAAATTTCTAGGTCTCTTACCAATCTCTTGCAAAAGGATGTTCCATTTGTTTTTGATGATGATTGTGTAGAAGCCTTTGAAGCACTTAAGAAAGCCTTAACTTCTGCACCTATTGTCCAACCACCTAATTGGAACTTGCCTTTTGAAATTATGTGTGATGCTAGTGATTATGCTGTTGGTGCTGTTCTAGGACAAAGAGTTGATAAAAAATTAAATGTTATACATTATGCTAGTAAGACTCTAGGCAGTGCCCAAAGAAATTATGCTACCACTGAAAAAGAATTTCTAGCAGTTGTGTTTGCTTGTGATAAATTCAGATCTTACATAGTTGATTCTAAAGTAATTGTTCACACCGATCATGCTGATATTAAATGCCTTATGGAAAAGAAAGATGCTAAACCTAGACTCGTTAGGTGGGTTCTTTTGTTACAAGAATTTGATTTGCATATCACTGATAGGAAAGGAGCTGAGAACCCCGTAGCTGATAACTTGTCTAGGTTGGAAAATATTCTTGATGACCCACTACCTATTGATGATAGCTTCCCTGATGAACAATTAGCTGTCAAAAAGCTTCTCATAATACTCCTTGGGATGCTGACTATGCTAATTATATTGTTGCTAATTTATACCACCTAGTTTTACATTCCAACAAAAGAAAAAAAATCTTCTATGATTTAAGACATTACATTTGGGATGACCCACATCTTTATAAAGAGGGAGTAGATGGTATTATTAGACGTTGTATACCTAAGCATGAACAGGAACAAATCCTACGGAAATGTTATTCTGAAGCCTATAGAGGGCATCATGCGGGAGATAGAACTGTACACAAGGTATTACAATCTGGTTTTTATTGGCCTACTCTTTTTAAGGATGCTCGTAAGTTTGTCTCATCTTGTTATGAATGTCAAAGAATTGGTAATATTGGTAAACGTCAGGAATTGCCTATGAATTATTCACTTGTTATTGAACCATTTGATGTTTGGGGCTTTGATTATATGGGACCTTTTCCTTCCTCTAATGGGTATAATTATATTTTGATTGTTGTTGATTATGTCACTAAGTGGGCAGAAGCTATTCCAACTAGCAGTGTTGATCACAACACCTCCATTAAGATGTTGAAAGAAGTCATTTTCTCGAGGTTTGGAGTCCCTAGATATTTAATGACTGATGGTGGTTCACATTTTATTCATGGTGCTTTCCGTAAATTGCTTACTAAATATGATGTCAACCATAGAATTGCATCTCCTTATCACCCTCAATCTAGTGGTCAAGTTGAACTTACCAATAGAGAAATAAAGTTGATATTACAAAATACTGTTAACAGATCTAGGAAAAATTGGTCTAAGAAACTTGATGATGCATTGTGGGCTTATAGAACTGCTTATAAAAATCCTATGGGTATGTCTCCATACAAAATGGTTTATGGAAAAGCATGTCACTTGCCTCTTGAGTTAGAACATAAATCATATTAGGTAATTAAAGAACTCAATTATAATTTCAAACTTGCCGATGAAAAGAGGTTATTTGATATTATCTCACTAGATGAATGGAGAACCCAAGCTTATGAAAATGCCAAACTATTCAAAGAAAAAGTCAAAAGATGGCATGACAAAAGAATCCAAAAGCGGGAATTCAAAGTTGGTGAATGTGTTCTATTATACAATTCTCATTTTAGATTTTTTGCAGGAAAACTTCCCTCCAAGTGGGAAGGACCATATATCATTGAAGAAGTTTATCGCTCTGGAGCTATTAAGATCAATAATGCTGAAGGCACTAATCCGAAGGTGGTCAATGGATAGAGAATTAAGCACTATATTTCAGGTACAGCTATTAATGTTGAAACTAATATTATTCAAACCATGACACCGGAGGAATATATAAAAGAGTCCTTCCAGAACACTCCAGAACCCTAAAAAGGAAGAGGTACGTGATACGGTAAGTAAACCGACTCCAAAAATTCCGCAAAAATATTTTCTGTCAGTTTTGGAATATTAGAAAAAATAAAAATAATAAGAAACACCCGAGAAGGCAACCAGGTGCCCACTAGGCACCAGGGTGCGCCTGCCCCACCTGGCACGCCCTGGTGGGTAGTGGGCCCCTCGGGGACCTTCCCGACTCCGTTTTCATGTAGTATACTTGTTTCCCAAGATAAAAAAAATTATATACTCCCCCGGACGTATTGACCACCGCATCACGGAAATATCCTCTGTTGTTGTTTCGTGCTGTTTTTCTGTCAGATCTACCAAGCCATGCTCACGGGGGAGGTTGAGAAAGAGGAAGATATCCTTCAACCCTACTACAACCATCTCACCCCCACTGAAATCAAAGCCTTGAAGGCCTTTGAAATGGTTTGTGTTCAGAATACATAAGAGCTAAACATCGCCCTCCGGAGCATCAATCGTAGGTTGGAGCACCTACTAAGGCTGAAGTGTGAAGCCCCTACCTCATCACCACCACCATCACCAAAGGAGGAGACTTAAACACATGGGTATGGGCACTCCCCTTGGCTTGTGCCAAGCTTGGGGGAGGTGCCCCGGTATCGTATCACCATCACTTTTATTACCTTTACCTATCTTAGTTCAATCTTTAGTTGTTTCGTGATTTAGTAGAATAAAACTTTAGCATGATCTATTTTCGAGTGCTAGTCTCGTGATCTATCTATCTATGTAATCGAGTGAGAGTTATATAATAAAATTTAGTTTGAGTTTTTGCTTCTTTACCTTTTTGTTTCAATCAAAATAAAGAAAATAATAAAAAGATCATATGTTAATCTTATGGAAAGTAATGACATTACATAAGGAAAAGTATAAGTGGTAAAATTTATTGAAAGTCGACAAACATAGCATTGGTCAATGATGCAATTTATGAAAGAATTAATAAGGGAAGAGAAGATTCACATGCAAATATACTATCTTGGACATCTTTTATGATTGTGAGCCCCCATTAAATATTTTATGCCAAATTATTGACGTTGGACAAGGAAGACAACGTAATGATTTATGTTTGTTCATATTCACATAGAAGTTATATTGTCATAGATCTTGCAACATGTGGTGCTTGCCCAATATCTTTGCTAGCCAAAAATCCGCAATAAGTAGAGATACTACTTGTGCATCCAAAAACCTTAAACCCAATTTCGTGTTTTGAGAGTCCACCATACCTACCTATGGATTGAATAAGATCGTTCAAGTAAGTTGTCATCGGTGCATAAAGCAATAAAAATTGCCTCTAAATATGTTTGATCTTTTATTGTAAGGGAAAATAAGCGTTACGAACTTGTGATGGCAAAGTAATAAAAGCGGCGGACTGCATAATAAAGATTGCTATCATAAGGGGCAATATATCGTGACGTTCTTTTGCATTAAGAGATTGTGCATCCAAAAATAAAAGCGCATGACAACCTCTGCTTCCCTCTGCGAAGGGCCTATCTTTTACTTTTATGTATTTACTTTTTATGCAAGAGTCAAAGTGTTCTCCTCCGCTCCTTTTTATTTTTCTCTTTTGCAAGCATCATGTGGTGGGGAAAGATCTAGGCACATATATCCAGTTGGATATGAGTAATCATGAGTTATTATTGTTGACATCACCCTTGAGGTGAATAAGTTGGGAGGCGAAACTATAAGCCCCTATCTTTCTATGTGTCCGGCTGAAACTTTTGCTCCATATATATGCTGTGACTGTTAGCAATCATAGAAGATTAAATGATGGTTGAGTATGTGGACTTGCCAAAAGGCTCCGACACGAGACCCTTCCTGAAAATATGATGAATTGCAATTGCAAAGTTGACTAAAAACATAGTGTGGTGGTTTTTAAGAAAGTTTATTCATTATACTTCGATGTTGTGATGAATTGTTACTTGCTCATAAGAAGTTTTATGATAAACTTTATTGATGTTATAATAACGATCATGATGCTACTATGTCCTTATTTTTGTTTTATCGACACCTCTCTCTCTCTCTAAACATGTGGACATGATTCTCGATATCGGCTTTCACTTGAGGACAAGCGAGGTCTAAGCTTGGGGGAGTTGATACGTCCATTTTGCATCATGTTTTCTTACTGTTATTTATAGTATTTTTACTCAATATAACACTTTGTGGAGTAATTCTAATGCCCTTTCTCTCATAATATGCATGGTTTACACAAAGAGGGAGAATACCGGCAGCTAGAATTCTGGACCTGAAAAAGCTACGTCAGAGATACCTATTCTGCACATCTCCAAATAAGCTGAAATTTTACAGAGAATTACTTTGGAATATATAAAAAAATACCAAAGAAAAGAAATACTAGAGGGGGCCACCCAGGTGCCCACTAGGCACCAGGGCGCGCCTCCCTGGTGGGTAGTGGGGGCCCTGGCCCACCTCTGGTGCCCATCTTCTAGTACATAAGGTCTTTTGACCTAGAAAAAATAAGGAGAGGACTTTCGGGACAGAGCGCCACCGTCTCGAGGCGGAACTTGGGCATGAGCACTTTTGCTCTCCGGCGAAGCGATTCCGCCGGGGATACTTCCCTTCGGGAGGGGGAAATCGAAGCTATCGTCATCACGAACAACCCTCTCACCTTGGGAGGATCAATCTTCATCAACATCTTCACTAGAACCATCTCATCTCAAAACCCTAGTTTGTCTCTTGTGTTCAATCTTTGTATCAAAACCTCAGATTGGTACCTGTGGGTGACTAGTAGTGTTGATTACATCTTATAGTTGATGCTAGTTGGTTTATTTGGTGGAAGATTATATGTTCAGATCCATTATGATATTCATTACTCCTCTGATCTTGAGCATGAATATGATTTGTGAGTAGTTGCTTTTGTTCTTGAGGACACGGGAGAAGTCATGTTACAAGTAATCATGTGAATTTGATATTCATTCGATATTTTGATGATATGTACATTGTGATTCCCTTAGTGGTGTTATGTGAACATCGACTACAAGACACTTCACCATCTTTGGGCCTAAGGGAATGCATTGTGGAGTAGTTATTAGATGATGGGTTGCTAGAGTGACAGAAGCTTAAACCCTAGTTTATGCGTTATTCCGTAAGGGGCTGATTTGGATCCACATGTTTAATGCTATGGTTAGATTTTATTTTAATTCTTCTTTCGTAGTTGTGGATGCTTGCGAGAGGGGTTAATCATAAGTGGGAGGCTTGTTCAAGTAAGAACAGCACCCAAGCACTGGTCAACCCACATATCAAATTATCAACGTAGCGAATGCGAATCAAACGAACATGATGAAAGTGAATAGATGAAATTCCCGTGTGTCCTCGAGAACGTTTTACTTGTTATCGAAGACCGTTCCAGCCTGTCCTTTACTACAAAAAGGATTGGGCTACCTTGACGCACCTATTGTTACTATTGTTACTTGTTACTTATTACAAATTATCTGGCTACCAAACTACCTATTGCCGACAATTTCAGTGCCTGCAGAAAATACCTTGCTGAAAATCGTTTGTCATTTCCTTCTGCTCCTCGTTGGGTTCAACACTCTTACTTATCGAAAGGACTACGATTGATCCCCTATACTTGTGGGTCATCATGGATGCAACCGATTATTAGTAGGGGGCAGCGGTGGATGGGAGACTCGATCTGGCAGTAGGGTCCGGTGGGCGAGCAGTGTGACACTGTAGTGTAGCGGGAGGCAAGTATTTGCTTTTGTGTGTGTAGGTGTTGAAGACGGGAATTTGCGTGGTTCTCCTATTGGTTCGATAAACCTTGGTTCTCACTGAGGGAAATACTTATCTCTACTGTACTGCATCTCCCCTCCTCTTTGGGGAAAACCTCAACGCAGCTCACAAGTAGCAACAGTATACTAGTAAGGAGGAGCTTTCCCTTCAGTCTGCCTGGCAAACAATAGTGATCGTTGCATCACATTGATGTCATTTGTGAGACCCGGGCATGCCAAAGAAAGCGTGCCAAATCCAAATATCCTATGATGCAGCTGCTTCAAGAATGATGGTGGGCTTCTTAACATAACCCTGATATTGCCCTTGTAAAGCTTTTTGGGTAGTTCTTCCATCTCCAATGCATGCAGTCAAGAGATCTCAAAAAATACTTGGCCATCCTCTTACTTCAGACATCCGTAGGTATTCGTCCCATGAATCAGCGGTACTGGTGTCCAAACACCGAGACCACGACAGTACCAAATCTTACCATGGCATCTCCGCATGTGCTCACAGACATCCGTAGGTATTCGTCCCACGAATCAGCAGTCGTGTCATATGCAAGCATTCACAGCGCGGCCGTGCACTTCTGGTAACTAGAGAACCCAATCCTTCCCACGGCATCCTTCTTCAAGATGAAGTAGTCATCAAAGGAATGGACACCATGGTACTGACGATCGTTTTTCGCATCCGAAAGCGACAAGGAAAATTCTCAGCGAATAGCGCATCCAGGGCAAAGTACTCATCCATCAGCGTCAAATGACCGCACACCCTGCTGCGGTTGAGCACTTGATGACCATTGATCGATCCCTGACATTGAGAACATGCTCTTCCGCATACTCCGTGTTTGCAAGGACCTCTTGCATCATCGCCGTCTCATCCATGTAGTCCTCCTCGTCGGCCGAGCTGTCGGATGACTCAACAAAGTGCTCATATATGTACTCCATATTCGAATCCATTGCTTCGAATAAGAAGGGATAAAAAATTAGCACATGCATTTCACCGTATAGTATCTAGGCATGGCGAGTACCGTAGGGGTGGATGGTACCTGTGCGACGGACGGAGGAGAGGTACAGATGGTACCAATATAATTTGAAGTATGCCAACCAAATGAACAATATAAGCATATATGATACATCCATTTTGCATCATGTCTTCCTACTGTTATTTATAATTTTTTGACCAATATAATACTTTGTAGTACCATTCTAATGCCTTTTCTCTCTTAATTTGCAAGATTTACATGAAGAGGGAGATTGCCGACAGCTGGAATTCTAGGCCTGAAAAAACTATGTCAAATATACCTATTCTGCACATCTCCAAATGAGCTAAAATTTCACGGAGAATTATTTTGGGATAAATAAAAAATACCGGAAGAAAGAAATACCAGACGGGGCCACCCAGGTGCCCACGAGGCACAAGGGCGCGCCCACCCCCCTAGGCGCGCCCTGGTGGCTCGTGGGGCCCCTGGCCAGCCTCCGGTGCCCATCTTCTGGTATATAAGCCCATTTTCCCTAGAAAAATAGGGATAGGACTTTCGGGACGGAGCGCCGCCGTCTCGAGGCGGAACCTGGGCAGGAGCACTTTTGCTCTCCGGCGGAGCGATTCCGCCGGGGATACTTCCCTCCGGGAGGGGGAAATCGAAGCCATCGTCATCACCAACAACCCTCTCATCATGGGAGGACCAATCTTCATCAACATCTTCACCAGCACCATCTCATCTCAAACCCTAGTTCATCTCTTGTATTCAATCTTTGTATCAAAACCTCAGATTGGTACATGTGGGTTGCTAGTAGTATTGATTACATCTTGTAGTTGATGCTAGTTGGTTTATTTGGTGGAAGATTATTTGTTCAGATCCTTGATGCTATTCAATACTCCTCTGATCTTGAATATGAATATGATTTGTGAGTAGTTACTTTTGTTCTTGAGGACATTGGAGAAGTCTTGTCATAAGTAATCATGTGAATTTGGTATTCACTCGATATTTTGATAATATGTATGTTGTTGCTTCCTTTAGTGGTGTCATGTGAACGTCGACTACATGACACTTCACCACCTTTGGGCCTAAGGGAAGGCATTGTGGAGTAGTAATTAGATGATGGCTTGCTAGAGTGACAGAAGTTTAAACCTTAGTTTTTGCGCTATTTCATAAGGGGCTGATTTGGATCCACATGTTTTATGATATGGTTAGATTTATCTTAATTCTTCTTTAGTAGTTGTGCATGCTTGTGAGAGGGGTTAATCATAAGTGGGAGGCTTGTTCAAGTAAGAACAACACCAAAGCACCGGTCCACCCACATATCAAATTATCAAAGTAACGAACGCGAACCAAACAAACATGATGAAAGTGACTAGATGAAATTCACGTGTGTCCTCAAGAACGCTTTGCCTATTACAAGAAACCTTTCCGTCCTGTCCTTTGCTACAAAAAAGATTGGGCTACCTTGCTGCACTTTTGTTACCATTACTACTTATTGCTCGTTACAAATTATTTTGCTATCAAACTATCTATTACCGACAATTTCAGTGCTTGCAGAAAATACCTTGCTGAAAACCGCTTGTCATTTCCTTCTGCTCCTCGTTGGGTTCGACACACTTACTTATCGAAAGGACTACGATTGATCCCCTATACTTGTGGGTCATCAATATATGTAATCAATAGTTTGAATGTGTATTGCAAGGACAATAGAATTCATGGCAGATTTGTAACTTAAATACATGTAACTTTTTCTCTCATGCAATTGTCTAAAAAATGGATGCATGCACAACATAAGATGCAAAAATGACATAAGAAAGGAGGTTATACCTCACTCCCCATTAAGCTACCAAGAGACGCTACACCCTTGATAACTGAAGTTTCATTAGTATAACCTATAAACCAATAGGAACAACAAAGTATGTTGAATCACATGAAGCATCAGCAGAACACATTGGAGAAGCACACACACCTGATGAACCCAGGCTGAACTGTGGGCGTTCATCCTATTCTATGAAAACAAATTAGGAAAGGAAGGGATGAGAATCTCCTATACCTGGGGACGTGCAGGTCATGCTTTGTTCTGGCCGAGGACATCCACCTCCAAGTGCTAGCAGGATTTGCATGACTACCGCAAGCCATGCCAACACAAAGAACACAAGATAGGAGGAGCAACATGTGTAACAGTAGCACGAGCCTCTAGGACGTCATGGACGACAAATGCATTGAGCACAATGGAGTCGGGGGCTCGGTGAAGGAGGAGCGGTACCTAGGCAAAGGATCCGGCAGAGACGGCGACCGGGCAAGACCTCCGGGCGATGGAGCAAAAGGAGGAGTGCTAGTTGTAAGCTGCGTTGGGATTTTCTCGAAGAGGAGAGGATGATGCAGTACAGTAGAGATAAGTATTTCCCTCGGTTAAGAACCAAGGTTATCAATCCAGTAGGAGAACCACGCAACACCACGTTGGCAGTACCTGGACACAAGATAACAAATCCTTGCATCCAACGCGAACAAGGGGGTGTCAATCCCTTCACCGTCACTTGCAAGATTAAATTGTATGGTGATAGATACATAGATCGCACAAAAATACAAAATAAAATAAATAAAGAAAAAGTGCATCAAGGTATTTTTGGTTTTAATATGATAGAAAATAGACCCGGGGGCCCATAGTTTTCACTAGAGGCTTCTCTCTTGAAAATAGCATACGGTGGGTAAACAAATTACTGTTGGGCAATTGATACAAAAGCGAATAATCATGACGATATCCAAGGCAATGATCATGTATATAGGCATCACGTCCGACACAAGTAGACCGAAACGATTCTGCATCTACTACTATTACTCCACACATCGGCCGCTATCCAGCATGCATCTAGAGTATTAAGTTCATAAAAAAGGGAGTAACGCCTTAAGCAAGATGACATGAGGTAGACAAAGTAAACCCATGCATGAATAAACCCCATCTTTTTTCCCTTAATAGCAACGATGCATATGTGTCATGCCCCCTTCTGTCACTGGGATAGAGCACTGCAAGATCGAACCCATTACAAAGTACCTCTCCCATTGCAAGATAAATCAATCTAGTTGGCCAAAGCAAATAAATAGATCGGAGAGAAATACGAAGCTATAATAATCATGCATAAAAAAGTTCAGAGAAAACCCAAATAATATTCATGGATAAATTTGATCATAAACTCACAATACCGCAAAAAGTCATTACATTGAATAGATCTCCAAGAACATCGAGGAGAACATTGTATTGAAGATCAAAGAGAGAGAAGAAGCCATCTAGCTACTAGCTATGGACCCGTAGGTCTGAGGTAAACTACTCACGCATCATTGGAAGGGCAGCAAGGTTGATGTAGATCCCCTCCGTGACCAATTCCCCCTCCGGCAGAGTACCGGAGAAGGCCTCCAAATGGGATCTCCTGAGAACAGAAACTTGCAGTGGCGGAAAAAGTATTTTGGGTGTGTCTCTGATGTCAAGGGAATATTTGAGAATTTATAAAGGTGGAATTAGGGTGGAGGTGACACGAGGGGCCCACAAGCCTGGGAGGCACTTGTCGCTCCCTCGTGGCTCGTCTAGCCTTCTCCCGAACCTTCTAGGGTCTCTTCTAGTCCAGAAAAAATTAATCCAAACTTTTTTCTCCGTTTTGACTCTGTTTGATATTAATTTCCCGAAAAGCCAAAAATAAGCAAAAAAACAGCAACTGGCACTGGGCACTATGTTAATAGGTTAGTCCCAAAAATTGATATATAATTGCATATAAAACATGCAAGATTGATACTATAATAGCATGAAATAATAAAAAATTATAGATATGTTGGAGACGTATCAAGGAGCGAGCGCCGCATCGAGCCCTGCACCTCTACCCTTGCCGCTCCCGAGTCGAGCCGACGGCTTCAGCCTCCGCTGCTACATCTTCGTCTCCGGACGGGGCGCGGGGGAGGGAGGACGTGGCCGCAACTATCACTCCGGAGAGCGCCCGCCGGAGGCTCGAGATAAAAGGTGACGGGAGCGGGGGATGGAGGCGATGACGTGAGGTTGATAGTTTGGGAGGAGGAGAAGACGACCCAACGTCGATGGCAGGGGCGACGGGAAGGGAGGAGACGGGCGGCTAAGAAATCAAGCGGCAGCGGCGGTGATGGCGACGACGACTCTCCTCCCACACAAACATAAACATGAGAGGAGAGGCAGCTGATTGGGAGAAACCCCAGGGTGTTGTTTTTTATACCCACCACGCAAAATTCCAGCTATGCCCTCGGTGGGGTGTTGAAACTACATGTGGAACCACGCTCATTTCTACTGCCATGGGCACACACATGGCCGCAAGTGCTGACACAGAAGACCCATGAAGTAACAATCCTGCCACTTAGGGAGATACTGCAGCGGGCCAAAGGTGACAAAAAACTACTGTAGAGCATTTCAGCTTTGGTTTTGATCCAACGACCGCAATTGATCCGGCGCCCAGATCCGATGGCTGACACGCGTTTGGAGAAGAAAAAAAACCCGCCAAGATGCCTAAGCTCGGTGAGCGCCCCATTTCAGACTCGGTTTAGTTAGGGGATACTGCTTGTGCGGTTGCATAGTACCCCCTCGTCTCATAATATAATATAAGACGATTTTTTATAAGCTGTTTAGCTTGAAAAACATCTTATATTATGGGACGGAGGGAGTAGGTACTCCAATCTCCAAATGAACCTCGCTCCTGACACAGCTTTCATTTTTGTCTTTTAAAAGACTAGTAGTAGTAGTAGTAGTAGTAATAATAATAATAATAATAATAATTTGAGGTGGGTGAATCGTGAGCACGTGATGTTGATTATAACGTGCAGGACGACAGGATATATAGGACGGTAGGAGGAATCAAAAACTTTGGTGCCTCCAAATCATCTCCTTCCTTCACCCACTGTTACTTTTCATGACTCACGTACATTTTTTCATTATTATCGTGGCTTGTTGCGTTTCCATTGAGCGCGCCCTCTTCTTCTTTTTACCTCGATCACCCACAATGATCGACACACCTCCACTCTGCTTTTCCCCACGCTGCTTTGCGTCCGTCCCCAGTAAAACATTTCAGCTGTAAACCATCCGCCTTTTTCATCAAGAGATCGTGCGCTTTATTACTGCAATTTTTTAACCAGAAAAAATTACTTACAATGATCCTGCAAAATTTTAGGCGGTAAGTAAACAGTGCCTTTCGATGCCTGCAATCATCCGTCCATCTGGCCACCGCCATCAATCAATCATACTAGTATGTATGTCAAGCTGGCCTTGAACCAATCGATGAGCAGTACTACTGATCCATGATTAACGGCACACCTATAATAATCTACGATGATTAGTGTCTAATGTCTTCCTCTTCTAGTTAATCTGCGTCGTGTCGTGTCATGTCATTCCTGATGTGATTTGTGAGATGAGAGAATGTTCCCACACAGAAACTAGTCGTTTGTTCCTGTGTACGTGTGCGTGCACATTTTGTTTAGAGAAAAGTATATTTTTCGTCTCTCAACTCTTCGCTGAGTTTAGTTTTTGTTCCTCAACTCTAAAACCAGACAGAGTGCACCCTGAACTCTCGAAACCGGTCATTTTTCGTCCCTGCTGCTGAGTCAACCCGGTTTTGACCACGTGTGAACAGTACATCCGATGAACAGTAAATTCGAAAAAAATAGCAAAAAAATTTGAAATTTTATGGCATCGAAGATACTCAGGTGCGCCACATGCGTGTAAATTTTCGTCATGTTTGAAAGTTTGAGGAGCTCGCAGCAAAAAAAACAAAAGTAAATCTACTCTGAAGTGAAAAGTAAAATAAAAAAAATAGCAAAAAGAATAAAAAATTCTGAAATTTTTTGGTATCAAAGATGCTCGGGTGTGCAAGGTGCGTACATATTTTCGTGGTAAAATGACATCCGAGAAGGTCGTGCCAAAACAAACAAAAAAGCGTACGTGTGCGTGCCGCTTTGGGTGGTTTCCAAACCCTCGGATCTTATTTTACCATAAAAATTTGCACGCACCTTGCCCACCTGAGCATCCTCGATAACAAAAAATTTCATAATTTTTTGATTTTTTTTGCTATTTTTTTGATTTTACTGTTCACTTCAGAGTACATTTACTTTTGTTTTATTTGTTGCATGCTCCTCGAACTTCCAAACATGACGAAAATTTGCACGCACGTGGCGCACCTGAGTATCTTCGATGCCATAAAATTTCAGTTTTTTTTGAATTTTTTTGCTATTTTTTTCGAACTTACTGTTCATCGGATGTACTGTTCACACGTGGTCAATACCGGTTTACTCAGCAGCAGGGACGAAAAGTGACCGGTTTCGAGAGTTCGGGGTGCACTTTGTCTGATTTTAGAGTTGAGGGACGAAAAGTATACTTTTCTCTTTTGTTTATTACACATTAATATTTATTTATTTTAACTTATAATATTTAGTTTATTGCACATGAGCTCCACGGAGGGAACATAACTGCACTGTTCGAGTTGACACTTGCACGAGCGACCGCAGCGAGTGTTTTTACTGTTCGCCTGCACGGTCGAGCCAGGATGGATGGACGCCAATTGGTTCTCGCCACGTGGAGCACCCACCGTGTGTCACAACACATGGCTGCAGAAAACGTGAGTAGGAAAATATCCAAGTTGTTGCGTGCACGATCAGGACTATGCTTCGTCTTGATTCTCGTCCGAACGATCATTCAGTTAGTGGGATTTTGGCAGCTGATCTTTGGTAAACAGTCACCCGTTCTGTTCACTGCGACCCCCTTTTGTAGGGGGGCACCCTTTCTCCCCAAGTTATGCATCCTCTGTCCTAACGCGGCTGCTGGCACAGAGTTAAGTGGGATTTGGGTAGCTGATCCACGAGGATGATGGAGCTCAGCATATCATATTATGTACTTCTAGTGTAGTTTAGCGGTCGACCTGAACCGCGAGACCGATAGAGCTCCACTGATCGCGTGTTCGGTGCGTGAGAAGGAGGAGGAGATGGAGCTGGGGTCGACGACACCGCAGACTTTATTGCGAGCTAGGCTGGACAGAGATGGTTCACTAGGCTCGGGGTAGGGGGGTGTCATAGGAAGAAGATATGAGTGAGAAGGAGAGGTATGGCCGTATGGGCGAGAGTGGACATCTATTTAATGATGAGGGAAAACGATCTGAGCAACCACCAACTTTAAAATCTTATACATCAGTACCTATTTATCCCGTTGTGGTTTCCACATAAGCTTTCGATCTATGCACTCGGGTCTTCACATGGGACATGGGAAAGCCCTGCTCCGATGGTGTCGGCCCGAAAGCCCAAAATGCCTTAAAAAGGGTTTCAAAAGGAAATATGAATCTTCTAGAAACTGAATGTCAACTCAAACCCTATCGTTGACGCCAGTAGAAACAAGGGGCGGGGGAGGGAGGTTATGCGAGATGCATGACGTATGAGCGAGAACAGACATCCATCTGGTTGTGCGGGGACGCGAATCAGACGACACCTAATCAGCACCTATGAAATCCGACTCCACGCGAAATTTTCACATAAGATCTTGGTCTCTCCACCAGGAGCCGGAGATATTTGTTTCCTTACATGTGAAAAGCACAACCAGCTTGTGTGAAGATAGTTTGCTTGTGAAGACACTAGAACCTTAATTTGCCACAATGATGATGGCACACACACATTTGCAATCAACCCCCATAAAAAAGTCCAAGCAATCACAACAAGGGCAAGAAGCAAGAAGAAAAGAGCAAAATCGGAAGAAGCAAAGATCCTATCTATAAACTTACCTACCAGCGGCAGCGCTTCCTCCTCCATCCCCCTCCTGCTGCTCCCTCTCCAGAGTACTACTTGGCCCGCTTTGGTTGGACGATCGACCCCCTACTCCGCCTCCCGCCGCCGCCGCCGATTCACTCCTCCGCCGGTCCGGCCTGCCTCGTCGCCCGGAGCACCCGCTCTCCCGCCGCCACCCAACGCAGGTCCACCGGGCGAGGCGCGCGCGCCGTCGGCGATGGCGGCGACCGGGGCGGCGGCGCTGTGGCAGCCGCAGGAGGAGGGGCTGCGCGAGATCTGCGCGGTCCTGGAGGCGCACATCTCCCCCAACTCGGACCAGGCCCGCATCTGGCAGCAGCTCCAGCACTACGCCCAGTTCCCCGACTTCAACAACTACCTCGTCTTCCTCCTCGCCCGCGGACAGGTAGCAAGCGCCGTCTCCGGCGGTCCCCCCTCATCCCCCCGCCGCCCTCCTCCGTTGCTCGCTCGCCTGGTTCCCTTGCCCCGCCGCGCTAGGGTTTTAGTCCGAGCCGCCCTCTGACGCTCCAGGGACTGGATAATGATGCGCGCTGTCTGTTTCGATCTGAAATCGCGCTGCTGTCGCTGCTAGGGCTCTCGAAATGTCTGATTGGTGGGATAGGGCTCGGATTGACTCTGATGCGACAAGCCCAGCGGACGGAATGCCAATAGCATCTGGGGTTTTGGGGGCGAAATGCTGAGTGCATCTGCTTGGCTGGCTGCTGCATAGATTTGACGGTTTCATATGGATTTTCAATTTGCGCATTGCCTGCTTGGTTTCAACGGGCGTGTCCGATGAATCCGTGGAGCCAATCAGTGAGGGTTTCGTGGCGTGGCTCTTTGGTCTGAACAAATGTGTCCGGTGGTCAATTTGTCGTGCTGCTACGGGGCCGGGTTTAATTGGGGTTCTGCGAACGTGTGATGCGTTTGCTCTTGGTAAAGTTATTTTGGCTGATACCGAGTCTCTGGGGCGTTACGTTTCGTGTCGATACCGCCTGCCAGCGCAGACGATATAATTTATGGATGAACGATCAAGTCAGTTACATTTGTGAATCAAGTGATTGAATGAAAGGCACTTGGTCCCGGAAGAACAATGCGGTTCCGGAAGAGCAACGCCTGGAAACTCGATGTGTATCCACTTAGTTGCTTGATCTATATTCTATATGTATTGTTAATGAGGTTTGACTTATGGTGGGCTTGGACAGCACCATATGTGCTCAAAGGTGGGCTGACAACTATTTAGAACACCGCTCTCGCGTGCTAGTTAGAGCTACAGATAGAATTGAAGCTATCTGTTACGCTTCAAGGATTTGATAGAACACATGTCTGCAATGATAACGTGGTCTCGGGTACTACTGAAGAAATAGTTTATTGAATATGATCTTCTATTAAACAATTAACTGTATTATATCTCGCAGCTTCTGGCATGTTATATGTTTAATGAAAGCACCAAGTTAGGATGAGAAGACTCTAAAAAAAGTTAAGACGAGAAGACGGGGTTTCCTTTTTTGTTAGATTTCTTTTTTGAATAATATTTTATCCCTTTTTATACGGGATCACATCTCATGTAGATTTAGCTTTCAGTAAGCTGTTGATTGTTGGCCTAGATCTATAGTTAATTTTGGTCCTGAATTCCTGACATGGTTATGATTGTTAATCCAGCTAGTGTATACGGGTCTTGCTGACATCTGGGTAACTCTTCTGCCTATATCAGGGAAAATCTTTTGAAGTACGGCAAGCTGCTGGTCTTCTATTGAAAAACAATCTGCGAGCGGCTTTTGTTTCCATGCCTCCTTCATCTCAGCAATACATCAAATCAGAGTTGTTGCCATGTATAGGGGCAACTAACAGGGCAATTAGGTCCACAGTTGGAACTGTTATCAGTGTACTTTTTCAAATTGTTGGAGTCACTGGATGGATCGAGTTGTTTCAGGCTCTACATCAATGTTTGGACAGTAATGATCTGGATCATATGGAAGGTGCTATGGATGCTATCTACAAGGTACTATGCATTACTCCTTCTATATTTAAGTTTGAATTCTAATCTGTAGTTCTGTTTATAGAAAACTACCAGTAGTTGCAGCAATATGATTCGAGGGAAGTCGGAAATGGATTGGTGCATGATGCATGTACACCTGGTTGCTTTTGCCCATTTCCATGTTTTGAAACTTTCTAAACAATTTGCATGTACATTGGTATATTGAGTGAAATCTCTAAACTTTGGTCCAAAACCATGTCGTTCTGTGCTGTGCAAAAAATACTTTGTGCACTTGTAGTTATTTTCAGACCCAAAAAACCTTGCCCTTTTTTTGTGACCGCACAATTAGATATACTCTTGACTTAAAATCTAAATAAATATCCACATCTAGGGAAGTCCCACTAGCAATGTAAATCGTATGTGTTAACTTCTGAACAGAATTAGTGGTGCTCAGAAGCTTGCTTTTGTTTCTGCTGGCAGATATGTGAAGATGTTCCTGAAGAGCTTGATGCTGATGTTCCTGGTTTGTCTGAACGACCAATTAATGTATTCATGCCACGAATGCTGCAGGTTTGTGTTCCATCTATAGTTCTCAACTATTAAACTAGAGGGTTTGCACTTCCACAGTTCCACTTGCACACCCTGTAATTGTTGAATTTGCTGCCTGTATATTTTGACCAAGCATGCCTCTGGTGCACATGTTTGTACGCTCTAGGTTAACACGCCTACAGGGTTTTCCTCTAACGCAGCCTACATGATTGCCTTTTCAGTTTTTCCAGTCCCCGCATGCAAGTCTTCGAAAACTATCACTGGGCTGTATCAACCAGTATATCGTGGTGATGCCATCGGTATGAGCCCCTCCCTCCCTGTCTATCTAATCCTGCTTTTTTTTTGTCTAACCATTTTGATTTATATGCAGGCGTTGTATATGGCCATGGATCAGTACCTGCAGGGCTTATTCGTCCTTGTGAAGGATCCTTCAGCGGACGTCCGGAAACTGGTATTTCATTTTAATGATTTATTTACACATGCATCCATGCACTTCTTCTTTGTAATCTTGTAGACTTGTACTGATAAGGGTTCAAATGCTAGAAATGCAACAATTGCATGAATCAGTAGATTCCTATTATGCTGGTAGAGATCTGGACATGGCCGACTTGTCCACAAGTGCTAATAATGAGGGTGTATGGGTACTGCTCAGCATAGTTGAGTTGTTCAATTGCATTTTTGTCTTGATTGTTCTCCCTGTTTCTTTGATAGGTTTGCTCGGCCTGGGTTCAGCTCATTGAAGTGCGGCCATCAATTTTGGAGGTAATTTATCATTTCCTTCGATACCCATTTAGATTACATTTGCTGCTGTCACCAAGTAATTTGTAGCCAGATAACTCAGTTGCTTATGCTGAATCTGACAACTAATAGCAAAACTGCAGCCACATTTGAAAAATGTTACTGAATTGATCCTGCAAGCTAACAAAGATTCGGATGATGAAGTTGCTCTGGAGGCTTGTGAATTCTGGTATGCGTTCTGTCAACATGGTAAATTTAACATGTCAACTTCAAATTTTGTACTATAATTTTTTTACATCCGATTGGTGCTCATGCCTATCTGTTCTCACATTTTATTCGGTTGACATCCTTCAAGTTCAAAATAAACTATGAGCCACTGATGACATTACTTACTGATTGTGTTGAATTATTAGAGGACTGACTATAGGTAAACCTTTTCAGGTCAGCGTATTGTGATGTTAGCATGCCCCCTGAAGGACTGCGGGAGTTCTTGCCACGCTTAATACCAGTATATGATTTGCCTTTTCTAAGCTAATGCTGCTTAATCTTTGGTCTGTCTACCGTTTTAACATCTTCCCTTTGTATTTATTTCCTAGACGTTGGTGTCAAATATGGTCTACACTGACGATGATGAATCACTCGCTGATGCTGAGGTGTGTGGTAAATTTCTTTATATCCTGCATATCTCAGCTGGTTATTGTGTGATAGTGGCATGCTCTGATAAATATTATGTGTTTTCAGGAAGACGAATCCTTTCCGGACAGGGACCAGGTTGGTTACCTTTTCTTTTTCTGTAATTATATGTTTCAGTGATAGCTGCTAGATTAAATGGTTGGCTCCATGCACGTGTAATCTGTAATTATATGTTCTCAATGGTAGCTGCTAGATTAAATGGTTGGCTCTATTCATGTGTAATCTGTAATTATATTTTGGATGAGACTTGTGTTTTTGGTCAGTATAATGCTGTAATGCATTGAACATAGTCCTGTAATTTTGAACTGTGAAACACATAGAAGTTAGTTACTTTTGGTTGTATTTACCTATGTTTTTAAGGCGGTAAAGCGTCATAAGGCGGAGGAGGGCCGCTCTGACGCCTAAGCGCCAAGGCGAGGCGGTAAGGCGAGGCAAGGCGATGCCTTAAACATTGCAGGAAAAGAGTTATCAATAGGCCTGCACATATTAATACTAGAAAAAGAGCAATGGCTGAGAGATGGGCCACTACTTATGCACCTCCCAGTGGCCCAAAAGCCCATCTAGTGGCCATATACACCCCCGTGACCTAATTCCACTATCTCCTTCCCTTCTTTCCCACCACAGCCGCCACGGGCGCCACACCCTTCTGGTCCTCCCTCCTCTTCGCAGTCCTCCCTCCTCCAGTCCCCCCTCCTCTTCATGGCCCCACCCTTCTCCCTCACAGCAGCAAGCCCCAGGAGCAGCCACAACTAGGGCAGCCAGGAGCCTCCAGTCCTCCCTCCTCTTCATGGTGCCGGGAGACAGCGGGGCCGTCATCTCCAAGCCCCAGGAGCAGCCACAACTAGGGCAGCCACAGCCGTACACTTCATGTCTGTCTAAGGTGGGGTAGACGCCTTGCCATCCTGGGGCGCCTCGACGCTTAGGCGACGACTTAAAAACATAGATTTACAAATAGCATGTTAAGAACAATGCAATGGCTCTTTAGCATGCATTTTGTAATTTGCCTTGCTGTAAAATTAAATTAACAGTCTTGAAATGGAGGGTGGCAGTAAGTTTACAGTTACTATAGCCCTCATCGTAAGTTGTACATCTTTATGACTTCTGCTCTTTTTTGTTGCTTCAAATAAGATATAGATGATTCTGTAACAGGATTTGAAGCCCCGTTTCCATGCCTCTCGATTGCATGGATCTGAAAATGGAGAAGATGATGTGAGTTTGGAAACATTATTTATTTTTTAAGCCGCCTAAGTACCTTTTGCCTACTTGTTAATTTGAAGCTGCAAAAACTTAATAACCATATGGACAGGATGATGATGATGCTGTAAATGCTTGGAACTTGCGGAAATGTAGCGCTGCTGGGTTGGATGTCCTTTCTAATGTTTTTGGAGACGACATTCTTCCGACTTTAATGCCTTTGATTCAGGTAATCTATTCGTAGTTCTGGAGACTATAAAGCTTATAAACTGTTGATCTTAGTTGAGGTTGCAATGCTTCACTGACTTGAAGCCTTGAATTATTACTCAATTGCAAGTAAATCTGTTAGTAATACAGCACCCAGAGTAACAGTTTTGCTGACCTGAACCTGTAAAGCATGGGTATGCTTGGGTTCAACACTATAATGGCCACAATTTTCTTGCCAAAGTGTGGCAAGCCTTCCATTTTGTGTGAGTAAATTGGTCGCCACAAGTTAAGCGAAAGTTGAACAAGAATATGTGACTGGGACAAGTTGCTAAAAAGTGGTCGCCTATGGAAGTCAAACTTGTCTAACACAAGTGTGGCGTCAAACAGAACACTTTGGGGCCACAATAATTACTATGGGCCTTGAGTAAACGTAGAAGTAGAGTAGGTCAGGCTCCTTAGAAACAATTCAGGACAGTGGCTTAAGTGTGCCAGTTATGATTTGTCTTGATGTACGCTGCTGGTAGTCAGTGACACAGATAACTTAAAGCTACTATTATCTAAAGCTGCACTGTTGTCAAAGGTGTAAAATCCAAACCATGAAACCTGTTACTGCGGTAGCCGGCAGGTCTCTAGTAACTGGAAGTTTGCATAATCTCACCCATGGTACGATAGGCTTTTTTGGCCCATGTGTGTGTTCAAGGCCTTTCTGTTATAATTGGTGCTTGGTACAATATTTAGTGCTGCTCTTGAACCCGTTGGATAACCATAAATCAACTTCTGCAATTTTGCAGCAAAATTTGGCTCGGACAGATGATGAGTCCTGGAAGGAGCGGGAAGCAGCTGTTTTATCGATTGGTGCTATAGCAGAGGGATGCATCACTGGGTTATATCCCCACCTTCCACAGGTAACCAATGACATATTCATAGCCCCATATACGTTGCAAGAAAGCAATTCCTCTCCTGACTAAGCCTCAGTAACAGTAAGAACACATGCCATGCATCAAATCATATTGAGATGACCGTGGCTGATAATTTTCCTGAATTTAGTCTTCAGAAGCATTTTAATTAGCCTGATTACTTGCTTCTAATGAACCTTCTATAACATATCTGAGAATTTTCTTCTCAGCATGTGATAAAATCTTTTAAAAAATTCAGTTGCATTAATAGTTTCTGCATAATAAATTTCACATTCAGTTGCATCAATAGTTCCTGCATAATAAATTTCACATTCTTCCATGATCTGTGTTGTCTGTGAGATTTTGGACTCTACTGAGTTGTGGTTCAATTATTACTTTTCCTGTCTTCAACTATCTCTCTACATCGCTTGCAATTTGCTGTATCTTTTCTGAGATGTTCTGCTTAATTGCAGATGGTTGCCTTCCTAATCCCACTTCTTGATGATAAGTTTCCTCTTATTCGGAGTATTACTTGCTGGACCCTCTCCCGATACAGCAAGTTCATTGTTCAGGTAACAGAATAATCATATGTATTGATGCTACCTCGTCTGTTTGGAAGTATACCTTTTATTGCAAAGGCTTGATTTTTTTCTACCGACCATGTAGCATCATTAGAACATGTAGCATTTTTGGTTGCGTTGGTACATGTATAATATATTAATATGCTGTCTATTTAAGCCTGTATTGGTGGACTACTCACTTCAATGTATACACCCAGTGGTCTGTACGTATTTCTAATTTTTCTGGGGGTAGGTACCCAAAAGGTTCTACTGTGGACTTCAAATAATGTTTGACTGAAGCGGACTTGTTCTTTGTTTGTGTGCTCACTTTGTACATCTGTATCTCTTTAACTTCTTGTGACACTTTTTTTTGCTGGTGCAGAGCCTTGGCCATCCAAATGGTCGTGAACAATTTGATAAGATCCTCATGGGTTTGCTTAGAAGGATATTGGATACTAACAAAAGAGTGCAGGAGGCTGCCTGTTCTGCATTTGCAACGCTTGAAGAGGTTATTTATCTATTTTCGAATTGTTTTCCTGCACTGATATCTTGTGTGTAATTAGTACATAATACTGGTTTCTGTTCTTCAGGAGGCAGCAGAAGAACTAGTACCACGACTGGAAGTCATTTTGCAGCACCTTATGTGTGCATATGGAAAATACCAGGTTCATTAAATTTCTGACATTCATAGTTTGCAATCAGCTATTCCCTCCATTTTGGTATACAAGACCACCTCGCATTACCAAGTTCATGGTAGTTAGACTCAAACATGAGGTTGACCTTGTATACCGCAACGGGGCAAGTTACAGGTACTGTCCCGGGTCTATCTTTTCTTAGTTCTAATGCTATGTTTTCCTTCTGAGCAGAGGCGGAACCTTAGGATACTCTATGACGCTCTTGGTACCCTTGCTGATGCTGTTGGAGCAGAGCTAAATCAGGTTCAACATTTGATGAATTCCTCTTTTGCTTGTTCTTTTGATTATCATATAAACTTCTTCGATGGTTTCCTCATGAAGTTTTCCATGGTGTTAGTTCATTATCAAGATTATTAATCCCTTTTAAATGTCATGCAGGCAAAATATCTTGATATATTTATGCCACCATTAATCGCGAAGTGGCAGCAACTTCCCAACTCTGACAAGGATCTATTTCCGCTGCTTGAATGCTTTACATCTATTGCACAGGTATTATTAATTTTTAATCTGTGAATGACCATCATGTAGTTTGAAGTCTGAACTTGCTGTATCTATGTCGAAGATCTGTAGTACCCATGTTAGAATACATCTTCGTTGTCTCGGTTATAAACTTTGCATGGTGTATTGGAAAATATAAAATAATGTTAATCTGAAGTTCTCCAGTCTGTATAGTGTTAACTCCAAAAAGTATATTTGGTGTGGAATCTTGATACTGTACTACAAGAATGTAGAAAGTTCTCTCATATGCCTTTGTCATTCAATATAACTCCTGCTGCACCAATTGGTTTGCTGAGTTAGTTCTTGGTCTACTAAAGCAGAATTAGTTTGCATTACATTGTGGGTTAGGACATGATGAGTAGCCTCTAAATAACCTCTGTTGAATCCCGTATTATTGTATTCAAAATAACATTGGGAATTTCTATGAACCTTTTTCTTTTCAGGCACTGGGACCAGGATTTTCTCAGTTTGCTGAGCCAGTGTTTGTGAGGTGCATCAGTCTTATCCAAACTCAGCAGTTGGCAAAGGTCTGCACAATCCCCCCCTTCCCCTCCCACTTTAAGGCTAGATTTAACTTAAATATCTACTATGATCTGTACATCAAGTCTAACCACAAATGCACGAACACATTCCCATGCTCTAACAAGCATTTTTTGGTCTTAATCGAGGACTTAATGATGCAGTGTTTAGCACTGAATGCTTAATGTGTCTTTTTTGGTCACTTGTGGAAGAAGAATTAATAATAATATGACATCACGTAGGATCTTTTCAGCCTACACCTTCTTGTATCAGTATGAATTGGTTAAAAGCGCACACATAATTTATCTTTGTCATTCTTGTTGGTATAGAAGACACTTGTTGAAGTTGCTCCTAATTAGAGACACATTCTGTGAACAGTTCCAGTCATAAGTTTTGTCGAGTCTTAAGCATAGAGATTTTCTTCTCCTGTTTGCTTGGTTTCTGGTACTCTGTTCTTTCAAGTACCCAGGATTATGCCAACTTAAAAATCAATCTGTTTGCCAATTTGACATCAATCTTTGCTGGAGTATGTTATAGGGTTTAATTACATCAGAGACAAGCTCATGCCATTCTGTTACTTGAGGGATATCTCCTTTCTACATGCAGGTTGATCCTGCTGCAGCGGGTGCTTTGTATGATAAGGAGTTCATTGTCTGTGCATTGGACCTGTTGTCTGGACTTACAGAAGGGCTTGGTGGCGGTATCGAAAGCCTGGTAAATTCAACTCTCCCATCAATGATATTCACGTTGCCTGCCTCCCAAGTTCTTAACGTTGACTACCTGAGTAATTTTAGGTGGTTGCATTTTCTGGCAACTTATGGTGAAAACAAAGTTAAATTTATTATTATCATGTAGTACATGTTCTTCCTATAATATGCTAAAGTATGCACTTGTTAAGGTTCACATACCCCTTGCACAGTACTGATGTGAGTTTGGCTAGTAAACTTTATCATACCAGGAACACTTTCATATTGGTAAGCTATCTTTATCTTTATTTTAGGTTGCGCAAAGCAACTTGAGAGATCTACTTCTGCAATGCTGCGTGGATGAGGCACCTGATGTTCGACAAAGTGCTCTGGCCCTTCTCGGCGACATTTCTAGGGTTGGTTGCAAAGCTCCTAAACTGATCTTTGTCATCGCTATGTCAATTTTGAGCCTATAACACCTTTTCATATATAGGTCTGCCCTATACATCTTCATCCGCGCCTCCAAGAATTCCTTAATGCTGCAGCAAAGCAATTGGTAAGTGCATTTGTTCTTTGTGATCCAGTATTACTTATGTGATCTCCATTTGTTCCTCACATTAATGCTTTGATCTAGACCCCGCAATCTGTGAAGGATGCTGTGTCAGTTGCTAACAATGCTTGTTGGGCCATTGGAGAATTAGCAATCAAGGTTCGTGCCACTTTAGCAATACTGTGTGATATTGTACATGGTCCTTTTTACTGGACGTCTATAATTATTGCGTGTGGGTGGCTTGACTAGTTTGTCAGCATGTACCTTTGTTTATCTATCTGTGTAAGTTGTGGGCAGTGGGTGCTCTCTGTTTTGTGTCTGAAAGCCAGTCATACTAGTGCTCATTATTATTGTAAATTTCTTCCATGTCTAACTGACTATTCCTTGGCAGATCGGCAAAGAAATTTCACCTGTGGTGATCAGTGTTGTTTCATGCTTGGTTCCTATTCTAACAACCCCAGAGGTGATTGCCTTTTTCCCCACCATGTTCTCTAGGCGACTGATCATTTCAACTAAGTGTGGTGTGTCGTGCCATTTACAGAGCTTGAATAAGTCACTCATTGAAAATAGTGCAATCACTCTCGGGAGGCTTTCATGGGTCTGTCCAGACATTGTGGCCCCTCATATGGAGCATTTCATGCAAGCCTGGTGCAATGCCTTGTGCATGTGAGCATTCCTTTTTTTTTCTTTCTGTAGCTTTTATGCTATAGCCAAAGATTTGTTGTTTGTAGTTCGACAGCATATGAGATGTGGAGCATGTTTTTTCTTTATGCTTTCGTGCAATGCTTCTCGGAGTTAATTTCCTTCTTGTACAGGATAAGAGATGATTTCGAGAAAGAGGATGCGTTCCATGGTCTTTGCGCAATGGTAAACTCACAGCTCTTTACATAATACCTGCTATTACACTCTTCATAGATGTGAATGGTCACTTACAGCAAAAACTCCTGTGTGTGCACTACTAGGTGGCAGCAAACCCCACAGGGGCTGTGAGCTCACTAGCCCATGTATGCCAGGCCTGTGCAAGTTGGAATGTAAGTTGGTCGTTTCTGTTACATCCGTATACCTACAGTAGTGTCGCATGTATGAGCTCACTTTTATCTGTGCACAGGAGATAAAAAGTGAAGGATTGCACAATGAAGTGTCCCAGATTTTGAATGGCTACAAGCAGGTAAAAAACAGTGGAGCCTTTTTTGTCGTCGTCGTTTCAGTTTGTGTATGCTGTATGCGAGAAACTGACGGTGATCTTTCTTTCCTCCTAGATGCTCGGAGCTGCCGGCTGGGAACAGTGCATGTCCACCCTGGAACCAGCAGTGGTGCAGAGATTAGCGAGATACGGGGTCTGACGGTGCTGAGAGACCCGCGCCACCGTTTATCGCTATACCATCACCACCGGAGTTGAACATCAGAAAAGGAGGGAAGGGCATGAGATTGCGCAAAGTCGTCGGTCAGGTGTCCCGGGTGTAGCACATTGTGTGATTTCCTATATGATGATGCGATTGGTTGATTGATTCTGCCTGGGTTGGTTGGCTGGTGTTGTATACTGCCCTCTGGTTATACAGGTCTGCTCAAAAGTGTAGCGCGACTGAGTCAGGCGGTAAGAATTGAATTGCGACGAGTGGAAACTCTGTTTTTGTCGAGTCGGAAAAGGCGGTGCGGGTGCGCGCCTTGTAGGTTATAGGACGTTGAGGTCGGTCGGTCGAGTCAAAATTTGTATTGGCTGGTTCCAGTGGGCCTTTTTGGGGTTTCGCTTGTCACACAACACTGGCAATCCCAGCAGCAGCACTGAAAGAGTTTTTTTTGTAGAATGTATTCTGTGAGAGAAAGAGAGAGAGAGAGTTTAGGTCTAGGGTTTGTTTTTGTAATCTTTAATTAATAGGAAGGGCGTCCTTGTATTGATTCATTCCCAACAATAAAAAAAAAGAGATTGGAACAGCGTGCTGTGTTCAGACACCGCCTAATCTTCAGTAGCCTAAATTTCTTCTTCAGGTGAGCCTGCAACAATTGTCTTCCTCCATTGTTTTGCCATCAACTCTTGCTATCTCCATGGTTTCGTCCATCTGATGACGACCATCGCCGGCTGAACCATTACACCCTCTACCCCCTCTCTTCTCCGCCTTCATTTACCTGCAGCCATCAACCTCCGCCGGCGATGGCCCTCTCTTTATCAGCTTCCTTACCCCTCTTCTCCGGCTTCCTTCATTCGCACTGGTCAACCTCAATCGTTGATGTTGTGAGCAGCCACATTGTCCCTGTTCCTAGCTCAACCTTGCTGGGATGCGGCCATGTTGCCCTTCTCCAACTTGGGTGGTGCGCATTTGATCCATGCCCATGCTTCACTATGCACTAGATGATTCCCTGCACTTTGAGGCGGGAATTAGTTGTAGACAAATTTATTGATAATATGATTAAAAACACAAGAGAATAGTTAAAACGTATGAGATTATTAAACAAACCTCTCTTTGCTATGAATAACAATAACTCCTTGTTTTTATTTCATAACAAAATCAAAACAGAAATATAACAGATCTCTGTTCTTTCGTAGAATAGAAAATGCACAACATATACGAAAGTGCTCTTCTAATCCCGAGCTCACGTGAGCTCGGGTGAACAGTAAAAAAACAGACTTTTTGGAGCATCGATTTTGTTTTTTTTGCCACATTTTCCACGAATGTCATATGGTGATGAAAATTTGCACGCATGTGGGGAAAACATCAATGTTTCTCACAAAAAAAATCAGATTTTTTTGAATTTTTTTACTATTTTTTTGAATTTACTGGTCACCCAAGCTCACATGAACTCGGGAGCAGAACAGCTGCGTCCCAACATATACCAAAAGATCATTAGCAAGGAAATAGTCTTAGGCATATACTCAAAGCTGTGGATTCCCTTCTAGTCACTACAATATTTTAATAGACCATATCACACTGTATTTCACACTTCTCCCTACTAATGTACAAATGCAACCAATATAATTAGAGCAAATTACAATCTTCATTAGTATGCTATTTATTAGCTATTCCTGAGGGAAAAGCTAGCCTGCCATTTCGGGGAGAGTGCCCTTGACGCCCAACACTAGCGGAGGAGGTCGGCGACACCACCGCCTGCTCCCCTGCGCCTCCACCTCGCACTAGATAAACAGTCGCCGTCGGCAGCGCGGACAGAGAGCCATCATCTAGCTTCGAGCAGAGATCCGCCACCACCGCAACTAACGCTGACAGAGATGGGCCAACCTTGCACCGCGGAACCACCTGCCATGCCGTAGGGACAGCGATGGAGTCAACCACCAGTGACGTACATTGATGAACTGGGAAATGGATTCAACCACGTCTATCTCTGAGACCTTTTGTGTTTCCACGAGGGTCAGGTTTGAATTCATCCATGTTGGCCGATGTGGATGGTCGACCACATGAGTCCATGCATGCATCGTGATAGCTGAATGGCTTTTATGATTTCTACACTATGGAGGAGGATGTAAGATTGCTAGATCAATTTCATATGCTTTAGCGGCGGTTTCTGTAATGGGAATTGATGAGGTCTATTGTTTCAAAAGAACATTTGCCTGAACTTTTATCACGAAACATGCCAACTTGTCAAACGGAAAAATGGTTGTAAGAGGACGGTGATGATGGTGTGTTATCATGATTGAAGGGTTATTTGCTACATCCATATACTCTAAAATCACTCTACCAAGTTCCAAATATATTTAATGGTACGTATACAAACACATTATAAAATATCAAGGGGTATAAGTAAATTGGTGGAATAATGTGAAAGTATTTGTTTCCTTTTTTTGCTTTATGGTGAAACCCAATGTAAGGTTATTATTAAACACCATACAATAAATAATACAAGTTTATTTTTTTTCATGAAACATTGTTTCAATGTAGCACAACAAATGTATCGGTAATGGTGAATAAATGAATTGTATGACAAATTTGTACCTTAATATAAATATGCATTTTTAAAATGTTAATGTTGCTAGTTATACCAAAAATAAGGTAAAAAAGTTCGATATAAGTAGATAGGTAAGTATATTTTTTTTTCAGTCTACTAGGCCAGTGCCCGTGGGTTGCTACGAGAGCCAATTTTTGTTAACGCAGTAACGGGAGCATATGGGTACAAATCCTGATGCAAATCAAATAGACAAAAATATTATATTTTGGTTATGAAACATATAATTTTTGACAAATCTAATTATCTGAATAACGTTATGCTGTTACATGACATAAAATATTTTTACATTCGAAAATATGTTTCTCTGTTAGCTCTTTTAATAGAACTATGTGTGAGCTAGTGTTACGATGCATTTGAAAAATATGTTTCTCTGTCAGCTCTTTTAATAGAACTATTGGTACATGAAGATTTCACTTCGGATGTCACGTATGATGATCTAGGAAGCTGGATACGATAGTTTGAGTCTGAATCATCCGTTCCTTCATAGTGAGTTGTCAAGACGGGAGGTTGAGAGTGACGCATATAGGTGCTTGGTAGAGTCAAACAACGGTGCAGAATTAACATCGTCTTAATTTAGAAAGACATATTAGGCCATCTACTGTTCCTCGGAGTTAATATGGTTACACACCTCTATCTATCATATATATGTCAGCAAAAACTCTAAAGCAAATTAATAAATACAATATAATGAATGCCTAGACATAGGTCATGGCCAACCCAATTGGCAAATCTAACAACTCAAAGAATGAGAATAGGTTAAGATATCAAAAACAGTGAATTGTGCAGAATGTTTTATGTAACCAAAAATTAAAAAATATATGCTCATATAAGAATTAACTTGTATAAAATCTTGAAATTTTGTGCTGATTGATTGTCTACACTTTCCTATCAACAGGTTTTAGAAGTGATCAATAGCTTTTTCCTATAACATGGTCATGTCTATGGTCTAATACCACACATATCATGCATACCGAACTTGCATGTAATAGTTGTACTCTAGGATACCCCTCAAAAAAAAAAATTGTACTCTAGGAGATCATAAGAAAATTGGATTTTAGCTAGTTTCTTTGTCAGGCAATCTGTGTGGTTCTGAACCTATTAGCTCAAGTGTATTCGCTCATTCTGAATTCATGTATAATCTTGGAACCTATAGACATTTAAGTGTCTACTAGATGATACTCAATACCATGTAGGCGTCTGTTCAAGAAATCAATATTTGTAAGGTGGTCATCTGGAAACCTCCTTCACACATTTTTCACTTGCAAACGTGCATCAAACGCATCGAATCCATCACGGGAGAAGACCCTGCATGTTGTGCCAATGAACAAATTTAGCAGAGGAAAAAAGAAGAATAGCAAGGCATCACAAACTTCTTCGTCCATCCTTGAGGTCTCCGGCCAATCTCCGCTTCCCCTTCTAGGTGTCAGCTAGCTCCGCCCTTGTGCGCCTTCGCGACTTCGAGTCGGAGTCTCCGGCCACCCGTAGGACCACGTGGCGCGTCGGTTCTCCAGATCGGGCCCAGACCACCATTGTGTCCATGACTTTGGGAAGAGACAAGAGATGTTGGAAATATGAGCAATTTACCATATGATTTTATTAACAGAAATAGTAGATAAAACCTGACTATCATAGTAGAGATGAAACAAGTCATGTAATCTAAAGATGAGACAGCAAATGGCATGTGCACATATGAACTAGAAGAGAACATATGTAGAACAGAGGCTAGAACCAGAAACGCTAGAGCAAGAAACTGAGGCAAGATATTAAACAGAGAGAACATGAAGACAGACGGAACATCGGCAGAAGCACTGGTCTTGGGGTCGGTGTCCTCGCCAGCCATGTCGTCGAAGAGGTTGTCAACGTCAGGGAAGAAGTTGTCGTCGGGGAAGTAGTCGTCGGAGTCCGGGGCGTCCGTGATGAAGAAGTCAGTAGTCGCGCGGAGCGCTCCCCAAAAACCTTATCACCCTTCTCCCGTACAGGACTCAAAGCGGTGGGATTTCGGAGGCCTACTGTCCCGACCTGCGGTGCACGCCGCAAGCCGGGATGGGGAAGATCGTAGCAGTAGCTCAGTGCTCAGGAACGGTGGCGAGAGGAAGATGATGCTCTGATGTGCGTCTCTGGAGAGGAGCGACCTCCCTTTTATAGGCACAGGAGAAAGAGGCGAGAGGGCAGCGACGGAAGGTGAAATGAAGGGACGGAGACGAAGTGAAATAGCCAGCAGCCGAAGGGATGCGCCGTTCACATCCAGTGTCCACTATAGCAAAAAATCTTTTCAACTTCCGTGTGACCTTTCGTATACCAGTCGTGCGTGGCAAAAATTTAGACATCGGCTCGGCTCATTCCCGCAACCCGCGGCGCGTCGTGACGAGGCGTGGCGGCGGAGGAGGAGCGCGTGTGAATGTCCCTCTTGTTCTCATGCTCATACATGTGGGGAAACAACCTCCCTTATAAGGAGGTCTAACTCCCACCAAACTACCAATGTGGGACTAAACTTTAGTTCCACCTCTTGCCTTGCACGAATGGGCTGCATGGGACTCTAGGATTTATTAGGAATTTCTGAAAATGCTATTGGGCTGGCCCAAAATAGACAAAATTCCAGCAATCCCCCACCAAATCCCAGAGGCACACAAAATTTGCCTTTGGTCCCAAAACACTGTTTTATATACCAGTACTGCAGTGGAGACTGTTAAGTTGAACTTCCACCTAGAACTCTATGCTACACTAATAAGCAACTTGAACAGTGGACTGGGCCTTGAACTGCAAGTTTTCTGCGAATCTAGCTTCACACAAAGCCTTGACCGATACTAGGCTACCGTGGGTCTTCCCCGCGGGTGGAGCTTATGCGTCATACTCCGAAACCTTTCATGAGTTTACTAGAGATCACCCTACTCTCATAGATTGCGACGTTTAACAATCAGACTCATATAGGTGTGTTCTTCAAAAGATGTTCTGCAGGACAACATCGCTGCTTCAATGAGCCACTTAGAACACATTAAGATATACATCAACTTGCCTTGCAGATTAGGAGAGTATTGCATCTTCATGGAGTGGTATTGTTAATAATAAGGATACTCTCCTCTCAGTTGACCAACAGCTTGTCTTCCACATCTAATTCACGGGATCTCCGATCACATAGACTAGGTTACCACTGTGAACAACTCATATTGTGGGTCTCATACCCATCTCCTTCGATGCATTATCTATCACATTACGTGATAGACCCTTAGTAAAAGGATCTGCCAGATTTTTAGACGTTTGGATATAATCCAATGCAATTACTCCGGAGTTTTTCATTTTCCTGACAGACTTTAACCTTCTTTGAACATGTCTTGATGACTTCATGTTATCCTTTGAGCTGCTCACTTTCGTGATCACAGTTTGATTATCGCAGTTCATAAGAAGACCTGGTACAGGTTTCTCAACAACCGGCAAGTCATTCAAGAGCCGGCGAAGCCAATCTGCTTCGACCGTAGCTGTATCTAGTGCTGTGAGTTCTGCTTCCATTGTTGACCTCGTTAAGATGGTCTGCTTGCAAGACTTCCAAGAAACAGTGCCACCTCCATGAGTGAATACATATCCGCTCGTGGCCTTTATCTCATCAGCATCAGAGATCCAGTTTGAGTCACTATACCCTTCCAGTACCTTTGGGTACCCAGTGTAGTGAATTCCATAACTCGCAGTGCCTTTCAAGTAACGCATAACTCTCTCTAGAGCTTTCCAATGCACATCTCCTGGTTTTGAGACAAACCGGCTCAGTTTGCTAACAGCAAAAGAGATGTCAGGTCTTGTAGCATTGGCTAAGTACATAAGCGAGCCAATAATCTGAGAATATTTCAATTGATCTCTAGCAATTCTTCGATTCTTTCGAAGCAACACGCTAGCATCATATGGTGTTGGAGAGGGCTTGCAGTCACTGTAGCCAAAGCGACTCAAGACCTTTTCCACATAGTGAGATTGAAGCAATGTAATCCCACCATCATCGTCTCTCAACAACTTGATGTTCAGAATGACATCAGCCACTCCTAAATCCTTCATCTCAAAACAATGAGATAGGAAATCCTTGACCTCCTTAATAACATTCAGATTTGTTCCGAAAATCAGTATGTCATCAACATACAAGTAAAGGATAACCCCCTCGCCCCCACCATGGAGATAGTATGCACATTTATCAGCTTCGTTTACAACAAATCCTGATGCTTGCTTAAGTCCATACAAAGACTTCAGCAACTTGCACACTTTTCCTTCCTGACCATCTACTATAAACCCATCTGGTTGTTCCATATAAATTTCCTCGCCCAACTCTCCATTTAGGAAAGCAGTCTTAACATCCATTTGATGAACGAGAAGACCATGTGAGGCAGCTAGTGAAAGTAGTACTCGAATAGTGGTCAGTTGAGCCACAGGTGAGTAAGTATCAAAGAAGTCTTCACCTTCCTTTTGGGTATAACCCTTAGCCACGAGCCGTGGCTTGTACTTCTCAATAGTACCATCAGGCCTAAGCTTCTTCTTGAATACCCATTTACACCCTATAGGTTTGCACCCATAAGGATGACCAGTTATCACCCAAGTTTCATTTGCCAAGATGGAATCCATCCCACTACGGACCGCTTCCTTCCAGTAGTCAGCATCCTCAGATGCATAGGCCTCTAAAATAGAACTGGGAGTGTCATCTATGAGATACACAAGAAAATCATCACCAAAGGACTTTGCAGTCCTCTGTCTCTTGCTCCTAGTAGGAACTTCATTGTTCTCCTCCACAGGATTTTCAAAGTGTTCCTTCGAAATGGTAGGTTCAGTATTTGTAACTAATTCCTGATTCGATGAACTAGGCATCTCCTGATTTGATGAGGTAGCCATATCCTTCATGGGGAAGATATCTTCAAAGAAAGTCGCATCATTTGACTCCATGATTGTACCGATATGCATGTCAGATACCTCAGATTTTACAACCAAGAATCTATAACCAATGCTATGAAAAGCATATCCCAGGAAAACACAATCCACAGTTTTTGGTCCAAGCTTACGCTTCTTTGGAATTGGCACATTGACTTTCGCCAAACAACCCCAGGTTCGTAGATAAGAGAGTTTTAACCTTTTCTTCTCACATCCCTCGAATGGAGTTATCTCTTTGTTCTTTGTGGGAACTCGGTTTAGGACATGACATGCAGTCAATATCGCCTCCCCCCACCATGCCTTGGAGAGACCCGATGTGTCTAACATGGCATTAACCAAATCAGTTAGAGTACGGTTCTTTCTTTCGGCTACCCCATTTGACTGAGGTGAGTAGGGAGGCGTCCTCTCATGGATTATACCATGTTCCACACAAAAAGAATCAAATTCAGTGGAAAAATACTCTCCACCACGGTCGGACCTAAGCCTCTTGATTTTACGATCAAGTTGGTTTTCCACTTCAGCTTTACAGATCTTGAAAAAGTTCAAAGCTTCATCCTTAGAGTTCAGAAGATACACATGGCAGTATCTAGTGGAGTCATCAATTAACGTCATGAAATATTTCTTTCCACCTTTTGTCAAAACACCATTCATTTCACATAGATCTGAATGTATGAGCTCTAGTGGTGCAAGATTTCTCGTTTCCGCTGTCGTGTGAGACTTACGAGGTTGCTTAGCTTGCACACAACTTGACACTTAGATCCCTTGACAGTGGTGAAACTAGGGATTAAGTTCAACTTAGCTAGTCGTGACATGCAACCAAAGTTAACATGACAAAGATGTGAATGCCATACATTTGATTCACTATTGTTGCAAACATGATTAACAACTTTATTGCAAACATCTGACAAGGATAAACGAAATAGGCCTCCTGACTCATAGCCTTTACCAACAAAGGTTCCATACTTGGATATTACAAATTTATTCGACTCAAAGACAAGCTTGTAGCCATCTCTACACAGAAGAGATCCACTAACAAGATTTTTATTGACGGAGGGGACATAATGCATGTTCTTCAGCCGCACGATCTTCCCCGAAGTAAACTTCAGATCGACCGTGCCAACACCACGAACAGAAGCACTTGAACCGTTGCCCATCAGCATGGTTGAAGTCCCTGCAGTCTGATAAGACGAAAACATGGAAATATCACTGCATACATGCACATTAGCACCAGTGTCAATTAACCAATCAGGGGAATGACATACTGAAAGAATAGTGGGAAATATACCATACCCAGCATCTTTTATGTCAATGTCACCAATGACCACATTAGCGGTCTTTCCGCCTTTCCCAAGATGATGCTTGTCATAACGATTAGGGCAACTAGGAGCCCAATGATCAGGATCTCCGCACACATGACAAACACCTTTCTTCTTGTCATTCTTCTTCTTGAAGTTGGTGTGCTGTACAGCCTTGTTCTTCCCATCAAACTTTGCTTTACCATCAAACTTTCCCTTGTTCTTGAACTTGTGGGACTGGAAATTTTTCTTCTGTACCAGATTGGCACTAGATCCTCCCTCAATACCTCGAGCACTTGTGTCCTTTGCTCTTGCCTTTTCTTCCACATCAAGAGTACCAATGAGATCCGGAACGGAAAACTCCTACCTCTTATGCTTCAGTAAGGTAGCAAAGTTTCTCCATGAAGGAGGAAGCTTAGTGATGATGCCTCCGGCAACAAACTGGTCCGGTAGCATACAATTGAAGTGCTCCAGTTCTCTAGCAAATGACTGTATCTCATGAGCTTGCTCAACCACGGAGCGCTCTTCAGTCATCCTGTAGTCATAGAATTGTTCCATGATGTACAGCTTAGTGCCGGCATCCGAGACCCCAAACTTGGCCTCGAGTGCATCCCACATATCTTTTCCATTATCAATTGATGCATAAGTATCAACTATGTTCTCACCAAGAACACTCAAGAGAGCAGCCTTAAACAGGGTATCCATTTTCTGAAAAGCTTGTTCCTGTTGAGCATCATAATCTCCTTCAGGTTTGCCAAGAGTGGCATCATAGCAACTCATGGTTTGAAACCATAAGACTGCTCTCACGCGCCACCTCTTATAGTGGAAACCCTCAAACATAGGAGGTCTCATGGAAGCAGCAAAACCACTCGGGGTAAATTGCCTATCATACGGTTTTTGGATTGTTGGAAATATGAGCAATTTACCATATGATTTTATTAACAGAAATAGTAGATAAAACATGACTATCATAGTAGAGATGAAACAAGTCATGTAATCTAAAGATGAGACAACAAATGGCATGTGCAAATATGAACTAGAAGAGAACATATGTAGAACAGAGGCTAGAACCAGAAACGCTAGAGCAAGAAACTAAGGCAAGATATTAAACAGAGAGAACATGAAGACATACGGAACAGCGGCAGAAGCATTGGTCTTGGGGTCGGTGTCCTCGCCAGCCATGTCGTCGAAGAGGTTGTCGACGTCGGGGAAGAAGTTGTCGTCGGGGAAGTAGTCGTCGGAGTCTGGGGCGTCCGTGATGAAGAAGTCAGTAGTCGCGTGGAGCGCTCCCCAAAAACCTTATCACCCTTCTCCCGTATAGGACTCAAAGCGGTGGGGTTTCGGAGGCCTACTGTCCCGACCTGCGGTGCATGCCGCAAGCCAGGAAGGGGAAGATCGTAGCAGTAGCTCAGTGCTCAGGAAAGGTGGCGAGAGGAAGATGATGCTATGATGTGCGTCTCGGGAGAGGACCGACCTCCCTTTTATAGGCACAGGAGAAAGAGGCGAGAGGGCAGCGACAGAAGGTGAAACAAAGAGACGGAGACGAAGTGAAACAGCCAGCAGCCGAAGGGATGCGATGTTCACATTCAGTGTCCACTATAGCAAGACATCGGCTCGGCTCATTCCCGCAACCCGCAGCTGAAAGTGCAACTAATCCTCGGGTGGTTTTGGTAATTCATAACAACATATAGCTCATTGAACTAATATTCTCTCAAGATGAATATTTCAGGAAGTTCAATGAATGGCATGGCATGGACTAGAAACATGGACCCCTCAAAATGCTAAGGACACATATTGGAAAAAGCTCAAGACTCTTCATTTCTATTTTAGTGATCCAAGATCACATTGAGTCCATAGGAAAGCCAATACTATTAAAAGGGGATGAGGTGTTGCTTAATGGCTTGCTTGCTTAAATGCTTAGTGGTATTGCTCCAAAACCCTCAACCACTTTCTCATTCCAAATATGTCAAAATCCTAAACTCCAACTCGGCCCCACCGATTCATTCTATCCGGCGCCACCGAGTTCATATGACATAGCCATAGCCAGAAACCCTAATAGTTCGGTCACACCGATACGGATCTCGATCTCACCGAGATGGCCTTGCCAACTCTCTGTTGCCTGTTGCAATTATTTCGGTCTCACCGAAATAGCGATCGGTCGCACCGAGATGGCTTGACCAATTCTCTGTTGCCCTATTGCTTCACTTCGGTCTCACTGAGTTGATGCAATCGTAGCCACCGAGATGAGGTTTGCCCTAAGCCCTAGCATATCGGTCCCATCGAGTTGTTCAAGTCGGTCCCACCGAGATTCCTAACGTTCACATTTTGAACTAAATCGGTCTCACTGAGTTCATCTATTCGGTCTGACCAAGTTGGGTCCAATGTGTGTAACGGTTGGATTTTGTGTGGAGGCTATATATACCCCTCCACCCCCTTCTCCATATGTGAGAGAGCCATCAGAACATGCCTACACTTCCAGCATACATTTTCTGAGAGAGAACCACCTACTCATGTGTTGAGATCAAGATATACCAATCCTACCACAAGAATCTTGATTTCTAGCCTTCCCCAAGTTGCTTTCCACTCAAATCATCTTTCCACGATATCCAAATCTATGTGAGAGAGTTGAGTGTTGGAGAGACTATCATTTGAAGCACAGGAGCAAGGAGTTCATCATCAACACAACATCTATTACCTTTTGGAGAGTGGTGTCTCCTAGATTGGTTAGGTGTCGCTTGGGAGCCTCCTTCAAGTTGTGGAGTTGAACCAAGAAGTTTGTAAGGGCAAGGAGATCGCCTAATTCATGAAGATCTACCCGAGTGAGGCAAGTCCTTCGTGGGCGATGGCCATGGTGGGATAGACAAGGTTGCTTCTTCGTGGACCCTTCGTGGGTGGAGCCCTCTGTGGACTCGCGCAACTGTTACCCTTCATGGGTTGAAGTCTTCATCAACGTGGATGTACGATAGCACCACCTATCGGAACCACACCAAAAATCTCCATGTCTCCATTGCGTTTGCACTCTCCAAACCCTTCCCTTTACCTTCATATGCAATGTTTTACTTTCCGCTGCTACACTCTTAGAATTGCATGTGTATGTTGATTGCTTGACTTGTGCTAGTTGCTAAAATCTGCCCACAACTAAAATTGGGAAAAGGTTAGTTTTTTATTTGGCCAAGTAGTCTAATCACCCCCCCTCTAGACCTACTTTCGATCCTACAAGTGGTATCAGAGCTTTGGTTTCCATTTGCCTTCATTTCCATAGCTTTGGTGATCATAGCCTTGGTTTCACAACCTAGGAGAGTATGGCGTCTAGCGAGGGAAATTACCACCGTAGAGGTCCTTACTTTGATGGTACTAATTTTGCTAGTTGGAAACATAAGATGAAAATGCATATTCTTGGTCATAACCCCGCCATTTGGGCTATTGTGCGTGTTGGATTGCAAGGTGATTTCTTCGAGGATGGAAAAGAACGGGATCATGAAGCATCCGCGGAAGAGTTGAAGGTGTTGCAATACAATGCTCAAGCTTGCGATATTCTCTTCAATGGATTGTGCCCCGAAGAATTCAACAAAATCAGCCGCCTTGAGAATGCAAAGGAAATTTGGGATACTTTGGTTGATATGCACGAAGGTACCGAGTTCGTCAAGGAATCCAAATTGGATGTGCTTCAAAGTCAACTTGACAAGTTCAAGATGAAGGATGTTGAAGGAGTCGCCGAGATGTACTCTAGGCTTGCTCTCATCACAAATGAGATTGCCGGCTTAGGAAGTGAAGAGATGACCGGCAAATTCATCATCAAGAAGATCCTAAGAGCCTTGGATGAAAAATATGATACCGTGTGCACCTTGATCCAAATGATGCCCAATTACAAAGATCTCAAGCCCATAGAAGTCATTGGTAGAATTGTTGCTCATGAGATGTCACTCAAGGATAAGGAAGTGCTCCACAACAAGTCAAGTGGTGCTTACAAAGCTTCAAGTGATGCTCCTACTACATCAAGCGAGAAGCAAGTCTCCAATGAAGAATTGAGCTTAATGGTGAAGAACTTCAACAAGTTCTACAAGAATAGAAGCTAAGAGAGAAGCTCCAAGTCAAGATCCTACAATGACAAAAGATCTTCTAGTCATGATCGTAATTGCTACAATTGTGGAAGATCCGGATACTATTCCAATGAGTGTACGGCTCCCTACAAGAAAAGAGAAGATTCACCAAAAAGGAGAAGTAGAAGAGATGAATCACCTCCAAGAGAGAGAAGGAGTAGAGATGATCGTTATGAACGAAGATCCTCTCGTAGAAGCAAGGATTCGGAAAGGAAGGACAAGTCATCAAAGAGCTACACAAGACGAAGACATCAAGCTCACGTTGGTGAATGGGTATCCGGTTCCGACTCCGACAACTACTCCGAGAGAAGCTATCACTCCGACTCCGAAGGTACTCAAGATGAAGGTGTTGCCGGTCTTATACTTGTGTCATCCAACTCCTACGACATATTTGACTCACCAAATGAAGGAATTGGAAGATGCTTCATGGCTAAAGGCCCTAAGGTATCACACCCCGAGTATGTTGATTTCAATAGTGATGAAGATGATTTGCTAGGTGATGATGATTTACTTGTTGACAACACTAGTGATGAAAACTATGATGAACCTGCTAATAATCATGCTAATCAAGATGAAACAAATGGCAATGATAAGAAGGAAATTGAGCGTCTAACTAAAGAACTAAACACTCTTAAGTTAGCTCATGAAACAACTCTAGAGGATCATAGAAAGCTCCTAAGGACTCATGAGAAGCTATGCTTCGAGAAGCTAAATTTAGAGCAAGAGCATGAGTTCCTAAAAGCTATCAATGATGATCTTCTAAAGAAGAGTTCTTCTTATCTTGCCAAACATCTCCTCTTGTCTACTTATATGCCACAAGTAAAATCTAGCAACAAGAACAAGAAAGATTCTTCCTCTAGTAGTAACAATAACCATGTTAAATCCAATATTGTTGCTTCTAGTAGTTCTCTTGATTCCACTAATGATTCTCTTAGCCAAGTTACACTTGAGCCAGAAAATAGCTTATTGAAGGGAATTATAGAGAAGGGTGTTTACAAGAGCCTTGCCGGAAGTAAGCAATTTGAGGAAATTGTACGCAAGCAAGGAAGGCACCGGAAGAATCAAGGTGTTGGTTTTGAACGAAAGTTCAATGCCAATGGAGTTGATTGGGAAGAAGATCAATACCCCAAGATAAAGTTTTTTCCTCAACAAGAGAAGTATGACCCCACTTCTTTCAAGGGGACACAAGCTCAAGATGATCTTCCACCACAAGACCACAAGCTAAAAGGCAAGGACAAGCTTCAAGAAGAGATTGATTCATTTGAAGAAGCTCCTAAGGCCATGGTCAAGTGGGTTCCCAAGACTACGTCAAGTTCTACTTCATCAAGTACGACTACAACTCCAAGGATTCCCATCAGGTTGATGTGGATCCCAAAGAAGAAGAACTAGAGTGTTCTTGAGGGTGACTCCGCCAACATACTTCACTCATATTCATTTTGGCAAGGACATGTGCAATCAACTTTCATATCTTGCACTAGTTCATGGAGTCATAAACCCTCTTGTTGGAAGGACAAGGGACAAGGTAACCTAATGCTTTCATGGACATCATCATATGTATATTTCACTCTATGTCTATGGATATCCTTGTATGTTCCTTGTGGGACTAACCCATGTAGGTATTGAAAGTGCAACACTCCAATGGATTGCTCCAAAAGATCTACATCAACATTGAGCATCCACATCTTCAACATCTACATGAAGTCATCATCGACAAAACCCAAGGTTAATTCATCCCTCTTAGGGGGGATATCACATCTAGGGGGAGCTTTGCTCTAAGAATTGAGCTAAAGCAACTCTAATGGTGTGAACACAACAATGCTATATGTAAAAGTGGTAACCCCACTTGTGCTTAAATGATGAGTATGACCTATGATCAAACGTTCTCATTTGACTCCTCAGTCAATATACTCATATATAGATGACCTAGTCATCACCAATTGCTTGATAGATGCTAGAGTGTTTGTGCATGCTTTGTCACATATCTTATTTGCTATCTTATTGTGTGAGCATGTTGGTTGCATAATTTTCTACATTCGAGGACATCCATTTGTGGTTTTGATTGTTTGGTTTTTGTTTGCCAAATGGATGGACAAGAATGCCTAAGTACTCCCTCTAGCTATCTATGCTTTTTCTCTTCTCAAATTCTATTCATGCTACATCATAAAATTTGAACAAGTCTTTTTTAGACCCTCCGGGTGAGGAGCACTCGGAGCCACCGATCCGTTAAGGGCTGACTTCCAAAACCTTATGGTGAATTTCGGTCAGACCAACACTTTCATATTCGGTCCCACCGAAATCACTAGATTGATCTAGGTTTTCTATCTCGATGCCACCGACAACGTATGGGTATTTATACTGCGGCCCGTCGTTTGGAAATTCCTTCAAACACTTGAACCCGCGCCCCCATTGCTGCCGCCCCTTGGTCTCCGGATCATCGCCGTCTCCACCTGTGCGCCATCGTCACAGGTCTCCGCCGCCGTCAACGGGAATCCTCTCCGCCGTTGCCGCTGTAGAGAGCCATCACCAAGTTAGGGTATGGTTCAAACCCTTTGTGCAAATTCCTTTATCCGATTCAATGCACAAAGTTTTTGCCTGTATTCTTGCCATGATTGAAAACTTCCTATCCACACAAAAGTTCCTTTAGACTAGATTTGATGCAAAATCTTAGGGTTAGGTTTCCGCCGAGCTCATCTCGGACCGACAGAAATGAAGTTTTCGGTCCCACCGATTGGCCCTGGCCATTGCACTTAGTACAACTCGGTCTGACCGAAGCGTACTGATCGGTGAGACCGAAAGCAATTTCTCAGTGAAACCCTAGCATCTTGGAGTCACCGAACTGCAACTCGGTCTGACCGATACTGCATGTTTAGACTCTGTTAGTGCTTCGGTGTCACCGAAATTATCATATCGGTAGCTCCGAAATGCTTTCTGCAGAAAACTAAAGTTAAGATTTTGTCTCGATTTTTGCAAAAACAAGCTGCTTTTGTGATGCTCATCCACTCTACCCACATCCATCTATTCACAGGGTCAGTTTGCAGAGATGTCAGAGGCTACTAACAGTCAGAACAAGTCAGAGGAACAGGTTAACCTCAGTGAGGGCTCTAGTCTCAGCAGCAGCTATGATGAGGGTAGCAGAAGCACCCCTAGCAACTTGCCTAAAGCTGCTACCAGACAGAGGAAGAAGAGGAATTCTGACAGTGAGGATGAAGATTTTATTGTTGAGGAAGAGGTTACTTCAAAGAAGAAAGTGGTCAAGAAAGAATGTGTTGGAACTACTGCCACAAAGCCTGGCCTTAAGAAGAAAGCTCCTGCCAAGAGAGCTCCCATGTCCAAAGTGAGAAAATCAACTGCTGCACATGAGACTATGGAGTTCACACTTGAGTCAAGAGAGGAAGATGAAGCTGCTGATGGAAAGAAAAAGAGAAAAGAGAGAGAGTTAAGAAGACTGTTGCCAGAGTCATTGGCAGACCATCCATGATGAGGTATGATGATGATGAAGAGGAGGAGGAAGAACCTGAAGCACCACCTGCCAAGTCTCAGAAATTGATGGTAGATGCTATTAAGACTGGTGCTGCTCCTTCCAAGCCCAAGTCAAAACCTCCACCTGTTGCACCCAAGACTTCAGCTCCCAAGAGATCTACCAGGAACATTCCTACTGCAGAAAAGAACAAGGCCCCAGTGCCAGAAGTTCAAGAAGATGATGAGCCACTAGTGCTCAGGAAATTGAAGCCAAAGATTCCAGACCATAATGATGATCATCCAGTTGCTGAGAACATGAAATTGAGAAAGGGTGCAGGTCTGAGATTATGGAGGAAGACTGATCGATATGCCACACGGAGGAGGACTGATGTTGATTACCGTTTCCACACCAGAGAACAACAGGACTTCTATGAGACAGTGTTGCTTGACAAGAAGCCCATTGTGTGTGACATGAAGTGGGTTGACTGGAAGTATATTGATGTCAATGAGGATTACTTTCCCCACGTTCATGAGATCTTCAGGCTGAATGGAGTTGATGATTTCGTTGGTCAAGAGCTCACCAAGTGGAACGATGAGATGGTGATGCAATTTTACTCCACTGCACATTTCTATCCAGATGGGAAGATAGTGTGGATGACTGAGGGCACCAGGTACCAGTCATCAATCTCTGAGTGGGCTAAGCTCATCAATGCTCCAAAGGAAGATGAAGATGATCTTGATGTATATGGCAAACCCATGAAGGATCACAACTCTATGGCTCACATGTACAAGCCCATTCCAGAAGCTGCATTGGACACTCACAAGTTTGGCTCCATTTACTATCTACTAGCTGGACTGACCACCATAAACACCATACTAAGGCATACCCTCTTGCCAAAGTCTGGAGATCATAGGATGATACATGGTCATTCCATCAACTTGCTACACCTGTTTGATGTTCCCCAAAATTTCAAGGTCATGAGTTTGATAGTTGAGACAGTGCCGGGGCCGGGACACGATACATCCCAAAAATTAACCCCTTGTGTCATCACCAGCCCAGGATTACTGTTACTGGTGGACACGTCCTTGTTACAGAATACCAAGCTATTACAAGAATTGAATACAAGACCATAAAGGTCCAATGATACAACAGTGATTCCAGTGGTGGATGATGGAAATGACTCGTGGTACTCCAACGCCGATGGGGCACCATTCCCACAGGAACAGCTGACCTGGATAATTCCTATCCGCGTGGCTGCTATCCTAGGCTCCGCACGGACGTCGTTGTGGTACTCCTCGTAGAACTCCTGACCTGGCCAAGTAAATAGCCAGGGACAAGCCTGTGAGTACGTTTGAATGTACTCGCAAACATCATGAACAAAAGATATACCGAATGCAACAATTAAATTATATGATCATGATGAATCACACTATATGCGTATGCTCATGATGGACTTAAAGGCATGCTGTCTGGAATTAAATCATGGCATGATAACATATTAGCATGTGCAAATAACTGGATATATAAAAATATTAGTGTTAAACAAGGAAAGTTAAAGGAAAATAAAATTAAGGAAATGCCGGTCGGATGTCTAAAATGACACCATGGTAGGTCTTGAAGAGAAATGCCAAACGGGTGTCTAAAAGAGAAATTGGACGAGACAGGACCATCCGAGAACTCAGGCGACGCCACGAGAGGTCTTGAAAAGAAATGCCAGTCGGGTGTCAAGTGACGCCACGGTCGGACTTGAAGAGAAATGCCAGTCGGGTGTCAAGTGATGCCACGGTCGGACTTGAAGAGAAATGCCAATCGGGTGTCCACAAGAGTAGTGGCGGAACCGCCTGTTAACTCGAGAGACGCCACGAGAGGTCTTGAAAATAAAATTGAGTGCCCGGGGTAGTCTAGCCAGCCCCTGAGACACTCAGGAAAAATTCAAAATAAGAGACACGGGTTAGTCCTCAATATTATGCATAACCATAATAATATTTAACAAGCATAAAATATTCATGGTAGCAAGAGGGTGACAATAATTATTCCGCAAAATAATTCAGGCTCAATTTAATTATTTTCCTCCGAAGACCGACACTTGACCAACCCAGACTGTAGCCCTTAACCGCGGGCACGGCTATTCGAATAGGTTTAAACTCTGCAGAGGGTGTGCTCTTTACCCACAAGTAAAGGATTTCTTTAGTCAGTACCGTGACACCGACTAATTCCCTTTACGGTCTTTGGGTTGAAAACACACCTAACCAGCACACACCAGATTATCTTTCCGGATGCCAGGAATCACCCAAAGCATCGTTCAAGAGAAACTTTAAGACGGAGAGACCAACGTCCTGCATGGGATCACTATTAATACGCGCGGATTACAAGGGGTGCCCCCCTCTCAGTCACAACTGGAAACACCCATGCCCCCTGACCCGATGACAGGGTTTAGTCCACCAACATGGAAACCCTCATCGTAGCCCTCTATGTGGTGTGTGCACGGAAAGGGGTTAACAACTTACTGAACCATACCCCACCCGTGGCAGGGACAAGTGGCAGCACGAATCAAGTATGGGGGTTACCGGAACAAGACTCGATCTACGGTCGACTCAGGAGGTTCAAGTTTTCCTGCAGTGGTTAGCACAATATATTCCTTGGTGATACCCAACAACATCACCACCCGGCATGTCCCGACATGCCCTTACTGATCATTCTCGTCACCACGAGAAATTTCAGTCTCACGGTCACTTTACTCGTGACTGATTCTTCCTGCAGATTAGTCCGGACCGGCACAGGCATATGTGACAAATAAAATAGCCATGCTTACTCATACTACAAAGATGTCAGCAAAATGGTCATGGATCATGCATGCTAAAATAGCTATATGCCAAATTTTATTTGAATTCAAATTATTCATAACACTACTATTCATGCAAATAACCAACCATGCATTCACCATATCAAGTGTTCAAGATGCTTGCCTTGAGCATTCAGAAGTGTGGGGTGCACTCCAAAAGTTTTGAAAAATTTGTCTTCCCTCCAATTCCTATTTGCAAAATATTTAAATTACCACATAATTCAAAAACAGTGCCAAAAATTGTTTCAAATATTTTTGAAATAAATACTAAAATAAACTAGATGAAAAATGAAAAATAACAGAGAAAGAATCAATTCATTTGGAGTTAATGTGAATTACTTATGGAATTTCTAAACTGGAATAAACAAGGAAAAGGACTACTTAATATATCCAGTGGGGACAAGGCTTTAGGAAAAATGTTCACATAATCTAGATAAATAGAGCATAATTTTATGAGACTGCAGAAATTTGAATAATCAGTTTTGGATTAGAAATGGATTTTGTGGAAATATTTGAAACTACTGGAAAAAGAAAAAAAACAAAACAAAAAGGCAGAGGAGCGCCCTGAGCGCTGAATAGCAGACTGGCGCCACTGGACCGGCCCAGCTGCTCAGCCCCGCCCGTAGAGAAGCGAGGAGAGGCTGGCGACCGGGCCCCGCTTGTCGGGTTTGACCGGTCCTCGTCGCCTTCCTCTCGCGCGTGGTGTACACCGGCGGTGATTGCCGGAGGTAGGCGGCACCTCTCGGGGAGCTGAGGCTACCCACGTGCTCAGAGGGTCATGGCGGTTCCTCCGGTGGGTGACACGACCTACGGGGAGCTCTGCATCGTCGGTGACGCGATCCCCGGCGGACGACGGCTACGAAAGAAAGGGGGCTTTCGCCCGTGGTTGATCCCGAGTGGAATTGGGAGGGGGAACGGAGTCGTGGGGTCAAGGGGAAGTTGTTGGTGAAGAGATTGGCGGAGGGGGAGCTGTGGTTTCGCAGGAACCATTGAGGATGCGGCGGCGGCAGAAACTGCCGGAGGCGAGGGAGACGACCACTTCCGGTTGCCTGGCTGCTCGGGGAAGTACAGAGAGGTGGAGGGAGATGTACTGACGACGAGGGGAAACTTGAGGAGGGTTTTATAGTGCGGGTGAGGCGGTTCGGTGGCTTCCCGAAGAAGACACGGCGGTGGCGGCTATTCATGGCGCCGTTTGGGTGGTTGGGGGCGGTGGCGATGGTCAACGAGATCGGTGAGGTCGGTGGAGGGGCGGTGGTCAGTAGTTAAAAAGGGGGCGAGCTGGAGGGGACGGGCGGCTCGGGCGGTGCCGTGCCCGAGTAGGTTTCGGTGGCGGCGGCGCTGGACGGTGCTAGGCGGTGCTAGAGGACAAGGAGAGGTGTCGGCGAGCGTTGGGATGGACTGGGTGATCCAGCAGTGGACTCGGGTGAGAGGGGGAGGCAGCAGAGACGTGGCGCCAGAGCGATGCCGCGGCCTGCAGTAGTCGCGCTCTGGTCGTGCTCTGCGCACGCACACCACGTGCTCGAACAAATGCCCATGGCATCTACAGGGACCCAAATGAGCCAAAACTTAACAAGATGATGTTTCATGGAATGGGAGGAGTGGTTGACATGCTGGTTTGGCCAGGAGAGCAAGTTTCTAATGTAGTTGAGCAAGAGGCCAAATTTCTGCCATGCCCACAGAGTGTTTGACAGAATGCTAAGGTGGTCTAGGAGGATTTGTTGGATATGAAAATTGGCAGGGGAATGTCTCTTTGGATGGTGGAGAGGGTGGTGGGGTTGGCTGGGCAAAATACAAAACTTGCTAGTGCAAGTTTTAGGGAAATTCATTACTGGACAGGAAATTAAGAGGAATATTTTGTGAACTAAAAAGATTCCAATGGAGCTAAAATTTTGGACTTAAGGGTTTTATTGGAAGGACTATAAGTGGGAAAAATTTCAGAATTTTTGGAGCAAGGAAAAATGAGGTTGTAGTGCAATATTGGATCTGGACTTGAAATGAAAAGAGCTTGTTTCACTCAAAATTTTCAAAAGACTAAGCTAGGTTTTTGCACCAAAGTGAAATGTAGGTATCACATGACATCCCATAATTTTTGTGGAATTTTAAAAGAATTATTTAAAAATGGTTGTAGTGCAACAGAGGCATTTAAAATATTGAAATACCTGTTGAATTTTGAAAAACAGAGGGCAGAAAATACTCCGAAAATAACAAAGGACTTAATATACTTCAAAATTTTATTTCTAGCCAAATTTTTATTTAGTAAAAACATGATTAAATTTTTGGGGTGTTACAGACAGCCAAGAGAACAGCTGCTGACCAAAAGAAGTCTCGTGGATATGCTCCACATATTCAGATGTTGATCAATTCCAAGGTTGGAACTGGAACATATCTACTTGACAAAGAGCATTTACCCCTTAGGACAGATTTTGAGGACAATGAAGTTGTCATAGATGCTTCACATCCTACTTCAGCTGAGGCCCAGGAGAAGATTGAGAAGGCAAAGGCTGCTAAAGCAGCAAAAGCAGCAAGTGCTCCAGATGCTTCTATTGTGAATCTCTAGTCTAAGCAAGATCAGCTCACATATCTGCTAGAAGCTACCCTGAGGATTGAGAAGAGTTTGGCCAACTTGACTAAGAATCAGGAGAGCTTAGAGAGGATTGTTCAGGATAAGATGTACAATCTTGATGTGAAGGTCACTGAGATTCAGACTATTGTTGAGAAGCTAAGGGATGATGGTGAGGACAATGATGACAGACCCACTACAGATAGATTCCAGACAGTGCCAAGGGCACAGAGGTCTTCTACTGAGCCAGTTGCAGACTTGAGACCTGCTTATTCTGCTCCTGCCACCATAGCCACAGTTGCCCCTCCAGTGTCAACTCCTCCAGCTCCACAGACATCAGCTGAAGCATTTGCAGACGGACTCCTCTCAATGCCGTCTACGCACACCGGAGCTACAAGCCAGAAGACCCCTTCAGGAGCTCCCGGAGTGTCACATCCCTAGTTCTGGTATGCTCTAGGCTAGCTATTGGTGTTTGCATCATGTTTAAATTTCATGAAACTTTGAAATGGGGATGATCAAACCCTAGCATCAAAAGGAATTTAAATAGGTTCAACTAATTTTTTTCAGTGAACCCAAAATGGCTTTAAAAAATGTTCATCATTTTTGGAAAATGCTGGAAACAGCAACCAGAGGTGATGCACATTTTTCCTAGCTATGTTGGATTTTGAATTAATTCCTATGCTACTTTGAATTGGAGCAAAAATGCTATAAATATTTTTATTGCTTCACTAATTCTGATATTTTGTGAGGGGCTTTGGAATAATCCACCTAGTCCCTACAAAAATAAACAGAAGCAACAAAAATGATTTAGTGTCTAAAACTAAATCAAAACAAATGTCAGAAAAGGAAAAAAACAGAAAGAATAAAAAGGAAACTTACCTGGGCTGACTTACCTGGCTCGGTTGGCCTAGTACTGTGCGGCCCAGCCCAGCTGGCATGCCAGTCATCCCCAACCTCTGCCAGAAGGTAGAGGCGAAGGAGGGCACGGCGCGCGCTCGAGGGCGCCACGCCACCTGCCTGCCCCTCCCCCTCGACGCCCTGGCCTCTTTGGACATCGTCACGACGCACCCCCGGACCTCTCTCACTCTCCCTGGTCGCCTCCCCCTTCTCCGTCGCTCGCTCTCTCACCCACCCGAGCGCCACCATCGCCGCTGCTCGCTGTTGCCGCGCCCACCGCCACGGCTTCGCCTCTCCGACGAGTGCAAGAGCTTCGCCGCGTCTTCCTCGTCCTCTCCACCAAGCCATGACGCCAGGCGCCCCGTGTCGTCGCCATCGACGTCATCTTCATCCTCGGGTGCCGATGATCGCCGCCGTGGTTCCGACGCCGTCCGGCCTTCCCCGAGCCCTCCGCCGCCGCCAAACGACGAGTAGTGAGGTCATGCTCTGTCCTCCTCCCTCCCCGCGTTTGATTACTTCCCCCAGCTAGCACAGCCGCCACACCCGAAAGTTCCCCGCCATCAGCCATGGCGCCATCATGGCCAGAGCCCAAAGCAGTGGCTCCCGCGCGCGTCATCGCCCTCCTTGCTTCACCAGGAGCCCGGCGAGCCCCTCGGAGAGCTTCTCCGTGCGCTGTAGCGCCATTCCCGTCGTAGCCGAGCTCCGACCACCGCCCCTATGCTCGCCGTCGTCGTTTCTGGCGACCCCGAGGCCTCCCGATCGCTCTGCTAGACGCGGTCGAGCGCGGGCTACCTTTTGGTGGCCTTTGCGCATCCAGCCGCCGCCTGTAGTGCAGCCCCGCCGAACATCCGCCGCGTTTTTGGTCGCCGCCAGCCGAACTCCGGTGACTGCCAACGTGGCCGTTATTAGTACTGATCCCCGCTAATTAACCACCCAACAGCCACTGACAGCGGGCCCTACCGCAGGGTCAAACCCAGTCAGCACCAGATTTGACCGGGTTTATCCAGTGTGTCACTGACCAGTGGGTCCCACTGGTCAGGTTTGACCCTGGTCAGGCCTGGTTGACCTGCTAACGTCATGCTGCTGTCATGCTGGTGCAATAAAGCTTTTCTGGCGTTTTATTTATTCAGGAAATTTCAGAAAATACCCAAAACTTCAAAAAATCACAGAAATTCAACCGTAGCTCAGATTGAAATAATTTATATATGAAAAATTATCAAAAAAATTCAATCTATCCATCTGTACCTTTTTCATGCATGAAAAAGTAACTTATACATGCTGTATATGTGAAAACTCATAAATGGCATTTATAAATGTTTAATTTGGAGTTGCATTTGAACCCTTGGTTCAAATGGACTTCATTGAAATGGAATGCTAGATGCATTAGCATAAACAACATCACATCTTCATGCCATGTTCATGCATCATATTGTGCATATGCTTGTGTATTGATTGTCGGCACCGTTCTTCTCGATAGGTCTTGCTCCGGAGACCGTTCTAGAGTACCTGTCTGAGGAGCAGTGCTCTATTGTTGATCTTTCAGGCAAGCAAACCCCTTTGGTCATACCGATACAATCCCACTCTCTCGCTCCTGCTCCCTTTTATTGCATTAGGACAACAACGATTCAACTGCTACTTTATGCTGCGGTAGTTGAACCCATTCCTCTGCATGACCTGTCTTTGCCACAGTAAATAGTTGAAACCCACTAGCATGTGTAGGAGTTGATTGAGCCATGTTGTGTTCCTACCATGCCATGCCTGCTATTGCTTAGAGTTGTGTCAGGTCTGATTCATTGGGAATGGATTGGAGTGCTATGATATGTCTGATGCTGAGAGCTAAGTGAGAGGCCATGTAGGAGTACATGGAGGGTTGTCTCATTGGGACCGTCCTTAAGAACTGTGTTCTATGTATGTTATCTAAGACTAGCTGCTACCACACATTGGGATCCTTAATTGACTCTCTCGACTTATTAATCGTCTTGATCTCTGTCCAGGAGTTGCAACTAGTTTATGGTGTTTGTAGGTAGTGCTATTTTTCTACCATGTGGCACCCGGCAGGGTGGAATTGGGACAAACTAGGCACAGTGGCACGGTGTACCAAGTGGCACCCGGATGGTGGGCCTGGGAACCCTGCTCACATTGTTTGGGGCCGTGATGGAAACTTCGGCCGGACTTCCCTTGCGGGTTCGACCTCAGATAGGCGATAAACCTGGACTAGAGTCTTGTGTGGTTAGTCAGGTCGTGGCCGACACCCTCGCCAGGCTTCCGCTTGAAGGTTGCTGAGATACATGACGTGTACATGACGGTAAGTGGCGAGAGCGTGTGTGAAGAAGTACACCCCTGCAGGGTAATGATCTATTCGAATAGCCGCGTCCTCGGTTATGGACTACTTGGATACTTATGTGGTACATAGACAACTTGAAGTGGATACTCTAAAATGCTCAAGACAAGTGTGAATGCTATGGATGGCCTTCTCGTAGGGATATGGGAATGAATCCATAGTAGTGTATTGATGTGGTGATTAATGGACTCGTGTGCGCTTTCTCACCTCAAAGGAGTTATTCGTAATCGTAGAACAGTATAGCCACTGAGTCAAAGCTAGCTTTGTCGGTGTCAAAATCGGCAGACCTCGGGGTAGGGGGTCCCGAGCTGTGGATCTAGGATCAATGGGGAACAAGGGACGATGAACACAGTGTTTACCCAGGTTCAGGCCGTCTCGAAGAGGTAATACCCTACGTCCTGCTTGATTATATTGGATGTATGATGTGGTTCACAGAGTAGATCTACCTCGAGATCAGCATGAGCTAAACCCTAAGGCGATGAGGTGATGAATGCAGCTATAGCCCTAAAGACTAAGAACCCTCGGTTTATATAGACACCGATAGGGTTACCGGAGATAGATTACAATAAGGGTTTAAAGAGATCCTGCGCCTACTTTACTTGGAGGGCACACCACGGCTTCATAGACCTCCTGTCAATATACGGCTCCACCAGTCCGGCCCATGTACAATGGGTCGTCGCCTCGAGGAACCCTTAGTCCATGACTCCCTCAGTAGCCCCCGAACTTGCCTCCAACACCAAGGCTTGTATCCGGTATTCGCTCATCCGACCAGTATTCGGCTTGCGAGGCGAGTTCCTCAGTATGTTTCACCCATGTTCGGAACCAAGTGATGTCCGAAACCTGAAACGACAGTTTTACTTAACACCGAAGGCAATAATAAAAAATATCGTTCAAGCACAAATAGGGCCTTTATCTGACAACCTTTTCTCTTTCAACGAAGAGTCGCTTCCGGCCATAATGCCAAGCAGTTACTATTTCTCGAAGCGCGGCTCGAGGCCAACGTCATGTTTGACACGTCCCCTCAAGGTGAAGATCGTGTCCCACTTTTCGGGGGTATGGTTAATGATTTCGATTCCCCTCCCCGCTCATAACGTTGCGGAGATATCAGGAAGTGGAGGAGCCAACGGCGTGGAAAAAGGAATCCCTGGCCCGCCAACAGTCTATAAAGGGGGGCTGCTACAGTCTGCATCCCACGCCTTCTTCCACCTTCCGCTCTCACAGATCCTTAAAGCTCCAGCGCCCCTTTTCTCTGCTTCCACAGCAAATCCCGCTCCGTCTCCAGCCATGGCCGGATCCGGCGCCAACGGGAAGTGGGAGGCCTCCATTGTCACCGAGGATGACATCTCGAAGCTTAGACAAGCCGGCTATCTGTCGGCCGACGTCGCTCATCGAGTCCCTGAAGAGGGTCAGATCATTCCTATGCCCAAGCCGGGCTAAATGGTCGTATTCCTCCCCTATTTCCTTAGGGGGCTTGGTTTTCCCCTGTACTCCTTCGTGCGGGGGTTGATGTTCTTTTACGGGCTAGATTTTCACGATCTAGCCCCCAACTCCCTTCTTCATATCTCGTCTTTTATCATTGTCTGCGAGGCCTTCCTCCGAGTCCAGCCACACTTCGGCCTGTGGCTAAAAGTGTTCAATGTTAAGCCCAAGGTGGTTGGCGGCGAGCACGCGGACTGCGGCGGGGCCATGATCAACAAACTGACGCGGGTCCAGTGGCTGGTGGGCCACTTTGTCGATACTGTCAAAATGTGGCAAAAGGAATGGTTCTATATCACCAAGCCAAGGGGAGCCGGCTAGGAGGCAGCTCCCGCATTCAGATCTGGACCCCCTGCTAGGCTGGCCTCATGGATCAACAAGAGCCCAGACTGGGGATCCGCTGTCAACTTGAAGGCGCTGTAAAAGCGCGTTGCCAGCGTGATGGAGACCGGCGCAAGGCTGGTCGACGTGATTCAGATCATGCTCCATCGCGGGCTCCTCCCCTGCCAGGAGAGGGCCAAGTCGATGTGGGAGTACAATCCCGAGGATCCAGCTACCATACAACACCTCTTCGACATGACTCACAAGAAAGTGTGGAGTCTGCTATTCAAACTGGAGAAGGGGTGTCCAGTTGAGGGGGATGACATCGGCCTAGATGCTGCGAACCCTCCGATGAAGGTGATCGGTGCTTGTCTCAACATAAGTTCAAAACATTTGTATCATGCAATTTGATCCGAACCCTTTAATGTGGATTTTGCAGGGTTGACTCGCCAAGGCCGAGAAGATCAGCGGCTCGGCACCACTGCCAGAGGAGCCCCGATTCGAACAGCTGGAGAAGCTGTTGGTCGTGATGCCTTACAAGGCGCCCGACAAGAAGGGCAAGAAGAAAGAGGTACCGGAGGCCAGGGAGGGCCTCCGCCGCAGGGCTCATCCGGACATCCAGATTGGAGACGCTGCAGTCCCGTCCGTACAGGATGGGGACGAGGGTGAAGACGAGGAGGAAAGTGCCACCTCGCACTCCAAGAAGAGGGCAGCGTGTGAGGACGTTGAAGAGATTCAACCTCCCCAGGCTTCGAAGAGGCAGCACCGGCCCAAGCTAGTCATGTCTGATAGTTCGGATGAAGAGTCCGAAGCGTCTGAGGAGGCCCCGAAGAAGGGACTCAGGGTCAAGCCCCCGGCCAGTAGGTATGGGGCTGAAGTTTTCAGCTACCTTGTTTTTGGTAATTTATTTTGATCAAAGGCTAACTCTCCCGAATTGCAGCCCGCCACGTGAGCACCCCACCGAGCAGACCTCGGAAGGGACTTCTCCACCCGCTGAACTGGCAAACAACGGGTCCGCGTCGGTTTCTGCACCCCCTCCTATCCATGAGGAGGTCGGGGAGGTGCGGTCCTGAAGGACCCCTCCTCCTCCGAACACGGAGGGGGAGATCAACACCGTCATGGCCAAGGTTGACACCTCGGTCGCCGAAGACCAGGAGGGCGCGTCCCTCCTGGCTGATACGAGAAGAGAGTCCAGACCATCCGGACCCCGTCAGCCATCCGCTCCCGAGCCCCCAAGGCCTTCGACGACACAGGTTCCTCCCTCCAGCGGGGAAGGGGCCGGGAGGCCAACGCCAGCGCCAAACACCTCTACATAGGCGGCGGCTGGTTGGCCGGACGCGCTGGAGTAGTTGGTGAACAACTGCATCGTCATTGATGGGCACCGCACTCTTATGAATGCGGTCATGCAGGGTGTTCGGTCCGTCCAAACCGGACTGAACGACGCCGTCCAAGGCCTTCTAACAGGCTTTGAGGTAAGTCAAGTAATGCTCTTTTCTTATAATGCGGTTGTAATTTATAATTTGGGTAGACCGTATACATAGCAGCCCCCGAGACTGTGCAAGGACTTCGAAGAAGCCTGCAGAGGATCAAATTCGGTAGGCCGATTAATAATGTCGATGTTTCTTTTGCTGACACACGCATCTTCCATGGCCATGGCTGCTAATGCCGCGGCGTTAGAGGAGATGGATCGGAAGCTCAAGATTTTCGATAAAGATCTTGACCTTGTCAACAAACGGCTTGACAAGGCGCAAGGTAAGCCCTGTGATAAGTTGTGTATTTGCTTGACACCGGATATTGACAATCCGGATTGTATGCTAATCCTTTATCATGAAGATCCTGCAGCTACCGCCGCCGAGGTCAAGGGCTTGAGGGAGGCCCTGAAGAAAGCCGAGGCAGGGGCGCCCGCGAAGAAAATGGCCGCTGAGAAGGCGTCCGAGCTTGAGAAGGCCAAGCTTGCTGCTGGGCAGCACGAGGCTCGAGTGACCGAAGTCCAGGTGGAGCTCCAGGATGCCTCCAAGAAGCTGGAGGCCCTTGAGAAGGAGTAGGAGGAGCGATCCTCCTGGCTCTCCAAGGCGGAGAAGGAGCTCCAGGGGGCGAGGACTGACGCGCGAGGTGTCCGGGAAGAGCTCCGCCAAGTCGCGCAAATTGCAAATGGTAAGAAATACTTACTACAGAGTGTGTTCGGAGGCAACAGGTTCACCCTGCTGACGCGGGTCTGGCACTCCGCAGGCGTCTTCGCCGAACTTCCGAAGAATGTGGAGGCCGCAGCGAGGCACTATGCCACCCTCGAGGAGGACTCCATGCAACGGCTCTTCTGGTCACAGTTTCCGGATTCCGAGCGTCCTCCCCTCCTCAGCGATCAAATGAAGCAGCTGATGGAGACGTATCGGATGTCCGAGCTGGCTGTGAAGGACCTCTGTGTCAGTCCGTGGCCTGTCGAGCCCGTTCCGGACACCTACTTCGGCCTTGTGCAGAAGCCGCGGGAGGCGCCGCTCCGGATTGATGCCGTAAAGCAGTCAGCGTGCCTTGAGGGGGCGAGGCTTGCATTTGCGAAGACCATGGTGCATTGGCCGAAGATTAATCCAATGGACATGGCCACTAGTCCTCCGCCCAAGGGAAAGGAGCATCGCCGCCCTGAGCAGTACTTCGCGCAGGTGATGACCGGCGCGCGGGTGATAGAGGGCCAGTGTTCAAACGATGTAATATTTGAGTGATTGTATTAAGTATGTACCAAGTGGACCTTATGCTCTATTATGCACCCGCCTGGCTTTTTTTTACATTTGAATGCTTTAATTTTGACTCCTGTGCGGCCGTATGTTTAGTCTGAAAGCTACCAGTCATCGGCGTCAGCCCCCAAGTGAATGCCACGAAGGGTGTTTTGTCTCCGCACTGTTACCCTTAGCCAACGTCTTGGTACCCGGAGGCGGTAGTGCGGGAGCGAAACGAGGCAATCAGACTATTCGGTTTTACTGCTTCCATTTAGCCTTAGGAGCTTGACGGTGGGGACTAAGGACTAGCCCCCGGTGTATTGCGATGTACTTGCGGCTAAACGCTGACCCTTTCCGATCACGTGGTTTGTGTTAAGACGAACCCTTCGTGTGACACGGCAAAATCACCAACAATTTTTGGAGTCGAACCTCGTCATCGGATTGCAGACGAGTTCGCACTTACTATGACGGTCAGTTTTCGGCTTTCTCCTCCTGAGGTACTTGACCGGGCAAACCAGAAGTACAATCGCAGGGGTTCTCCCTTTGCCCTCTTAGCCTAACATGCAGAACATAAGAGGCAAGCACAGGAGCCGGGCAACCCAACTATTGACCCAAGACATAGTTCGGAACAGATGCATATAATGCAATATCCGAGACGCTGGACACCTAGCGGAAAGCGGTGCCGAACTTGAAGATATCGAGCTGATATATAAATCGAACTCTGGGTTATATAACCGATCGTGTTTTCATGCCGATATGTTCAAAGAGCGAGGGGAGAATCGGAAAGGGAATAGACAAAACACAAGACGCGGATATCCGAACACCATAAAGGGTATTTGTATTATTTCTCGTAAGCTCGGGACGTCTAACCGTACAATTCGAACTGTGAAGGCAGTACTTGTAAAAGAAAAAGAAAGTTTACAGAGTAAAGGTTGACGCAGGGCCTTGATGAGTGACTTGAAGCCTTCACTGTGCCTTGCTGCACGTCTGCGCCTTTGCTTCTAATAGGTAGGGGTTGGGACCTTCAATGAGACCTTTAGGGGTGAGGATCCTGCCGATGGGGCTTTATGCTTGGGGGGTTTCCGGAATTGGCCCCCGGGTCGTCCGAAGACGAGGTAGTTCCGAAGTTCAGTTTAGCCGAACATATACTTTGGATTTGTTGATATATGCCTCACGGCTGCCCATGGTATTTTGAGTACGAAACCGTGCTGACGAGGCACATGGAGCGCGAAGAATGTGGGCGTGCCGTGGGACGCGTATCCCTATTTGCGGCGAATGCATGTGGGTTCCCATGACGGGGAACGGGAACGAACTTGTTTACTATTGTCGCCGGCCTTTACGGCGGGTCGGCATCTCGGCCTATATGGGCCGGTGTGGTCTTCGGCCGCTAGGGCCGCAGTGTGCTCTTCGGTTCGAAGTGAGCGTTCTTTGTTGCCGTTGATAGTTATGACGCCTGAGGGACCAGGCATCTTCAGCTTGAGGTACGCGTAATGCGGGACGGCATTGAATTTGGCGAACGCTGTTCGGCCGAGAAGGGCGTGATAGCCGCTGCGAAAAGGTGTAATGTCGAAGATCAAGTCCTCGCTTCGGAAGTTATCCGGAGATCCGAACACTACTTCAAGCGTCACCGTGCCTGTGCAGCGGGCCTCCACTCCTGGAATGACTCCTTTGAAGGTGGTATTACTGGGTTTGATCCTTGACGGATCGATTCCCATTTTCCTCACTGTGTCTTCGTATATCAGATTGAGGCTGCTTCCTCCGTCCACTAGGACTCTAGGGAGGTGGAATCCATCGATGATGGAGTCGAGCACTAGGGCTGCGGACCCTCCATGGTGTATGCTGGTGGGATGATCCCTGCGATCGAACGTGATCGGGCAAGCTGACCATGGATTGAACTTCGGCGCTACTGGCTTGACGGAGTATACGTCCCGTAGTGCTCGCTTCCTCTCCTTCTTCGGTATGTGGGTTGCATAGATCATGTTTACCGTCTTGACCTCGGAAGGGAAGGGTTTCTGGCCTCCACTATTCTGCCTGGAGGGCTCCTCATCGTCCTCGCTTCATGGGCTTTTGCCCGAGTCTTCGGCTGTGAGTTTGTCGACTTGTTTGATCACCCAACAATTTTGGTTGGAGTGGTTGGTGGGCTTCTCTGATGTGCCGTGGATCTGACAAGGCCTGTCCAGAATTATGTCCAGTCTAGACGAGCCATCACCATTGCCTTTAGGGGCTTTCTTTCGGGGTCCGGACTTCTGGTTTCGGAATCCGGCATTTACTGCCGTATCCTCGCCCTCGCCATCATTGTGGCGACGTTTATTCTTGCTGCGTCGGGGCTTTCCATTTCCGTCCCGAACCTCGGAGGTATCAGGTGTGTCTGGGTTGGTGTTTTTTCGTGCAAGCCAACTGTCTTCGCCCACGCAAAAGCGGGTCATGAGCGAAGTAAGGGCTGCCATAGTTCTTGGTTTGTCCTGGCCGAGCTGCCTTATGAGCCATTCGTCCTTGACATTGTGCTTGAAAGCGGCCAGGGCTTCGGCGTCCGGACAGTCGACAATCTGGTTCTTCTTAGTCAGGAATCGATTCCAAAATTGTCGGGCAGATTCTCCGGGCTATTGTGTAATGCGGTTTAGGTCGTCTGCATCCGGAGGCCGGACATAGGTGCCCTGAAAGTTTGCTCGAAAGGCATCCTCAAGCTCTTCCCAGCAGCCTATAGAGTCTTCGGGAAGGCTGTTCAACCAGTGTCGAGCTGGTCCTTTGAGCTTTAGCAGCAAATATTTAATGGCGTGGAGGTCATCTCCTCGCGCCATGTGGATGTGGAGGAGGAAATCCTCTATCCATACGGCTGGATCCATGGTTCCGTCGTATGATTCAATGTTCACAGGCTTGAAGCCTTCCGGAAATTGGTGTTGCATTACCCTCTCTGTGAAGCATAAGGGGTGTGCGGCGCCCCAAACTCGGGCTACATCGCGTCGGAGGTCTTCGGCCCTCCGAATCTGCTGCTCCTCCCAGATTCTATCGTTTCGGTTTAGCTGATCATAGTATCCTTCCTGGTAAGCTAGCGGGTCTTCTCTGGGTCCATAGATGGACCTAGTACGGCCTCCTCAAGCGTCTAGGTCATGGCGGAGGTCGTACTCGTAAGTGGGCCGCACTTGATCCTTGCCGTGACGACGAGGTGGGGCAGCTGGGTGTTCGTCCTCGTCAGCTTCTCTGTCCCGCCCTCTAGAGGGGCGGTCCGGCTGTTCGGCGTTTGTGTATGTCAGACGTGTTGGCTCTAATGCCTCGTCGTCGAACTGCGGCAGTATTTTTCGCTTGGGATAACTTTTGGTTGGCTGTTCGCGGCCATACCCTTCTTTTGAAGCTAGGACTTTAGTCCATCGGTCGTTGAGGGTGTCCTGTTCGGCCTTGATTTTGCGCTTTTGTTTGTTCATGCTGCGGGCGGTGGCTAGAAGCCTCCGTTTGAACCGTTCCTGCTCCAGCGGGTCTTCGGGGACGATGAAATCATAATCGCCGAGACTGTCCTCCTCTTCAGAGAGTGGGAGGTAGTTGCTGTCCTCGGAGTCATCAGGGTTTTCTGGGTTGAACGGGTCCTCCTGCCCCGTAGGGTCTTCCTGATGATGTTCATTAGCTGCGTCTCCAGCGAGGTCATCCATATTATTTACGGTGCCGTTCTCTGCAGAGTCCACGTTGCTCGCATGGCTTCGGCGTGGCTTTGATCGACGGTGCTGTTTTCGGTGTTTGGGCGGCTCATCTCTGGGCTTGCCTCGGTCCTGAGTAGGAGTGCTGTCGCCATCCTTGGGGGTGTCCACCGTGTAAATGTCATAGGTGGATGTGGCCGACCAGCGGCCGGTGACCGGGGGGGGGGGGGGGGGGACATCGACATTAGCCGTGGCTCCGCTATCCTCGTCCATGTACTCGGCGTTTTCCGAATTGTAGTACAGTATATCGGTTAAATCATCGATAGTGGCTACCAAGTGGGTGGTGGGTGGGACGTAAAATTCCCCGTAGTACGCCTCAAAGGGTTGATGGTTGTGGGCGGAGGGCAAGTCCTCCTGGATGGTCATTTTCTGGATTCAGTCTAGCGCCTCGTTTAATATATCGAGGGTTGCCAAACTCGAGGGCTCTAGGCCAGATTCCGTAGTAACGGAGCGGGGGACGGTCTGTAACTCAGCCGGTCCTTGGCTTCGGGCGAAGCTGATTTCGGTATTCTGGACCGGATCCTCGAGGGGTGCCGGATTGTCTTCGGAGACCGAGGACAGGCTTTGGTCCTCACGTGCAGCTTCCACACCAAGGTTTGAGGTCGGGCCGTTTCGGGTCGAGGGTGACCCCTGGCCATTACTCGCCGACTCAGGGTGCGGGCTCAAGGCCAGCAGGGAGTTGTGAGGGAAGAGCTCGGCGAAGATCGAATCTTGGCCTCTGCCTTCTGGTTCGGCCTCGAGGTCCGAAGATAGATCCTCCGCCGATACAGTGAGTTCGACTGAAGGTGGAGTCTGGTCCCCACTTGCAGGGTTTCCTTCCTGGCTCAAAGCTGTTCGGAGGACTGGGACTGATTCGTAGATTGGATCGGGGGGGGGGGGGGGGGGACGTCGGAGCGGGCGCAACAAGGCCTGCGGGGGCTATGAATCCGGCGAAAACCAGATCTCCCCGCATGTCAGCGACATATTCCAGATTGCCGAATCGAATTCGGTGTTTGGGAGCAAAGTTATCGATCTGATCTAGGCGACCAGTCGGGTCAGCGTGCAGCACGATGCTGCCAAACGCGAAGAGTTGTCCAGGGATGAAAAGATCCCCGGAGCCGATGTCTTTTCCCATGGTTAGGCGAGCCATCGATCCTTCCGGCGATCAAACAGCGGAACTCTCAATGAAAGCACCAATGTTGGTGTCAAAACCTGCAGACCTTGGGGTAGGGGGTCCCGAGCTGTGGATCTAGGATCAATGGGGAACAAGGGATGACGAACACAGTGTTTACCCAGGTTCAGGCCTTCTCGAAGAGGTAATACCCTACGTCCTGCTTGATTATATTGGATGTATGATGTGGTTTACAGAGTAGATCTACCTCGAGATCAGCATGAGCTAAACCCTAAGGTGATGAGGTGATGAATTCAGCTCTAGCCCTAAAGACTAAGAACCCTCGGTTTATATAGACACCGGTAGGGTTAGGGTTACCGAAGATAGATTACAATAAGGGTTTAAAGAGATCCTGCACCTACTTTACTTGGAGGGCACACCACGGCTTCATAGACCTCCTGTCAATATACGGCTCCACCAGTCCGGCCCATGTACAAAGGGTCGTCGCCTCGAGGACCCCTTAGTCCATGACTCCCCCAGGCTTGCTGCAACCAAACGCCACAATACCCCTCTTGATACTAATGCATGTATGATAGGATCTGATGTAAGTCTTGCTGAGTACCTTTGTACTCACGTTTGCTTAATTTATGTTTTGCAGATGAGACTTTTGTCTCACTAGTAGTTCCGCTTGGACTTCGACGAATAGCTTGTTACCTCAGCTACGATCTTGTATCCTTGGGAGGGTATTATAGATAGTCAGGCTTCTCAGCCTTTTTCTTTTGTAGTTGTCTGTACTCAGACATGTTATGCTTCGGTTGCTTGTATGCTCTGTATGATGGGTAATGTGACCCCGGTTTGTAATATAATGCTATGTTGGCTCTTCTGGGCCTTTATCTATATGAGTTGTTGAGTTATGTTGTGATGCCATGTTGTACAACACATACTTGCATGTTATGCGTACGTGTAATGTGTATTGCTATGTATGGGGTTCAACATTTAGTTCTTTGCCTTTGGTAGCCTTTCTTATGAGGAAATGCTCCCTAGTGCTTCCACTGAGCCATAGTAGTTCGCTACTGCTCCGGAACACTGGGATTGGCCGGCATGTATCCTTCTTTGATCCTGTGTCTGTCCCTTCGGGGAAATGTCACGCGTTGTTCCTTTAAGTCCTTTTAGCTTGCTACGACTTGGGTTCATACGTTGATGACCGACAGGTTCATTTCTGGGTTACCTATGTCTGTCCCTGTACGACTGTGCCACCTTGGTTCACGACTATCCATGTCGACCCGGGTTCTCTGTCATATGGATGCTAGCGACACAATCATATACGTGAGCCAAAAGGCGCAAACTGTCCCGGCCAAGGTAAGACTGCAGCCGTGGGAATACCGTGCGTGAGTCCGCAAAGTAATATGAAATGTTACATGCTAGATCGGTCTGACTTAGGATCAGGGTCCCGACACGGAGATCGTGCCTAGAGTGCCGTATAGCACTATACGTTTTCAAACTTTTTGGTAACTTGTTGCCAAAGGGGGAGAAAGTGTATAGATCATAGGCTTTGAGAGAGAGTCTTTTGCTCTTCTGTTGGTTTTTCATTTGCCTTGCTACTTGCTACTTTGGTTGGTTGTTGCTACTAGATGCTACATTTGTGTTATGTTCGTGAGATACCTTGTGTGATCATGTGTTTGATCATACTATGCTTAATGTGTGCTTGCATGTCTATCTCTATGATTATTTGTGTATGATCAATTACTTGTATCCTTGGTGATGAGTGCATGTTATTTTGCTCTTATCATTTTGTGCGCTCCACCAAGATATATGTGACATGGAAGAGTGAACCGTGATCCTAATCGATTGTGCATTTGTATTCAGATGCAAATTTTTAATAATGCACAAATTTAGGGGGAGCTCTTGTTTATCACATACTTCTCAAAGCGACGATGTATTTCGTTCATATTATCATGTGTCAAAGTTTTGATCTATATGTTGTCATCAATTACCAAAAAGGGGGAGATTGAAAGTGCAACTAATCCCCGGGTGGTTTTGGTAATTCATAACAACATATAGCTCATTGAACTAATGTCCTCTCAAGATGAATATTTCAGGAAGATCAATGAATGGCATGGCATGGACTAGAAATGTGGACCCCTCAAAATGCTAAGGACACATATTGGCAAAATCTCAAGACTCTTCATTTCTATTTTAGTGATCCAAGATCACATTGAGTCCATAGGAAAGGCAATACTATTAAAAGGGGATGAGGTGTTGCTTAATGGCTTGCTTGCTCAAATGCTTAGTGATATTGCTCCAAAACCCTCAACCACTTTCTCATTCCAAATATGTCAAAAATCCTAAACTCCAACTCGGCCCCACCGATTCATTCTATCCGGTGCCACCGATTCATTCTATCCGGCGCCACCGAGTTCATATGACATAGCCACAGACAGAAACCCTAATAGTTCGGTCACACCGATACGGATCTCGGTCTCACCGAGATGGCCTTGCCAACTCTCTGTTGCCTATTGCAATTATTTCGGTCTCACCGAAATAGCGATCGGTCGCACCAAGATGGCTTGACAAATTCTCTGTTGCCCTATTGCTTCACTTCGGTCTCGCCGAGTTGATGCAATCGGCGCCACCGAGATGAGGTTTGCCCTAAGCCCTAACATATCGGTCCCACCGAGTTGTTCCAGTCGGTCCCACCGAGATTCCTAACGTTCATATTTTGAACTAAATCGGTCTCACCGAGTTCATCTATTCAGTCTGACCGAGTTGGGTCCAATGTGTGTAACGGTTGGATTTTGTGTGGAGGCTATATATACCCCTCCACCCCCTTCTCCATATGTGAGAGAGCCATCAGAACGTGCCTACACTTCCAGCATACATTTTCTGAGAGAGAACCACCTACTCATGTGTTGAGATCAAGATATACCAATTCTACCACAAGAATCTTGATTTCTAGCCTTCCCCAAGTTGCTTTCCACTCAAATCATCTTTCCATCATATCCAAATCTGTGAGAGAGAGTTGAGTGTTGGGGAGACTATCTTTTGAAGCACAAGAGCAAGGAGTTCATCATCAACACAACATATATTACCTTTTGAAGAGTGGTGTCTCCTAGATTGGTTAGGTGTCGCTTGGGAGCCTCCGTCAAGTTGTGGAGTTGAACCAAGAAGTTTGTAAGGGCAAGAAGATCGCCTACTTCATGAAGATCTACCCGAGTGAGGCAAGTCCTTCGTGGGCGATGGCCATGGTGGGATAGACAAGGTTGCTTCTTCGTGGACCCTTCATGGGTGGAGCCCTCCGTGGACTCGCGCAACCGTTACCCTTCGTGGGTTGAAGTCTCCATCAACGTGGATGTAAGCACCGCCTATCGGAACCACGCCAAAAATCTCCATGTCTCCATTGCGTTTGCACTCTCCAAACCCTTCCCTTTACCTTCATATGTAATGTTTTACTTTCCGCTGTGGGATTGCTTCGTGCCATACGTGTGACACTTACCATTTGGGTAACTTTATCTAAGCTCTAATGCACACTGTGATAAATCCCTCATGAAAACATAAGCTAAATGATATGATTGCTGAGATTATGAGCTCCTGCCAGCGGCAAACGACCTGTATTAATTCCTCTTTAATATTATCAAGTCCAGATTAGTTGGATGCACTTTGAGATTTAACAAGGAAACTGCAAAGGGACCCAACTGTTTTTCTTCAGTTACTGATCATAACTGAGTATGTGTATGTGCAGCAAGAAGCTATGCTAGTACACTAGCTACCTTAGCTAAGAAGCTATGCTGCACACTGCATCCTGGAAAATAAGTGCAGCTAGCTTGTTGTTAGCTTGGTTGCAGTTTGGGATTTTTATTTCATAATTATTATTACTCCTCTATATGTTTTGTTCTGCTCTGAATTAAACCTGCTAATCCAGAAACCTTACAAGACAGTAACCGATAAATAAACCTTTTTGGTTGCAATCATGGTACGTATCACAAAAGTAATTAAGTCTGAAGCCTGTGGACAAATTAATTAATTCAACCGTGTTTCCTGAAGAAGTAGGAAGCTGCAAACTAAACTGTTTCCTGAGTTGTGATTAAGCCTTTTTACTGAAACGCCGACTCAAGGGGAAGGAAGGCGTGAACCACGCCGGCGGCTGCGGCCAGGGCCGGCCCTGGGCTAGGGCAGCAGGGGCGACGGCCCGGGGCCCAGCCAAATTAGGGGCCCCGACCTGTAGGGTACAGTGTATATATATAAGCCCTGATGAATTGGTGCAAATGAAAAAGTAAGAGGCTGTAGGCAGGGAGGCCCATCTCCAACAGAAGCCCAACTGCCAAGAGGCCTGAAGTCACACACGCACACAGGGGCACAGAGGCGAGCGACTCTCCTCCTCAATCTGAACGCCGGTTCGTTTTCTCGCCTGTTCGCCTTCACAGATCGGCCGATTGGGTGACTGAGTCTCCGACAGCGGCTGCCGCCAGATGCGTTCGCAAGGAATAGCAGGAGACAAAGGTAAATCTAAAGATTAATTTCTCTTAGCCCTCAATCTTAATCTAGTGATTAATCTATATTCTTCTTTTTACAACAGTAGTGGCCTTGGAGTAGAGTTTCGATCTGTTGTTGCCGACTTGGTCCTGGACTTCTTGTTTCCTTGATGATTGAATTTGGATAGTTGCAGCCTGAAGAACACAGATTGTCACTTATTTATTGCAACCTTCAGCCTTCAAGTGCCTTCAATCCTTTTCTTGCAAACATGCTGCCCAAAAAACATTTATCTGGTTTCGAGAAAAGAACAAAGAGGAAAAGAATAGATAAGTTTATTGGAACTCAGAAGGGAGCTATGCATAAATTTGTTGTGAGGAATGACACTACTGATAATCTTGATGAATTAGATGGCAATGGTGCTGAAGAACAACAACCTGCTGAGAATGAGACCACAGTTGAGGAAAACAATGCCAATGAGATTCCTATAAATTTGGGTGGACGTGAGAATCCTACAAGTGTTGATGAACAAGGATCTTCTCCTTTTGATATCTATGACCCTAGAAACTGAGACACTCTTGACAATAAAGCAAAAGATATTCTGATTGAAAAAAGGCCTGCAAGGGAATAAAATCTTGTATTTGAAACGGATAATATTGGAAGACATTTTTTCGTACGCTTACTACTCAAGAAAGCTTAGTAATGGGGAGGTCAGTGATCGGAAGTGGTTGGTGTACTCTAAACATATGAATAAAGTTTACTGTTTTTGCTGCAAATTGTTCAAGTCTGAAAGTAGCAAAAGTTTACTAGCATCTGAAGGACTAATGGACTGGAAGCATCTAAGTGAGAAGCTCAAACTTCATGAGAATAGTGTTGAGCATATCACTAACATGAATACTTGGAATGAGGTAAGACTGAGGCTAAGTAAAAATGTAACAATTGATAAAGATCTGCAGCAAGAAATTGCAAAGGAGAAAGAGCGATGGAGACAAGTTCTGATTAGAATTGTTGCTGCAGTGAAGTTTCTTGCCAAGCATAATTTGGCTTTTCGAGGATCAAATGAGAAACTATACCAAGTTAGCAATGGAAACTTTTTGGGAGTAATTGAAATGATAGCAGAATTTGACCCAGTTATGCAAGATCATCTTAGGCGCATTCAAAATAGTGAAATTCACTATCATTATCTTGGGCATAAGATTCAGAATGAGTTAATTAGCCTTCTTGCTCAGAGTGTGAAAGATTCTATCTTAAAGGTAATTAAGGATGCCAAGTATTTGATGAAACTAATGGCAGTGAAGAAAATAATCAAATGGAAGAATCGCAAACAGTTGCAGAGGAATCATTTAGAGTTAAATACTTTCTGGTGATGATAGATGTTGCAATTAATTCCCTGACCACCAGATTTGATGAGCTTAAGTCATTTGGGAGTATATTTGGCTTCTTATTCAACTCTAAAAAATTGAAATCCTTGGATGATAATGATCTGAGAAGATGTTGCACTAATTTTGCAAAGACTTTTTCTCATGACAACTCAGCAGATGTTGACTTGGATGATTTTGTTTCTGAACTGAAAGTGTTGCAAATGACATTGCCAAATACACTCATGCCAGCTGATCAGATATTTGAGTTTGTTAGAGCTGCAGATTGCTATCCAAACGTGTCAATTGCTTACCGAATTCTCTTAACTGTGCCTGTGACGGTAGCATCAGCCGGACGGAGTTTTTCAAAATTTAAGTTGTTGAAAAATTACTTGAGGTCAACTATGTCTCAAGAAAGATTGAATGGATTGGCAATATGTTGTATTGAGAAGGATGTGTTGGACAACATTGATCTTGATACTATCATTAATGATTTTGCATCAAAAAATGCACGAAGGAACTGTTTCTCATGATTACTGTAGGCTTGGAGGTTCGTTAGCGTATGATTTATTTTTTGTTATGCTCTGTAACTTCTATGATATTTGATTTAGACCCGAAGTATGACATTGTTATTTATGACCTGGAGTATTATTTACCAAGGAAAATTACCACTGTTTATTATAGCTTTGCAAGAATTTTTTTCTGTCAATGTATGGGATCATTTTTTTCCTCCAATGTCGCCACTGGGCCCATTGATTTGAGTTCGCCCCCGGGCCTCCGAAACTCGAGGACCGGCGCTGGCTGCGGCGAGCTCCGGTACGGCCCGAGTGCCTCGACCTCCTCCACCATGCCGTCCTTGAGGCTGAAAACCCGTACGCTGATGCCACAGCCACGCTGGCCGGCGTCCTCGGTGTAGTAGACGCTGCCGGCCCTGAGCTCCGGGCGCTCCTTCGTCGCCACGCAGAGTGAGCCGTCTGCCCCGGCGAACAGCGTGGCGTCTCCGATGTCGTCCGTCACCTTCCACCCCTCGCCATCGAGGACGTGCACCTTGAAGGAAGGCGACGTGGACATCCACCGCCGCCGCGTGGTCTCCTCGCACTCCTTGACCACGACCATCAGCCGTCCGCCCGGCGCCACCACGAGGTACTTGCGGTGCTTCAGAACGGTGGGCGGCGGCGGCAGCAGCAGCCCTGGCTCGACCACCGTGCTGGTGAACACGCTGGGGACATCAACGTCCTGGTCCCATGTCTCCACCTCGCCGGAGCAGGTGATCGAGTAGAACCTGCCGGCGTGGTAGACGGCGTCCTCGATGCCGTCGCGCGAGGGTCCCATCGGCCACGTGACAATCTCCAACCCGACCTTCCCGACGCCGTGGCGCGAGGGCGCCAGCCTCCACGCACAGCCATCCGCCGTCGCAAAGGCCAAGGCGCCGTACCGTGGATCGGTGATCAGCATGGCGACGGCGGAGGAGTCGGCGAGGACGACCTTGCGGTAGAAGCGGTGGCGCATCCCGTCGGGGGTCAACGATACGGTGCCGTCCGGGTACGGCGGGGGAGCCCTGATGAACCGCTTCAGGTCGAGCGAGAAGATGGAGCCCCCAGGTTGAGTTTGGGCATTGACGCAGGGGATGGTGTCGATGGCTGGAAGCACGCGCCGCTCGCCGGTGACCGGGTTGACGAGGCGCAGCCGGGCCCGATCGTCCGTGGTGACGAGCCACCCGTGGAAGGAGGGGGATCCCAGAACGATGGGGTCGGGGTCCAGGGCGCACACGGCGGCGGAGCAGCGGTCGGCGAGCGAGAAGAGTGTGGCAGTCTCCGGGGGGTCACCGGGCAGGATGAGCCACGGCGCCTCCTGCTTGCCGAAGGCAGCGTCGAAGGCGAGGCGTTCGAGGAGGCTCTGGCGGGCTTGGATGTTGGCTAGCATCTCCGGCAGGAGGCATGCGATGGCCTCCGCCGTTTGAGTTGATCTCATTGGAAGGATCGCTTGGGGACGGATCAGCTGGGTTTAGGTTTAGGGTTTAGGCACTGCACAATTTTTTATAAGCCTCTGTGCGTGGAAACTCCTAGCTGCAGCCTTCATATTGTTTGTTTTATGTTTGTGCATATTACACTCTAATTTATCCATAGTTTCACATATTTATATATAAGTCGAATATTTCGTCGCACAACATCACACACTTCAACAATACTTCAAGGGAAACGCTATAGTCCAGCCGGAGAATTAACAAGATTGCGTCCGCCGCCTTGGTTGCATGCCACGTGTCGTGGTGAACCCCATATCTTCTTTGTGCAACGACTCCTCTATTGCAAAATAAAACTGCAACAAGACCTTTGTTACAAAAATAATTAAATTTCAACAACATCTCTGTTGCAAAAAAAAAAAAAACTGTAACAAGACCTCTATTACAAAAAAAAAATGTAACATGGCCTCCGTTGCAAAAAACAAAAAACTGTAACATGAGCTCTGATGCAAAAATAAATTTGCAACCTGACCTATGTTTTGGAAAATTTTCTGCAACACGACCTTTATTGCAGAAAATTACTGCAACACGACCTTTGTTGCAGTGGTAGAGGGTGCCGCTCGCCGCTCAATCTGCCATATCTAACGTCTCGCGAGACGACGGATCTTTTAAAAGATCCGCCGGTCAACGCGTAGCAGTGCCCATACTTCAAACCACATTTTTGTGTTTTAAATTCAGATTTAAAGATAGCATGGGATCCAAATGCATGAACAACACAAGTTCAACCAAAAGCAAAACATCATGCATGCACACATTCAACCAAAAGCAAATCATTATGAAAGGTCACATTTCGTCGGCATCGCTCCCTCCTCCGACTGTTAGCCGCTCCATGCCGTCCTATATGCCATGATCGATGAGGTTAAATTGTACAACAGGCGGAAGGTGAAGAACAAGCTCGCTATGGAATCCGAGCTTCACAAGCAGGGTATAAAACCGGGTGTATTTTGTGCCCTTTGCGGAAAGAAGTAGACGGTTGTTCGACGCTTCTAGAGGTGCCCGCATATGTTGTTTGTAGTTCGACAACATATGAGATGTGGAGCCTGTTTTTTCTTTATGCTTTCGTGTAATGCTTCTCGGAGTTAATTTCCTTGTTGTACAGGATAAGAGATGATATCGAGAAAGAGGATGCGTTCCATGGTCTGTGCGCAATGGTAAACCCGCAGCTCTTTACATAATGCTTGCTATTATACTCTTCATAGATGCGAATGGTCACTTACAACAAAAACTCTTGTGTGTGCACTACTAGGTGGCAGCAAACCCCACAGGGGCTGTGAGCTCACCAGCCCACGTATGCCAGGCCTGTGCAAGTTGGAATGTAAGTTAGTCGTTTCTGTTACATCCGTATACCTACAGTAGTGTCGCGCGTCTGAGCTCACTTTTTTTTCTCTGTGCACAGGAGATAAAAAGCGAAGGTTTGCACAATGAAGTGTCCCAGATTTTGAATGGCTACAAGCAGGTAAAAAACAGCGGGGCCATTTCGTCGTTGTCGTCGTTTCAGTTTGTGTATGTTGTATGCAAGAAACTGACGGTTATCTTTCTTTCCTCCCAGATGCTCGGAGCTGCCGGCTGGGAACAGTGCATGTCCACCCTGGAACCAGCAATGGTGCAGAGATTAGCGAGATACGGAGTCTGACGGCGCTGAGAGAACCCGCGCCACCGTTTCTCGCTATACCACCACCATCGGAGTCGAACATCAGAAAAGGAGTGAAGGGCATGAGGTTGGGCAAATTCGTCGGTCGGTCAGGGGTCCAGCGTGTAGCACATTGTGTGGTTTCCTATATGATGATGCGATTGATTGGTTGATTCTGCCTGCCTTGGTTGGCTGGTGTTGTATACTGTCATCTCGTTATACCTCAAAGTGTAGCGCGACTGAGTCGAGCGGTAAGAATTGAATTGCGACGATAGGAAGTCTGTTTTTGTCAGAGTCGAAAAAGGCGGTGCGGGTGCTCGCCTTGTAGGTTATAGGAGGACGTTGCGGCCGGTCGAGTCAAAATTTGTATTGGCTGGTTCCAGTGGGCTTTTTTGGGGTTTTGCTGTTGCACTCCACTGGCAACCCCAGCAGCAACATTGAAAGTCTTTTTGTAGCCTGTATTCTATGTGAGAGAAAGAGAGAGAGAGAGTTTAGGTCTAGGGTTTGTTTTTGTAATCCTTAATTAATAGGAAGGGCGTCCTTGTATTGATTCATTCCCAAGAATAAAAAAGATTGGAACAGCGTGCTGTGCTCAGGCACCGCCATCTTCAGTAGCTTTTTTTAGATCAGTTGATTTTGCAACACTGCAACAACTGTCTTCCTTTACCTGCACCCACCGACATTCGGTGGTGACATCTTCTACACCCCCTCCCTCCTCTTCTCTCCGCCGCTTGAGTTTTTCTTGTTTACTAGCACCATTTGGAGAAATTGCAATCCCATCCTCACAGAGTTGAAATGCTGCCTCTCCCTTGTCCTTTCCAAAAGAAAGTGGATCCCATAGCCTCTGACAGTGGCGAAGCCATGCATGAGCTGCGCAGTCAAATGACTACACAGCTTTTTGGCAAAAACATCATACAATAAGTATATATCATGCAGAAAAAATCATAAATACATACATATGACTACACAAGTTTGAATTGACTACACATGAATGATTTCCTGGCACCGCCACTGGCCTATGACAATTCGAAAAGTAGGCATCAGTCTCATTTTCACATGCAATTTTGCACGCCCGTGCTTCGCGCAATAAACAGACAAACGGATAGGGGAGAAAAGTTACTAGCTGCAGGCCAAGGAATGGGAGACGGTTCCACTGATGCCGTGGGCGACGCAGGACGCTGTCGAGTTCACAGATAAGTTGCACAAACCACGCAGGACGCATCATTAGGCGTGCTCGACCAGATTGATTCATCAAGGAAGATCACAGATGAGTTGCACAAACCACTCATCACAGGAGATTGGTTGAATCGTCCTCGACTCCAGCAGCTCCCTTTCCCGAGACATTGCATGCCATAGTTTCTTTGCATTAGTGCAGGAACACAAAGTAGACAAAATCGGATTTCGCCCGGTTTTCCGTAAATTAACCGGGCAACTCTCTTCTTCTTAATTAATCGATGAGGCAAATATTTTGCCTCCATTTCAAAAAAAAAAAGTAGACAAACAGACAGGGCATATATCAGTCATTTACCTCCAAGTGCCGTCTTTTCATGTTGCACCAAGTGGACACAGATATATCCATTTCTAGGACAAGTATTTCCTGACGAAGGGAGTATTCAAGATGTTTTTGACATTAGTTGCTTAATGTAAATTTTCTTTGAAGAATAACAGAGTATCATCGGCAAATAATAAATGTGAAATATCCGGTGCCCTTCTAGTGATTCTCAATGGGGAAATATCCCCAGAGTCAATGCCTTTACTAATGAGAGCAGAAAGACCGTCAGCAACAAATACAAATAAATAATGGGTCACCTTACCTTAGCCCACGCGACGGTGCAAAAGATGGCTCCATTAAATTTCACAGAGTATCCCACCAAGGTCACACACGACATTATCCAATCGACCCAACGATGAGCGAAGCCAAGCTTTTGCATCATTTGCTTAAGGTATCTCCAGTCAACCCTATCATAAGCTTTTGAGAGATCAAGCTTATAAGCGTCGAAACTCTTTGTAGGATCCTTCTCTTGCTTTATATGATGGATGCATTCCGAAGCTATCAATGCATTGTCAGTGATCATACGCCCCAGTATAAAAGCACTTTGAGAAGGTGAAATAATATCATCAAGAACTGGTCTTAGCCTATTGACAAGACACTTAGCCACCACTTTATAAATTACATTACAAACGCTAATTGGCCTAAAATCTGTAATTTTAACCGGGTTTGGAATTTTTGGGATCATCACAATGACCGTGTTATTTACCCCAAGTGGCATTATACCTGTACGAAAAAATTCCTTCACCAAAGCAACAAGGATCTCCTTAACCGTGGCTCAATTGCGCTGAAAAAAGCGTGCCGGGAAGCCATCCACCCCCGGCGCCTTTAGCGGTCCTATCTGGAACATAGCATCCGCAATTTCCTTGTCCGAAAATTCAGCACAGAGAGCATCATTTGTTGCATCGCCCACCAAGGGATTGATATCTAGACTTGGGTCAGCGGAGAAAATGTCCACAAAATAACTTATAGCCGCCGCCCCCATCTCCTTGCTCTCAGTGAATGTGTTGCCATTAACATCCACAAGTTTCTTGATTCTATTTTTCCTGGCCCTCCAAACTGATTTGGACTGAAAATATTTTGTGTTTCTGTCACCATCTTTCAGCCAAGTAATACGTGATCGTTGCAACTACATTAGCTCCTCTCTGTATAGCAGCTCATTCATCTTGTCAGTAACCCGTCGTATTTCCATTCTATCTGCATTCATAAGCATAAGTTCTTCCAGCTGGGTGCGAGTTTTCTCAATCTCTTTTGTAACCAGGCCAAATTTTGTTTTACTCCAGTTACATAACTTGCGCATAGTGCCTCATAGGGCAGCATGCACGTCACCTAGGGTGGCCTTTGAGCCTGCATCCGCCCAAGCCTGTGCAATAACTTCCTGTAAAGAAGGGTCACGCTCCCACGTAATCTCGTATTGCCTCAATCTTGGTTTTACGAGCCGATCTTCCGACAGATCACATGCAACATGCAATGGAACATAATCCGAACATGGGGACGTTAGGTGACGAACGTAAGTATTTTCAAACACATTCCGCCAGGCCATGCTTGCTACTGCTCTATCTAAACGAACCTTTACATTTGCAGGTCCTCCTCTCATATTATCGCACGTATGAGGTACTCCACAAAATCCCAAGTCGGCAAGGTTGCAAATCTCAAGACAATCACGAAAAGCTCGCATTTGCCCAGCCGGTCTTGGTGTCAATGAAAAATGCTCAAAGTCCCACATACACTCATTAAAATCACCCACAACTAGCCATGGCAAATCTGAATTAACACTCAAACTTTGCAGGAGGGACAACATATTGTGACGATTTTCCACTCTAGGTTCTCCATAAACACACGTCAAACGCCACTTAGGTTCACTCAGTCCAGCTTGAATATGCACATCAATAGCTCTTTGGCTTGAAAAGACAGTATCCACACTCAACGACTCATGCCAATAAAGAGGCAAGCCTCCACTATTACCTTCACTATCAACACCTTCAAAGCCTTTCAAACCCAATCTTGAACGGTACCTCTTCATTCTAGCTTTTGATTGGCAGGTCTCACACAAAAATACCAAAGTGGGGGAATGCGACTTCACCATAGTCCCCAAGTCACGAACTGTCTCCGGCGGAACTCTGAACTAGTGCCCGCCAAGCGATCATTTCCTTTTGAGCTATTCTCTCCCGTCTTTGCCTTTTTTGGATCCCTCTTCGGAGTAGTAGCCTGTGAATTGCTTCCTTTTGGTGCAGCTACAATAGCAGACTGTACAGCGCACCACCCGTACTACCACCTCCATCAGGAGCCGGCAAAGCAAGTAACTCCCTCTTTCTTTTTTGTTCAGCATCATTCATGTCAAGGTCGGCAGCCGAACTTGCATTATTCTCTCCGTGAACAACCAGAGCAGCCTTACTTAGTGCAGCTTTTTTCTCTCTTACTGCTTCCAATGGACGGAGGAGCTCCTCCTCATCCAGATCATCGTACTGGTCCGTTCCAAAGCCATCAGTAAACTCATTTGGATGATCATCATCCATAGAAAGGATCACTCTGAGAGTAGCGACCCCCCTTCAACCAGCTCCTGTACCTCGCCTGCCTCTGCCTCGTGCACGACCACCTGATCGTCTGCTCCACGAAGCTCGCAGGTCCTTGAAAATCATCGCTGAAGGAGGGTGCACCCCATCACCGTGTTCAGTATGAAGATGACCTATCATGCCGCAAACTGCACACCAATCTGGTAAACGCGCATACTTTACAAGAAAAAATTGCCTCTTAAGGTTCTTTACCATAGAAACATGATTCCGAAGGGGCTCACGCACATCAATCAACACTCTTGCTCTATAAAAATTTCCAGAAAACTCATCTGAATCCACATCAGCAGTGTCTAGCTTGCCTCCTTTGCCCACAAGGGATTTGACCATCGAACTAAAACCATATGGAAGATCATGGATCTAAATCCAAATTTTGAATTTCCATAGTTCGATCAATGATGGCTTGGTGAATCCATCATAAGGCGCCGAAATAACAGGGCAACCGCGGAAAGTTCACGGTCCTCCATCCATCACTTTATCCCAGTCCCCAAGACATGAAAATTGAACATTATAGAGATTTGAGCCTAATGATCTGAACTTAACCTCTTTAGCACAAACCCAAGCAGTTCTCATATTTTTGTAAAACCAGAACTCACTATATTCTTTCTCCATGTGCAGACACAGAATCGCAAGCCAGCGAGTAGATTCTGCCGGCGGCGGTTCCTCCTCCTCAAAAAACGACATCGTCCAGGTCCTCCTCCCTGATCCCAAGTCGCTTCATCATCTCATCCAGGTCATGTTTCCCAGGATCTCCTGATCCCGATGCCGAAGAACTCATCACGTCACAACCCTAGCTCGTCCTACAACGAAACCAGGGGAAACCAACCGTCTACACCCCCCGCACGAGCCCCACCAAGGCCGGGCAGCGACACAGAGGTCGCCCCTGAATCAGCCCATGTGCGGCGCTGGCGTTAGAACGGAGACGGAGGGAAGGGAGTCTCGACGTTGCGAGAGGCGGCGCGAGGATAAAACCCTAACGAGAGGGTAGTGTTTGTAATGGCTAGTGGATGTTTTGTACCATGTGTTTATAGGTCTCGGAGATCCTGGGCTGCACATAAGGAGAGCATACATTCCGGTTCTATACTTTTGACCTTTTTTTTGAACACCTATACTTTTGACCTTGTGTGAAAGGTTGGTAGGTTTTTCATTTCAGTTACTCAGTAAGGAGAGGAGAGAGCTGGCCAGTGGGACCCATGCCATCCCCGGCCCAACCCGTCAGACAGAGAAGGGATTGGCCCGGGCCCGCGTCGGTTTTAAGTGGAAGCCTACTTCAGTTGAATGCGTTTTCTGTTCACAAAGACGTATTCCCTGAAAAGGCCCTATAGGCCCAGTAGCCTCAGCCCAGATCTGGAGAATCAGTCCGAGCCGGCCCAAAGCAATAGTGCATTTCAATCATTTTCGCAGGAATTCTGTTTAGGACCCAGATGTAAATAAATATTTTATAGAAAGGTCCCTGGTAGAAAAAACATAAATAACTTTTTAACTGTGACTCCGATTCAGGTGATTCCAAAGCCCACGTTCTCCATTCGAAGAGTCCGTTCCAATGGTGTCACTTTAATAATGTTTGCACATGTTGAAAATGACACTTTTTGTCATTCCCCTCTTATAGGCTTTTCCGGAGAAGTCGGTTCCGACAAATCCTTCCGCAAGGCCATTGCACTTCGTTCTAGAGAATTCTTTTACCCCAAGGCAAGCCAACCATCTAATATATGCCATAAATCATGGCTTCTATGTTGTTCCTGGATGTTGATAGCTACAGACATGTATCTGCCTGATGTATGTGCATGTATATGTATTTGTATGGATGTGCCTATATTTGCTTGAATGTGTTGCTGGCAATACTCACTAACCTTTGCAGGTACCGTCCAACATAGCCTAGCAACTAAAACATGTAACAACCGAACTTGCTAAACGAGACCGGTGATCAAATAAGACTGCAACCAGCCTCGGTCACCCGGCCTCATCTCCTCGCACAATATTGCTGACTGAAGCAATGGAGAAGGTTGTGGTTCTCGGTAGCTGGTTGCTTTACATAGTTTGATCCCCGGCTTGCCAGTTAAAAACTAATAAACTTCCTAAACAAGATCGCTGGTCAAATAAAACTACAACCAACCCCGGTCACCCGGCCTCATCTCCTCGCACAATATTGCTGACCGAAGCAATGGAGAAGGTCGTGGTTCCTGGAAGCTGGTTGCTTTACATACTTTGATCCCTAGCTTGGCAGCTAGATATTACTACACTAATGACTCGTATGTGATTCTAATATGGAGATTGGTTGTTATGCTTTCATATTGTTGCACTTTTCTTTATCGTGAATATTACTAACATGAGCAGGTGACAGATGGAATATTACTTGCTGTAATGATAAAGAATGGAACTTAATAATAACAACTTCCTCCATCGGTTGGATCGAGTCATAGTGCCACCGAACCAAACTATATTTAGTACAACCACACTCGTCTTTTTTATGGGGAGGCCCTAACTTAGTACACCATTATGTCATTTTTATGGTAGCATCTCTGTGGGAAGGTTAAGAGGGGTGCCTCTGTGGTGCCGGTGCCTAACTTGTGGGAGTCTGGATGCCATGAGTTTGTTTCTCAAAATATTGATCCCGACAGGGATAGGGCCACGGGGTGGCAGTGCCAAGAGTGGCAGCGGGTCCAATTTCTCTCCCCCATGGCAAGGCCCGAGGGCATGCCGATGGTGCAATGAAAGGATCATAATGGTGGAAAGGTTTTGTTGGAGTAACCCTGGTCCACCCAGGAGGGTCGCGATGCTGAGGCACAGGCCATCAAAGGGGAACTTCATAGTGTGGGTAAAGTGTGCAACCTCTGCAGAGTGTCAATCTATTCGAATAGCCGTGTCCTTGGTCATGGACACAGTTCGTACTAGGTCACACTATTTGATCTGTGTCGAGTTTTGAGGTATAAACAATAATAATGTTATTAACGATAATGAACCATGGAAAGGTACCCGTTATCTGACTTGTAGTACATGAACAAGGACATCAAGAGATGCCAGGAACCTGAGATGTTAGGCATGGAATGGCTATGAGACATCGGTCGGATGACCGTGAGATCTTGGCAATGATCTTGGAATGATCATGAGAATAATGAACCTAACACACTGCACCATGGAATGACCATGGAATGGTCTTGGCAATGTAATACATTTTAGATGGTGATGATCCTAACACACTGCACCACATGAACACAATGAACCCATACATTAGATGGCACATGATGGCAGCTGGTGCAGGAGCCGTTTATGACTGAATACCCTAGCTATACACATGCTATACGGCCGGGAAAAAGAAATGTACGTATATTTTAGTACGCATTTCCCGGGTTCAAAATCCCTACCTGTTAATGTTTTCCCTCTATTTTGAGAACTGATTCATGTTCTATGGCCCTTTTGATCCGCAGCATAGGATCCGAGTCTTGTACGATCGTAATCATTAATTAATACTGTGAATGAAAGTATGGCTTGAACAGGTCGGATTCCACTCCCTAGTCAGATGTTGGGTGGCTCTCTTTTCCCCGTGCCTTTACTCGCTTCGTCAGTAAGCAAAGCCATGCAAAGGTGGTGGGCCTATGAAAAGAAACAGGGTGGGCGGCTGGCTTTAGTTCATAGCGGACCTGGCAATAGTGTAGTAGTAATAGAAATAACAAGGGAAAATGGGTAGAATCGTACCTTCTCACTCCCATCACATGCATGGCCTTTCGTGTGTCTAGCCGAATCCTTTTACTAAGCAGATCTCGCTCCAAAAGTCGGAGCACCAACAAAGCATCCCTATCATCTCCGCTGCCCAGCTCCGTTCTATCACCAACAAAGAAGCATATGCCATAGCTAAGCAAACTGAAGTCAGTAGACATGAGGAGCATACTCGGCCGGCCGCCGGGGCAGGATTCCATCCATGCCTCCGTCTCTCCCTCCGAGTCCGAGGTATACAATACATGTGCACCTGTCTATCCATTGTGGTCGTCGTTGGATTTGCAAGCATGATTACTTATCTGCCACTTCTTCTTTTAAATCCTTCTTAAGTTCATCATCTTTTTGGCTCAGATTTCTGTGTTCTTGTGCCATCCTCATCATCCATCGTCACTGCCGGAGGGCGTGCAGTTTATGCTCTACACTTTACCGGTCAGATCGATCAACATAATCGATTGTTGACAAATCGATCTAATCAGTTACTCACAAATCAATTTTTGACAACAGATAATTAATTTCAGGTTAATGCAAGGGATGTAGGAGATGGCGATGGCTTCACTGCTTATGTCGACACGGCAGATCCGAGGGAGGCCACAGACGTGCCACAGGAAGTGCATGAAGCTCTAAGTGCGAGGGATCATACAAGATGCCCACAGAACTACCAAATAATCGATGACGCTGGATACAAGTATGCAATTAAACTGAATCATTCGCTTTTCTTCACAAATTGAATGTCTGTCCTTACCGATTGTCGCAGCACAAATCCTAGGCTGTCTATTAGATGGTGGAAGATTTCGAAGGATTCTCTATGAGCAATTAGCAACGAATCTTCTTCCTCACTGTTGACTAGCTCCCCTCTTTATAGTATGGCATCCCTATCACTCAATATGATCCTCGATCACCAACCTTGCCGTATTTTTTCTAATCTTTTTAGGGATTGTCAACCATGCTTCCAACCACTGCAAGGACTTGCACTTCAATCTCTCCATTTTTTGTGACTGATGACACCTCGACTAAAACTTTGTATTTGAGAATTAGAAGTTGTTTTTAGGTTCTGTGACATAGATGGAGCTCCCTCTAAATGTTGCACTATTAAAAATTGCTTTTGAATGCAAGTGCACAAACTTTGGAGATTGTGAAGGGCTCCCCTATATCACCTTTTCAGATTCTTGCATTGGTTAAAACTTTAGGTACTAACACAATGAACACATTTTAAAAGTTTGGAAAGCGATAAAAAACAATAAAATTCAAATCTATCCGGTCATTTACCACGCACACCCAGGCCAGGCAAAAGGCTAAATTAAAAGCCCTTAATCAATCTTGGGCTTTTACATTTGCCTTGCCATTTTTCTCTTCACATGTATTAAATGCGAGTATCCATGTTGTTTCAGGAATTATTACATCCACACGACATATTCCTTAAAACATATATCCCAGAAGACACATATATACCTTAAATAATCTCAGCAAATTAATTAGCATACACAATCTGTTTATCATCAATCATCAAATTAATTACTATACACTACATCACACACATCAAGAGAGTCATGGCTAACATGATTGATTTTCGCTTCTTTCAATTTTTTGCACTAGCTTGGAAGCACGTTTCTCATTAAGCATTTCAGCGAGCTTGCAGGGTAGTAAATGGTTCAAACAACCAAGAGATTCTTGCTAGGAAATACCGAATTAGAATGAGGTATGTATTTCACCTCGCTGGTACCATTTTCAAATGTGTATGAGATATATAATTTTGTAACTACTTATTATGACATACAAAATTTTAGTTTTATTCTAGAAATTCAAAACATCACATTTGGATTCATAATCTTAACTTCTAAAATTCATTTTCAAAACAAAAATTTAAAGGTTTGAGGACTAAATTAATTTGATTACATATATTAGATTTCAACATTTTCTACAATACAAGTTTAATTGACTAGCTTGGGAGTATATCTTATTGATAATTTTTATTCCTTCTTATCTTTTCAATGTAGATAATACATATTGGTTGTAGTTTAATCCTATTGAGAGTCCCATTTTATTAAATCCTATTTAGTGTCCACTAGATGGATTACTAAACATTAGTATTTTTTGGGGATAATTCATAGTACATTTGTCGTTCTTCCATGTATGTTTAGGGCGCCATTTATCATTAGGCTTTTTTATCATATTGTAGATTGTGAGAAGATTGTGCATATATAAGATTATATGAATCAACAGGGGAATTGATGCACCGGAATTGAAAATGGAGTATGGGATGGAGTCTAGGAATGAGCTGGTGAATCTCATCGAGGGGAGATGTGTCATGATTCATGTGTATGAAAAGGACAAGTACGAGAGATACATTGTTGATGTATACTGTGATGGCGTGTTTATCCAAGTAAAACAAAAAACACTAACATTGTGCTTCTTTTGATTGCATTTTGCGTGGTTCTGATAAGATTGATAATGGTTAATGTCTACATTCTTTAGGAGCAAATGCTAAAGAGGGGCTTCGCCTGGTATTGCAAAATTTATGACAAACGCTGTGAATTTGGGCAAGTAAGAAATTGCTTCCTTAATGTTCCAACGTACATTTTAATTAAAACAAGTGTAATATAACACCTCCATTACTATTCTTACAGGCTATCTAATGCCATAGGTGGCCAGTATTAAATTGTAACTGTATACTTTGTATTTTAATTCTACTTACAATCTGACTAACTACATGTGAAGTGGGAGGGGGAAGCGAGAGATGCACGCCAAGGGCTCTGGCTGTCGGATAATCCTGAGTAGCCATGGGAATGGAAGAGAGACCACCCGCGCAACGGAGGAAAACAAGGTTTTCTAGAGAAAAGGCCCCGGAAGGCTCAGTCTATATTGGAAGCTGAGGTAAAAACACAATGTCCTCCAGCACTCTGGTACCAAAACATATGTAGAAAAAATAAATCCTAGACCTAATGTCTTTATATGAATGCTGGCAATTTTTAGATGGATAATGGGAGCTGTGAAGCCCTATCAAGGATGATAAAGGAGGAGAAGAATGCTGAGGAAAAGGCTTTGGAGTGGAAAAAGAAATTGGAGAGTGCTGTAGCTGAAAACCGTATGCTGAATGATCTGCTTCGAAAGTGGAAGGAGGCGCTTCAAAATGAGAAAGGTAATGCTGAGGAAAAAGCTAGGGAATGGAAAAAGGAATTGAAGAGTGTTGTAGCTGAAAACCGTATGCTGAATGATCTGCTTCGGAAGTCGAAGGAGGCACTTCAAAATGAGAAAGTTAATGCTGAGGAAAAAGCTAGGGAGTGGAAAAAGGGATTGGAGAGTGTTGTAGCTGAAAACCATATGCTAAATGATCAACTTCGGAAGCCAAAGGAGGCGCTTCAAAATGAGAAAGAAGCATGTAATGTTGAGGAAAAAACTAGGAAGTGGAAAAAGGAATTGGAGAGTGCTGTAGCTGAAAACCGTATGCTGAATGATATGCTTCGGAAGTCGAAGGAGGCGCTTCAAAATGAAAAAGAAGCATGTAATGCCGAGGAAAACGCTAGGCAGTGGAAAAAGGAATTGGAGAGTGTTGTTGTTGAAAACCATATGCTTAATGATCGGCTTCAAAAGTCGAAGGAGGCGCTTCAGAATGAGAAAAAGTCAAACACCACATCAAACAAATGGCCATTTGGGTTGGCACATCTATGCTTATTGTTGGTATTGCAGTGTTGTGCAAAAAATGTAAAACACCTCCTACACCTCCTAAGAAGAAAGGTGTTGCTCTGCTGTATCACTACATCATGACCAGGATTTAGTAACACATAGATATGCTGTTAGTATTTATAATTATATTTATATTTGTACTCTATGTTACAACGACTGTGTCTATATTAGCACATAATAGTTGACCACATATATAATAAAATGTGTTAGAACTACACCATTGAAACACATAACATATGAATTGCTAGTAACCCATTTTTGTACATGTTGCAACATGGGTTGCAACATCTTTTTGAAATTGTAGCAGCACGGTAGTGAGTAACACATTTCTCTCTCAATATTGTAACATAGTGAGAGAAGTGCATATTTCAACCTTGAATTAATGCCCTAGTTTAATTTACTACCCTCAACTCTAAAACCGGTTAGAACACAACCCCGAACTATCGATACCATTTAGGTTACACCCTTTGGATGGTTGGAAGGTAGTGCTGGGTGATGTGGCATCTTGTTGGGTAACGCGACAGAAAACAAAATTTTTCCGCACTACGAACATGCCCAGGATCACTATGGAGACGCATACAAGGTTTGATCTGATCGTTACCGACTCGTGGCACAGCGGAAGTAGAGTCGATGTAGATCGTCGGTTGATACGTCTCCAATGTATCTATAATTTTTGATTGTTCCATGCTATGATAGTATCAATCTTTGATGTTTTATATACACTTACAAGAAATTATATATCATTATTTGGGACTAACCTATTAACTTAGTGCCCAGTGCCAGTTGCTGTTTTTTTTCCTGTTTTTGGTTTTTCAGAATATCAATACCAAACAAAGTCCAAATGCCACAAAACTTTTTGGAGATTTTTTTCTGGACATAAGAGACACTAGAAGCTTCGGGAGAGGGCCAGAAGACAGAGGAGGTGGCCACGAGCCACCAGGGCGCGCCCCAGGGGGGTGGCGCGCCCTGGTGCCTCGTGGGCCCACCTCTACTCCGTTTGACCTAATTCCACCTCTATAAATTCTCTAAAATCGGGAAACCAACAGAGGAGTCCACGAAATACTTTTTCCACTGCCGCAAGTTCCTGTTCTCGAGAGATCCCATCTAGAGGCCTTTTCCGGCACTTCGCCGGAGGGGGATTCGATCACGAAGGGTCTCTCCATGAACCTTGATGCCCTTCCGATGCTGCGTGAGTAGTTTACCACAGACCTTCGGGTCCATAGTTAGTAGCTAGATGGCTTCTTCTCTCTATTTGATCTTCAATACAATGTTCTCCTCGATGTTCTTGGAGTTCTATCCGATGTAATCACTTTTTGCGGTGTGTTTGTTGGGATCCGATGAATTGTGAGTTTATGATTAGATTATCCATGAATATTATTTGAGTTTTCTCTGAACTCTTTTATGCATGATTGTTATAGCTTCATATTTCTCTCCGATCTATTGATTTGGTTTGGCCAACTAGATTGATTTATCTTGCAATGGGAGAGGTGCTTTGTAATGGGTTCGATCTTGCGGTGCTCAATCCTAGTGACAGAAAGGGATATGACACGTATGTATCGTTGCTATTAAGGGTAAAAAGATGGGGTTTATTCATGCGTGAGTTGACTTTGCCTACATCATGTCATCTTGCTTAAGGCGTTACTCCGTTCTTTATGAACTTAATATTCTAGATGCATGCTGGATAGCGGTCGATGTGTGGAGTAATAATAGTAGATGCAGAATCGTTTCGGTCTACTTGTCTCGGACGTGATGCCTATATACATGATCATTGCCTTGGATATCATCATGATTATTTGCTTTTCTATCAATTGCTCAACAATAATTTGTTTACCCACCATATGCTATTTTCAAGAGAGAAGCCTCTAGTGAAAACTATGGCCCCTAGGTCTACTTTTATCATATATTAAAAATCCCAAAAATACCTTGCTGCAATTTTACTTTATTTATTTTATTTTGTATTTTTGTTCGATCTATCTATCTATCTATCTATCACCATACAATTTAATCTTGCAATTGACCGCCAAGGGATTGACAACCCCTTGTTCGCGTTGGGTGTGAGGATTTGTTATTTTGTGTGCAGGTACTTCTAACGAGTTGTTGCGTGATTCTCCTACTGGATTGATAACCTTGGTTTCATAACTGAGGGAAATACTTATCTCTACTGCACTGCATCATCCCCTCCTCTTTGGGGAAATCCCAACGCAGCTCACAAGTAGTATCGGTGCAGATCCCCGTAGCTAGGATTTACAACCTCCCAACTGCGAGGATGAGCTCCCTCGACTGCCCCTCGGACAGCCCTTCGGGAGGCGGTGGGACAGTCCCCCGGACAGTGTCACGGATAGCCCTTCGGGAGGCACTCACAGAAACTCGGACGATCACTTGGACAACCCTTCGGGAGGCACTCTTAAACAGCCCCTCGGGCAAAAAGATCGAACCTACGACCTCACTATGGGGTTGCACACATACGGTGTCAGCTATCCGGCAGGGCTTCGCCGTCCAGAACTAGTTCCCATCGGAACCCAGGCAGCCTTTCGGCTCTATGAAACTATTTCGTGGGGAGGGAGAGAGAAGGCCAGATCATGCATGGCATATGTAGTTGAGAGAGAGTGTGTGTGGAGAGCTCATCTCCACCTCTATTTATAGGAAAACCAAGGGGTAGGGTGGCACTTGAAAAACCCAAAATGCCCATGCTTTATGTCCCACATAAAGGGCAAGATGGGGAGGCTTCCAAATAGTGTTGCCTGCATCACCATGCCTGCATCATCCCCTAATAGTGTTTTCACTATTTACAATAATGTTTCCACTATTTACATATAGTGTTTTCACTATTTAGAGTAGTGTTCCCACTATTCATGAAAGTTTTTTCCGCCACCGATTAATCCGAAAATATTTTTGTAGGTCTTAGAACATTTCCTGTACCCACTAAAATAATTTTGGACTCGTTCCGAAACAATTCCCGATCAGTGATTTTCATCAGCGAAAAGCAACCAAAGCGGTTTTGGCAGATCCGGAACATTTTCGGTTTTTTTCTCCAAAAAAATTTCAGAGGTTCCCAAAACAATTCTGGCAACCTCCAAAAAGTTCCAGGCGTGTGCCGAAACCATTTTGACTTAATGGTATACTCCGAAACAACTTTTTAGTTTCACCGAAACTATTCCGGTGTTCTCTCCGGAACTCTTCCGTTGACTTTCTCTCAGACTCCCTGTCTAGTATTCAGTAGATAGATGACCCTTAAGCGTGTGACCCTATAGGTTCGGTGAAGTATAGACATGACCAGAACACTTCCCGATTAATGATCGACAACGGAGCCGTGGACACCCATATTGACCCCTATACCCACACGAATAAATATTCGAGTGAGCCTCCAGTTGCCGTGTGCTATTCTTGTTGCTTTGTGATATGTTACAAACACCCGAGGTGAGATTTATTGACATCCCCGTAAATCAACAACTTGTCCACTATGCCAATTACCTCGTTACCGGTTTTGTTCTCTTTTCTCGTTTCCATGTTCCGGCATCCCTGCGATCAAATCACATTGTGTCTGGCCAGATGATGATGGATACCATAACACCGAGAGGGCCCAAAGAATATCTCTCCATCATCGGAGGAGCAAATCCCAATCTTGAGCTATCAGGTCCCTTGTCATACTTTTCCATGAACCCGTAAGCCGCCGTAATAGCCACCCAGTTACGGATGACGTTTAACAAACCCCAAAGTTCATGAAGCAAGCATGAAGAAACTTGATACTCTCAAGGTCTAAGGAATTATGCAAACGTTAACTATCTCTGTGTTACTAACCATTAACTTGTGACGAATGTATCTCATAGCATAACATCAATTCGGGTCGATTCAACACAAGTGTTCTCCTAACAATGTGCCCTCAAATTTGCCGGCATAGACATGACTATGATCAGGAAAACAGGACCATGATGTAACACTTGAGCTAGTCTTAGAGGCATGACTAGGAATACATTTTACCATTTATTATTCCACACATGCACATGAGTTTCCCTCCGAGCCTCGTGGATATTGCAGACTTGAGAATCATTGCAGTTATAGCATGAAACATAAACTTAATTAGGAACAAGGGGATAAATAATAGCATTTATTATTGCCTCTAGGGCATATCTCCTATAGACTCCCACTTGCACTAGAGTCAATAATCTAGTCAATGCTAATGCACTTTACACCTATGGTATACTGGTGTAAAATATGCTTCGCTTGTGGTATAGTCTGATGTCCAACGGATCTGACAACTTCAGCTCCGTGTGTATCTTTGTATATCCTTGCATTTTCACGCTTTCACAAAATTCATATTTTGTGTGGACTTGTCTTTGTATATATGTGAATCACTGGTCGAACCTTGATTCCTCAGACTGAGCTATGGAGCAACTATCTACAATAGTGTTCCATTGACCAAAGCCATCTTGGAACCATAGTAAGTTCATGAATGAACTATATGATTCAACATCTTCTTTGTCACTTCCAAAGCGTCAATATACTTAGCCTTTGTTATAGAATTTGCCACAGTAACCTGTTTCGAACAATTTCCAACTACCGTGCCACCATATCGTGTATCACACAAAACCCTTAACTTAAATCAAAAATCGCTTGGAGCATTGATGAAGACTGTATCGATGTAACCACTTACAATGAGCACTTCATAATCTCTGCTTGCGAGAAAACATGTCATCAGTGCTACTTTAGTACTTAACGATATTTTTCACTGTTGTCCCATGATCAGTACTTTGATCACTTTGGTATCTATACTCGCAACTGCTTGGGAGTACCGGACATATCTGGTTGTTTTACATACCTTGGAATACATGATTAATCCAAACCAAAAAGTGTGTGGAATTTCCATCATGTATTTTGCTCATCAGTGTTTTAGGACACCGAGTCTTGCAAAACTCTTTCCATGTGACTTCGGCAAGAATCTCTCCTTGGCGTTCTTATGCTAAACTGTTTTAGCATCTTGTCAATATGTATTTTTGGCTTAGCCTATTAGGCAATTCTATCTTCGTAGATAATTGTGCCTAATATCAAGGCTACTGAGCCCAAGCACTTCATCGAAAAACTATTTTCAATGAAGTCCTAATTCGTGTCAAGAAATTTATATTATTTCCAATCAACAATGTGTCAAGCACACAAGATTTTGAAAAATATTATTATGCTCCCACTTACTTTCTTGTAACCACAAGCATCTTCGTTATGCATTGATGAAATCAAACTCTTTTGACTATTTCATCAAAAACAAAGATTCCAACTCCATTTTGCTCTGTTCTGTCCATTGCTGGAACTTTGAAGTTTGCATACTCACTAGCATCCTCTGGATTGACAAAATACCTTGGACTGTATCACATGCAAGTCCTAGGTAGCATTTCCATCACATGCAAATCATTTTGGCATCCATGTATAATATCTCATGATTGAAATATATATTAATTGCTACTTCAACCCGAACCGACTTTAAGCATCACTACAAAGAGACAATCTCGCCGTAGTCAATTCCTTGAATTTGTTATCAGCAACAAGTCGAGCTTTATGGATAAAATATTTTTATCCATATCAGTTTATAGCTCCATTAATATTCGTTAGACTTTAAGTCTTCCGAAGGGTTTATCAAGATCTAATCTTGAATCATTTATATGAACACTATCTCGGATTGCATTGGCATTTAGCCAATTCCGGAGTCAGGGCCCATTAACGCTTCCTTGTGTATCGTAGGTATACTGTTGTCTAACAACAATATCTCGTTTGCCCCCTGAGAGGTTTGCACGAGTTTTGCCTACGTGGTTCAGCTGCAAGTTCGACCGAAGTCCATAAATGGGCTAGAGTGTATGAAACTCCAATAATGAATTATGAAAAATAAACACGGAGGTAATACACCGATGAAAGGTATAGCAACATTTACTATGTTCCCAACGCGTATCTAAACCTTATTACTGGCAAGTCTTTTAGGCCGTAGTAGTTCATGCATCGAGTCGCAACAGAATGCAATCGAGCGGGTTTCTATGATCAACTCACATTACCCAAGAATTAGTGATTAACATGTTTAATCATAATTCCCAAGAATTATATCTTTGACCAGCCTTCTGTACATCAATAACTTGTATGACATTCATACATGAGCTGGATATTCCAGTCTTCTCTCTTTTTGCCTTTATACTTCTAATAGTTTAACTTTTAGTATTTCTCCTACTCTTAGAAGAAGCACCCAACTTAAGAGTGGCGTTAGCCCCGGACTTCCTAGGCGTGTAAGTCACACTAACACTCTTTGGACATTTCCTTTCTCTTTAAGTTGTTGTTTTATTCACCTTCATCATATGACAGTCGTTCTTCTGGATCCCTCTCTCATCAGTCAAATGCCCAGTAAACACTTTACTAATACTTTGCAAACAAACATTGCTTTGGATATTTCATATCTTTTAGCCTTTGTCTGCATCTGAAAACAATTTCTAGTTCCATGAATATCACATAACAATCCCAAACTTTTGAAGTTTGGGTCTCATGGAAGCAAACATATTACACTTGACCGTAACGGAATTCTAGCTTTTGGATCAAAGGACGAGAGCCACATCATCCATAGCATTAGCGGGAGAATAGCGAAAGCATGCGATAGGACAAAGTCCTTCTCAACACTCTTGAGGACAATCCTCATATTACGTTACCAACCGTGAAGTTTTAACCAGATAAATAATAGCTTATTCAATTTTAACTAGGGAAGGTGGAAACGCGAGCCAATATTCTATAACTATTATGCAAATTACACTTAGATTATGTTCATAATTAATTGCATAGAGAATTAAACAAGTTAATTCTACAGGGCGCTCCCACTCAAATGAATATCTCTCATAATTGATTGTGAGTCATTCAAGATCCGAATACCAATCCAGTGTCATATAATCATCATCTCATGACGAGGATTTCAATCGGTAGGCCAAGTTGCCGATCACATCTCCATGTGACTCTTGTTCATCTTTCGATGCGTGTGTTCCGAGCTCAGGACGATCCTGCCATGAACGTCAAGATAACCAAGTGATCTTGCTACATGATAACCCACAAGCATAGGGGATCGCAACAGTTTTTGAGGGTAGAGTATTCAACCCAAATTTATTGATTCGACACAAGGGGAGCCAAAGAATATTTGCAGGTATTAGCAGCTGAGTTGTCAATTCAACCACACCTGGAGATTAATTATCTGCAACAAAGTGATCAGTAGCAAAGTAGATAGTATGGTAATTTTGATAGTAGTAGCAATAGCAATAGTAACGGTAATAGTAATAGCAATGATTTTGTAGCAAGTGCAAGAGTAACAATAGCAGTGGTAACTTAGCAAGAACAATATGAGAAAAATTCATAGGCATTGGATCGGTGAATTCGTTGGATGATATTCATCATATAACGGTCATAACCTAGGGCGATACAACACTAGCTTCAGTTCATAAATATAATGTAGGCATGTATTCCGTAAATAGTCATACGTGCTTATGGAAAGAACTTGCATGACTTCTTTTGTCCTACCCTCCCGTGGCAGTGGGGTCCTATTGGAAACTAAGGGATATTAAGGCCTCCTTTTAATAGAGAACTGGAACAAAGCATTAACACATAGTGAATACATGAACTCCTCAAACTACGGTCATCACTGGGAAGTGTCCCGACTATTGTCACTCCGGGGTTGCCGGATCATAACACGTAGTAGGTGACTATAACTTGCAAGATCAGATCTCGAACATAGATATAATGGTCATAACATAAATGGTTCAGATCTGAAATCATGGCACCCGGGCCCAAAGTGACAAGCATTAAGCATGGCAAAGTCATAGCAACATCAATCTCAGAACATAATGGATACCAGGGATCAAGCCCTAACAAAACTAACTCAATTACATGATGAATCTCATGCAACTCCTCACCGACCAACGAGCCTACGAAGGAATTACTCACTCCCGGTGGGGAGCATCATGGAATTGGCGATGGAGAAGGGTTGGTGATGATGAAGATCGAAGATACCCCTCTCTGGAGCCCCTAACAGACTCCAGATCTGGCCTCCCCATGAAGAACAGGAGGTGGCGGCGGCTCCGTCTCGTGAAACGCGATAATTCTTTCTCCCCGATTTTTTCTCCGAAAATATGACTTTATAGCATCAGGGTTGGAGTCTGCGGGGACACCAGGTGGGGACAACCCACCTGGGCGCGCCTGGAGGGGGCGCCCTGGTGGGTTGTGCCCACCCAGGTGCCCCCTCCTGTGGTTCTTGGCTCCAGAAATTCTGTTTTATTATATAAAAAATCCTCGCGAAGTTTCGTTCCAATCCAAGAACTTTTATTTCTGCACAAAAACAACACCATGGTAGTTCTGCTGAAAACAGCGTCAGTCCGGTTTAGTTTCATTCAAATCATGCAAATTAGAGTCCAAAAAAAAGAGGAAAAGCGTTAGGAAAAGTAGATACGATGGAGACGTATCAATTGCCCCAAGCTTAAGCCTTTGCTTGTCCTCAAGCAATTCAGTTGATAAACTGAAAGTGAAAAAGAAAAACTTTTACGAACTATTTTGCTCTTGTTTACATAAATAAGCTTAAGTAGCACCCAGATTTTCAGCAAAGGTTATAACTAACCATGTCGACAATAACTCTTAAAAATTATATTAACACATATCGATGCAATAATCAACTAGCAAGCAATAATAAGATATCTCAAACAACAACACTTTGTCAAAGCAACCATGATATAATATGACAATAGTGGTATCTCACTAGCCCTTTCTGAGACCGCAAAACATAAATGCAGAGCACCTCCAAAGTCCGAGCAATGACTAAACATTGTAATTCATGGTAGAAAATATCCAGTCATGATGCACCCAACATTAGCTATACACAATGCATGAGGATGACAATAGTGCTCTCAGGTTCTGGCGCTTTATTAAGAAGGTGATGACACAACATAAAAGTAAATAGATAGTCCCTTCGTAGAGGGAAGCAGTGATTTGCAGAGGTGCTAGAGCTCAAGTTTTAAAACAGAGGTAAATGAAATTTTGAGAAATGCACCCTTCTTATTTACTTCGCGACCATTAGTTATCGGTATCTTCCATGCTAAACACATTAGTGGCGGTTCCCAAGCGATAAAAGTAAAGGTTTACTCCCCTCCACCAACAATCACACTCCACGGCTTGTCCGAAACAATGGATGCCGTCCATACCAACAACATTCCTGGGGAGTTTTGTTTAATTATTTGCAATTTGAATTCGGGACTGGGAATCCCTATTACCGCCCCTCTCGTGAAAGGACGAGTGAATAAACACTCATCATGAGAATAACCCGCTTAGCATGGAAGATACTGACTACCTCTTGTCGCTCTATGAACAATCCAAACACACAAAAAAGGATATTTATTTGAAGTTTTTAGAGGTGGCACATGCAAATTTACTTAGGACGGCAGGGTAATACTGCATATAGGTAGGTATGGTGGACTCATTTGGAATAACTCGGGTTTCAGGGTTTTGATGCACAAGCAGACTTCCCACTTAGTACAGGCGAAGGCTAGCAATTAGGTTGAGAAGGGGCCAGCTAGAGAGCAAAAACGGTCATGAACATGCATTATGCATAAGTAACATTGGATACTAGCATGAGTAGGATATGAACACCATGAACATAAATATCATAGAGGCTATGTTGGTTTTGATTCAACTACATGCATGAACATGTGCCAAGTCAAGCCACTCGAACATTCAAAGGAGGATACCATATCATCATACTACATCACAATTATTTTAATGCAATGTTGACATCCAAGATAAATCATTATCCACTCCTAGCTACTTAAGCATGTCATGAGAAACTATAATCTCTGAGGGTTATTGCAAACATGTTTGATCATAATGAGCTGAATCATGGATACTAAGTTAAACATATTTACAAAAATAGAACAAGTTCAGTTCATACCCGTTTCTCTCTGCCACAGCCAGTTCATGAAATATCGTCATTATTGCCTTTCACTTGCACGACCGAATGATATGAAAATAATAATAGTGCAAGAGTGCCGTGGACTAAGCTGGAATCTGCAAACATTTAGTCAAACAGAAGAAAACAAGGTAATATGGGCTCTCTGTTAGATCAACAACAATGCATATGAGAGCCACTCAACATTTTCATCGTGGTCTTCTCCTCGGTATGACTCAATAAAAAGAAATTCAGAGAAACACACTGAAATATTTTTGGAGTTTTTGGTTTTCTGAAAGAAAGCAAATTTAAGAAAGGAAAAACAAAAACGAGAAAAACTATTTACACCAGAGAGCTCCCAACAAGCAAAAGAAGAACAAGGAAATCTTTTTGGGTTTTCTTTTTAAATACTACAGCTGGTTATACTAGAGAGAAGTAGGAAATATTTTTGTATTTTCTCAAAGTTTTTTTAAACACACTAGAAGAAGGCGAGAAAACATATCTAGCATGGATAATACAATGAAAAAGTGTGGACACCGACAACTGGAAGGAAAAGTGTGAACATGAAAGTAATGTCGGTGGAAATACGTACTCCCCCAAGCTTAGGCTTTTGGCCTAACTTGGTAATCTCCATCAGTAACCTGCATAATGGTCGGAGTGATAGCTCATGGAGGCTCTAGGTGTAGATGTCTCAGCCCGTCGTGCAGCCACAACTGCCGCATTATGTGCTCAGGCCTCGCTCTCAAGAACATAATATCTTCCCTTGCTATGAACATCAAAGGGAGCAGGTGCAGGCAAAAAGATGTCCACAACGGAACTTTTATTAAACAACAGGTTATAAGTAAAATTATGGGGTTCACCACTAAGGATCTTATGACGTTTCATAGCATCGAAGTCAAGGTATTGTGTGGGTAAGATGGGGTCATAAGGCCAAGGTGATACACCTAGCTCTCTTGCTAAGCGTGTGGCGTAAATCCCACCATAAAAATATCCACTACCAGCGTTGTGTTGCAATCTACGTGCCACTATCGCTCCAAGGTTATAACTTTTGTCACCGGTGAGAGCGGTACGGATAAGGCTCAAGTCTGGAGCACAAAGTGTACTACAATCCTGTTTGCCTACAATGCATTTTCCATTAAATAGTGCAAAGTATTGGATTGAGGGAAAATGAATGTTCTTTATTCTACCTTGAGTCACTCCTCTAGTCTCACCATAGCAAAGGCTAGTCAAGAATATCTCAAACTCCGACCTTGGTGGCTCGTCCAATGAACCCCAAAATGGAATTTTGCAGTGATTAGAAAATGTCTCTAGAGGTATAGTAAATGAATTTTCATATAGTTTAAATGATACTCTGGACTCACGAGGATGGAATTCAAATTCTTTGGTAAATGATTCAGTGAGGCTGAGGTGTTGGTTGCACTTATCTGCAATGTAGGGACCGAGCTCGGAATTGTGAACATATTGCTCAAATTCTTCTTTATTGCTCACACGCGCCATATAATCATTGCATGGCCATAAACATGATTTGGTAGCGGCATCTCGAATGGAATTTTCACTTGGTTCAACATAGGACCGACGAACGGAGCCGCTACTAGAAGATGCCTCCGAGGACCTCCGCCTCGAAGAGCTCCTTCCAAAGAGGTTCATCATGTTCACGTACAATTTTCTGAAAAAAAAATTTGTCACGAATTTTTGTCAACAAAACCTTATAAGAATGATAGCAACTACTCATAGGGATGCATAAAGGCCATATCAAGCATTCAAATTACTTAGAACTCTAAAAATTTAACATGCAAGCTCATCTACAGCCGCACCAAGAGCAACTAATTATTCTAAATATAAACCACTAAAGCAAAAACTAATTGGACCAAAGGAGGAGGCACATACCAAGCAACAATCCCCCGAAACAGTTTCGGAAATGGAGCTTCGAGCAAAGAGATCGAAATCCGCGGGTTTGAGAGCAAGAACACGAGATAGAGAGCAATGGTGATTTTTTTCTGGAGGTAGGTGATGATGTGGGACGAAGAGATAAGTGAGGGGGCCCACGTGGGGACCATAACCCACCAGAGCGCGCCTGGGGGTGCTGGCGCGCCCAGGTGGGTTGTGCCCACCTGGAGCACCTCCCTCTGATGTTATTTGCACCAAAAATTCTTAAATATTCAGAAAAAATCATATTAAATTTTCAGAGCATTCTGAGAACTTTTATTTCAGGGTCCATTTTTTTATTACACAGAAAACTCAGAAAATAGGCAAGGCATGACATTTTATTTTATTTAACTAATAAAAACAAAAAACAAAAAATAGGGACAGAAGGTAGTGCTCACTGAATTCATCAACTTCATAACTCTCAAAAATGATTTATTAATAAGGTTGATCAAGTCTTATTAACAATCACTTCCGATTAGCATGAAACCGAAGAACTTTCGTAAAACACTAAGTTACCTCAATGGGGATATGGATGTCCCCGACAATAAGCATTTCGTATTTCTTTTTGGCAGTAGGTAGAGGTAGTTGAAAACTTCCAATAGTGATCATTGGAGATTTTTCAATAACATTAATACCATTCACTTGGAATTGTTTCTTCGGAAAGTGCACCGTATGTTCATTACCATTGATATGAAAAGTTACCTTGCTTTTATTGCAATCAATAACAACCCCTGCAGTATTCAAGATGGGTCTACCGAGGATAATCGACATGTTGTCGTCCTCGGGCATCTCAAGTATAACAAAGTCAGTTAAGATAGTAACATTAGCAACAACAACGGGCACATCCTCACAAATACCGATAGGTATGGCAGTTGATTTATCAGCCATTTGCAAAGATATTTCAGTAGGTGTGAGTTTATTCAAATCAAGTCTTTTATATAAAGAGAAAGGCATAACACTAACACCAGCTCCTAAATCACATAAAGCAGTTTTCACATAGTTTCTTTTAATGGAGCAAGGTATAGTTGGTATTCCCAGATCTCCAAGTTTTTTAGGTACTCCATCCTTAAAAGTATAATTAGCAAGCATGGTGGAGATTTCAACTTCCGGTATTTTTCTCTTATTGGTGATGATGTCTTTCATGTACTTTGCATAAGGAGGCATTTTCAAGATATCAGTCAAGCAAGTACGCAAAAAGACTGGTCTCAGCATTTCAGCAAAGCGTTCAAATTCTTCACCATCTTTCTTTTTGGTTAACTTAGGTGGAAAGGGCATAGGTTTTTGAACCCACAGTTCTCTTTCCCTACCATGTTTTCTAGCAACAAAGTCTCTTTTATCATATCTTTTATTCTTGGGTTATGGGTTATCAAGGTCAACTGCTGGTTCTATCTCAACATCATTATCTGGTTCTTTATTATTTATTTGAGTGTCTTCATGAACCTCATCATTGTCTTTTTCATTTTTAGAAGGTGAGTGTTCATTACCAGATTGAGTTTCAGCATCAGAGATAGAGACTTCATTATCATTATCAGGAGGTTTTTCAACTTCAGGTTCACTAGAGGCATGCAAAGTCCTATCATTTTTCTTCTTCTTTTTCTTTTTAGAAGGACTAGGTACATCAGTGTCAACTCTTTGAGAGTCTTGTTCAATTCTTTTTGGGTGTCCCTCAGGATAAGGTGATTCCTGAGTCATTCTACCTCCTCTAGTCATTACTCTAACAGCATGATCATTGATATTATTATTCATTTCATCAAGCAACTCTCTTTGAGATTTAGCAACTTGTTCTAATTGAGTTTGAATCATAGAGGCATGTTTTCCCACACTTCTAACATCATTTAAGATTCTAAATAACAAGTCACTTAAGTGAGCAATCATATCAGAATTGTATTTCAATTGTTTCATAACATTTGCATTGAAGTGATCTTGTTTTCTAATGTAATTATCAAACTCATAAAGGCATTGACTAGGATGTTTATTATAAGGAATATCACCTTCATCGAACTTTAGTAAAGAATTTACCTCTACCACATTAGGTGGTGGTGGTGTTTCAAGCTCATGTATTTCTTCGATAGGTGGTAAATTTTTGACATCCTCAGCTTTAATACCTTTTTCCTTCATTGATTTCTTTGCCTCTTGCATATCTTTAGGACTGGGATATAAGATACCCCGCTTCTTCGGAGTAGGTTTGAGTGGTGGTTCGGGAAGAGTCCAATCATCATAATTTTTCAATATGTTATTCAATAATTCTTCAGCTTGTTCAACAGTTCGCTCCCTGAAAACACAACCAGCACAACTATATAGGAAATCCCTAGAAGCATCGGTTAGTCCATTATAGAAGATATCAAGTATTTCATTTGCTTAAGAGGATGATCAGGCAAAGCATTAATCAATTGGAGAAGCCTCCCCCAAGCTTGTGGGAGACTCTTTTCTTCAATTTGCGCAAAGTTAAATATTTCCTGTAAGGCAGCTTGTTTCTTATGAGCAGAAAAATATTTTTCAGAGAAGTAATAAATCATATCCTGGGGACTACGCACACAACCAGGAGCAAGAGTATTATACCAAGCCTTAGCATCACCCTTTAATGAGAACGAAAATAATTTGAGAATATAATAATAGCGAATCTTCTCATCATGAGCAAAAAGGGTGGCTATGTCATTCAACTTAGTAAGATGTGTCACAACAGTTTCAGTTTCATAACCATGAAAAGGATCAGATTCAACCAAAGTAATTAACTCTGGGTCGACAGAGAATTCATAATCCTTATCATCAACAAAGATAGGTGAAGTAGCAAACTTAGGATCACATTTCATTCTAGCATTCAAAGTCTTTTCTTTATACTTGCATAATAATTTTTCTAGATCATCTCTATCCTTACAAGCAAGAATGTCTCTAGTTGTCTCCTCATCCATAACATAACCTTCCAGTACCTTTGGCAATTCATATCTAGGAGAACTAGGTCCAATAGGTGTTTCAAGATTTTGAGTTTCAAGCTCTTCATCAGTTTCAACAATTTCATCAGTTTCAACAATTTCATGAGTTTCAACATTCTCAAAAGCTTTAGTTCTAGAAGTTGTTCATCAAGAAATTCACCTAGTGGCACATTATCATCAAGCAAGGTACTAGCATCATCATGAGTAGCATTCATAGCAGAAGTAGCATCATCAGTAACTTGCGACATATCAGAATTGATAGCATGTGGTGGTGTTGCAAGTCTACTTATAACAGAAGGTGAATCTAAAGCGGAGCTCGATGGCAATTCCTTACCTCCCCTCATCTTAGAGGGAAAAATCTTAGTCTTAGCATCCTTCAGATTCTTCATAGTGATAATTTGATAATAATCCCAAGTGACTCAACAAATATAGCTATGCTCCCCGGCAACGGCGCCAGAAAAAGGTCTTGATAACCCACAAGTATAGGGGATCGCAATAGTTTTCGAGGGTAGAGTATTCAACCCAAATTTATTGATTTGACACGAGGGGAGCCAAAGAATATTTGCAAGTATTAGCAGTTGAGTTGTCAATTCAACCACACCTGGAGATTAATTATCTGCAGCAAAGTGATCAGTAGCAAAGTAGTATGGTAGTTTTGATAGTAGTAGCAACATCAATAGTAACGGTAACAGTAATAGCAATGATTTTGTAGCAAGTGCAAGAGTAATAATAGAAGTGGTAACTTAGCAAGAACAATATGAGAAAAATTCATAGGCATTGGATCGGTGAATTCGTTGGATGATATTCATCATATAACAGTCATAACCTAGGGCGATACAGCACTAGCTCTAGTTCATAAATATAATGTAGGCATGTATTCCGTAAATAGTCATACGTGCTTATGGAAAGAACTTGCATGACATCTTTTGTCCTACCCTCCCGTGGTAGCGGGGTCCTATTGGAAACTAAGGGATATTAAGGCCTCTTTTTAATAGAGAACCGGAACTAATCATTAACACATAGTGAATACATGAACTCCTCAAACTACGGTCATCACCAGGAAGTGTCCCGACTATTGTCACTCCGTGGTTGCCGGATCATAACACGTAGTAGGTGACTATAACTTGCAAGATCGGATCTAGAACATAGATATAATGGTGATAACATAAATGGTTCAGACCTGAAATCATGGCACCCGGGCCCAAAGTGACAAGCATTAAGCATGGCAAAGTCATAGCAACATCAATCTCAGAACATAATGGATACTAGGGATCAAGCCCTAACAAAACTAACTCGATTACATGATGAATCTCATCCAACTACTCACCGACCAGCGAGCCTACGAAGGAATTACTCACTCCCGGTGGGGAGCATCATGGAATTGGCGATGGAGAAGGGTTGGTGATGACGAAGATCGAAGATCCCCCTCTCCGGAGCCCCAAACGGACTCCAGATCTGGCCTCCCGATGAAGAACAGGAGGTGGCGGCTGCTCCGTCTCGTGAAACGTGATAATTCTTTCTCCCTGATTTTTTCTCTGAAAATATGACTTTATAGCATCAGGGTTGGAGTCTGCGGGGCCACCAGGTGCGGACAACCCACCTGGGCGTGCCTAGAGGGGGGTCGCACTGGTGGGTTGTGCCCACCCAGGTGCCCCCCTCCTGTGGTTCTTGGCTACAAAAATTCTCTTTTATTATATAAAAAATCCTCGCGAAATTTCATTCCAATCCGAGAACTTTTATTTCTGCACAAAAACAACACCATGGTAGTTCTGCTGAAAACAACGTCAGTCCGGATTAGTTTCATTCAAATCGTTCAAATTAGAGTCCAAAACAAGAGGAAAAGCGTTAGGAAAAGTCGATACGACGGAGACGTAGCACTGCGAGGTCTGACTTCACCTGCCTCACACTTCTCTAATCGTTTGTACCCATGCAACCATGGTGCACCCCGAAAAGATAGGTGCCGTGACGGTGCTACACTTGGGAGAACACTAACTACTTGATATTTTAAGTGAGAGATCACCCTAATAAAAGTGACTACCGCGCAATCAAAAGGTGCATCATAAGGGATAAACATCTCAGGCAATTCATAATAGCATGATATGTTATAGCCCTTTCTGACGAAGAAGACTTTAATTTCTTCATCTTCGGCATTCGTGTCGGTGTTCACCTTTGTGAAGATTGCCACCACCTTGTCGATGCACCAGATAATATTGCTATCTCTATAGCTAATAAAATAAGTGCATTAGAAAAGGTTGACATGCAGGTCATTAAATTGACAATCATATGGCTCCAGCCATCATGCCGAATCATGACACGCAGGTCATGTTAATTTACATTATATAGTCATGTCATACAAAATCAAATTGAATATGATGACTATACCACATCATATGCACATCTCATGTCATCCTGCAAAAACCAAGTTAGATGCCTCTAATCGGTTCATACATGATTTTATTTTACGTGGCTTCTAAGGTTTCGACCAAACCGCAGCTACCAATGTTAATCATCAAGTATGATTATTCAAGTTGCTAGATTAACTTTGCAGGGCGTATGAAACACGAGATAATAAAATCTCGAGCCCCATACTGAACTTCGTCATACGCAAGAACCCCGTGCAGATCATATCTGCATTGCCCTTGAGTCTGCGAAACATCCATCTTTCTTTAACTATGGTAGAACCCAAAGACACTGAAGCACTTTGTTGATTTGTCAATCAACATACTCAGGAGTAGCATGAAAGGATCCCGGATTGCCAGAACTTTGTGAGATTCTACCAAGCCGTCAAGATCAGGACTACACAAATTCAAGGGGAGCAACAGGAACACCGGGTAACAGATTTCATCTGCTACCCGCACAAATAATTTTCAGTAATAGAACTCATCTATTATAAATTATATTGTGGAACACCCATACATCTCTATGCATTCTAGATCGTAACATGCATCTACGCATAGCATGTCTCTGATACCACTATTGGGTAATGCGACAGAAAACAAAAATTTTCCGCACTACGAACATGCCTAGGATCACTATGGAGATGCATACAAGGTTTGATCTGATCGTTACCGACTCGTGGCGCAGCGGAAGTCGAGTTGATGTAGATCGTCGGTGCAGATCCCCGCATCTAGGATTTACAACCTCCCAACCGCGAGGATGAACTCCCTCAACTGCCCCTTGGACAGCCCTTCGGGAGGCGGTCGGACAGTCCCCCGGACGATGTCACGGACAGCCCTTCGGGAGGCACTCACAGAAAGTCAGACAATCACTCGGACAACCCTTCAGGAGGCACTCTCGAACAGCCCCTCGGGCAAAAAGATCGAACCTACGACCTCACTACGGGGTTGCACACGTACGGTGTCAGCTATCCGGCAGGGCTTTGCCGTCCAGAACTAGTTCCCACCGGAACCCAGACAGCCTTTCGGCTCTACGAAACTATTTCGCGGGGAGGAAGAGAGAAGGCCAGATCATGCATGGCATTTGTAGTTGAGAGAGAGTGTGTGTGGAGAGCTCATCTATAGGAAAACCAAGGGGTAGGATGGCACTTGAAAAACCCAAAATGCCCATGCTTTATGTCCCACATAAAGGGCAAGATGGGGACGCTTCCAAATAGGGTTGCCCGCACCACCATGCCCTAATAGTGTTTTCACTATTTACAATAGTGTTTCCACTATTTAGTATAGTGTTTTTACTATTCAGAGTAGTGTTCCCACTATTCATGAAACAATTTTCCGCGACCGATTAATTCAAAAGTATTTCTATAGGTCTTAGAACATTTCCAGTACCCACTAAAATAATTTTGGACGCGTTCCGAAACAATTCCGGATCAGTGATTTTCATCAGCAAAAAGCAACCAAAGCGGTTCTGGCAGCTCCGGAACATTTTCGGTTTTTTTCTCCAGAAAAATTTCAGAAGTTCCCAGAACAATTTTGGCACCCTCCAAAAAGTTTCAGGCGCGCCGAAATCATTTTTGACTTAATGGTATACTCCGAAACAACTTTTCAGTTTTACCGAAACTATTCCGGTGTTCTCTTCGGAACTCTTCCGTTGACTTTCTCTCAGACTCCCTGTTTAGTATTCAGCAGATAGATGACCCTTAAGCGTGTGACCCTATAGGTTCGGTGAAGTATAGACATGGCCGGAACATTTCCCGATTAATGATCAATATCGGAGCCGTGGACACCCATATTGACCCCTATACCCACACGAATAAATATTCGAGTGAACCTCCAGTTGCCGTGTGCTATTCCTGTTGCTTCGCAATATGTTACAAACATCCGAGGTGAGATTTATCGGCATCCCCGTGGATCAACAACTTGTCCACTATGCCAGTTACCTCGTTACCTGTTTTGTTCTCTTTTCTCGTTCCCGTGTTTCGGCATCCCTGTGATCAAATCATAATGTGTCTGGCCAGACGATGATGGATATCGTAACATCGAGAGGGCCCAAAGGATATCTCTCCATCGTCGGAGGAGCAAATCCCAATTTTGAATTATCAAGTCCCTTGACATACTTTCCCATGAACCCGTAAGCCGTCATAATAGCCACCCATTTATGGATGACAGTTAACAAACCCCAAAGTTCATGAAGCAAGCATGAAGAAACTCGATACTCTCATGGTCTAAGGAATTATGCAAACGTTAACTATCTCTGTGTTATTAAACATTAACTTGTGACGAATGTATCTCATAGCATAATATCAATTCGGGTCGATTCAACATGAGTGTTCTTCTAACAATGTGTCCTCAAAGTTGCTGGCATAGACATGCCTATGATAAGGAAAACATGACCATGATGCAACACTTGAGCTAGTCTTAGAGGCATGACTAGGAATACATTTTACCGTTTATTATTTCACACGTGCACATGAGTTTCCCTCCGAGCCTCGTGGATATTGCAGACTCGAGAATCATTGCAGTTATAGCATGGAAAATAAACTTAATTAGGAACAGGGGGATAAATAATAACATTTATTATTGCCTCTAGGGCATATCTCCTACCCATCTTAGAGCAAGTACAATAGAGTGACATAAGTAGGCTATAAGGAATAGAATAATATTTATGTGCTTAGTTGAAGGAAAGAAAAGAGGAGAGAGAAGAGAAGCGGGCTCTTGTTTAGTAGCCAGCTGCAACACAAGACCCAAGACACTTTGTGAGGATGTAAGGTGGGCCAACTATTGATAAACTAGTACATATTTAAAACTTATTATTGTACATGCCGGCTAAGAGGTTGGCTGTATATGACATGGCAACTTCTTATAGCCGACCGTTGGTTGTATTATTAACCATGCTCTTAATTGACTAGTCAACATTGACTTGACTATCTAGTCATCATTAATTAATAAGAACATTGACTGGTCCCACATGTCGTCATGTATACCTTTTCCTCTCTCTCTCGTCTGGACCAACAAGACTCCGGCTAGCCTATGTGTGCATCCTTTGGCGTCTTCGTGCCGGCGACTAAGCGCTCAGCAGCGCTTCTTCCTGCCATCTCCAAGTATAGAATAGCAGCAATAGCTACGCCAAACAGCAGCAGGAGTATCAGCGACCTGGGCCTTGCTGCCTTCCAACCGGTACCCAGCCCAGCCCAGTTTGAAGCCACAAGGACTACAAATACCAAGGGGAGACAACACGCACAGGTCGGCTTGGAACAGAAGGCTTCGGCCTGCCTGGCTTGGCTGGCGATCTCTTTCTCTCGCTCTTGTTCTTCCTCCTCCCTCCTCTGTTCCTTCTCCAGATCCTCAAATTCCCATGTAATTCTCAGAGCTGTAACTAAATCCTTGTTGATTGAGTGGAACTAGTAGTGAGATCTTCACATTTGGCATCAGAGCCGTTCGATTCTGCACCAAAAATCCACCCAAAATTTTCCCAATCAGTTCCATGGACTCACGACGGCGCGCGGAGCTCCTGGCTACTCTCTCGCCGGAGGGTCGGGCGACATATGAGGTTCTCCGGGCCCAGCTGGCTCGTGATCTAGACCGGTGCTTCGCTGAGTCCAAGGCGAGGCTAGAGAAGGGCGTAGAGGCGGCGTTCGGTGACCTCCGCCGGAAATGCAGTCGAGTCCCCGGCCGCGACGACGCTGAGCGCACTAAGGAAATTGTGGCGGCCACTGCGACCGCTCCTGCTCTGTCGACGCCGGCTGCGAGCCAAGTCTTCCACGATGCCAAGCACGGCCCCGACCTGGCATTTTTGACTTCGTCAACGATGCTCTCGACCAGGCCTCTGTGCGTCTCGAGCGGCGGCATCACCACCGACGGTTCCCATGAATCGGATGTTGGCGCCTCCTCCTCCAACCCTGCTCCAGGGGCAGCGGCCACAGGCATCCCCGTGTCGCGCGCAACTTCCGCAGCCCCTGGATCATGCGGTGTCACCTCCCTCGTCGCGTCAGCCACCAACCGCTCGACAAGCCTAGGAGGAGACACCTGTGCGGCACCATACACCACTCCTTTGGTGTCCACGGGTCCCATCGGTGTGGCTGCGTCCACCATGCAGGCGGACCATGTGCTTGAGACGCCCCTCACCTGTTCGACATTGGGCCTCTACCCCGTCGCCAACGCCATCCAGGTCAACAAGGTGCCCCTACCCGAGCTCACTATGTCCCAAGAACGATCTGCGGCCTTCTCTTCTTCCACCTCCATGGCAGCAGTGTCCGCTTCAGACGATTCAGAACTTGCTCTAGCTACGGCCACCGTGTGTTCGACCGAGTGCCCAGGAAAAGGAAACAATGCAACAAGGGCCACACCCACTCCTACAGCAGCACCACTGGCATCCTCGACCAGCGCCGTTCTTGCTACGTGTGAGGTGAGCACGGAGGTCAGTTCCATGGCTCTGATGGATGTATCCATTTCGGCTCCTACACCCACAGAGGTTACAACCACCGAAATGCTGCATCCCTTGCTGGATATCACGCTTGGCAAGCTAGCTCCTGCCAAATGTTCGACTGAATGCTTTGAAGTCGGCACCCACACCATGATGCTCGGCGACGCCCAGTCCTCTGCACTATCTCTTGCCTTGTCTGTTTCCAATGCTCAACTGGATTCGGCACACAAGTTGTTCAATGAAAGGCCCTGGCATGCTGATATTGACAATGATTCTAAGCTCAACAAGGCTGTGTCGCATGGGAATGTTCCAGTTGCAGCTATTACTACTCTCAACACCAACTCTAGTGATCTTATACAAGAGCTACGACCACTGCCGTGGCCGTCGTTTGTGCACAGCCAGAAAGGAGGTCAGCTCAATGATGATTCCTCACTAGAAGCTTGTTGGGGTTTCTGCATTACTGAAACACTGCTAGGGAATACTAGAGGTTTTTATTCCTGTGCATGGATGGATTTTGTTCAGAACAAGGGCATAATAGGAGTGCATTCAGAGAAGCATTGGTTGGCACTCCAAGGTATGTACAGATTGCATTATTTCGGGAAGCCACATGAGGGCATTTGCTTCTTTCATATCAGTCTTCATTCGCATGCAACTAGCCCTGCTACTGACCGTTCTTCACAAGCTCTGGCTAAGATGACGTCTTTATTTTGTGAGCTACCTGCAATTGGAAATTTGGAACAGTGTTTGATGCATGTGCACATTGCAAGGAAACTAGTTGAGGTAAATCTTTGTATGGAGAAGCTATCATTGGCGTTCCATGCGCCGACGAGCGACCAGAGGCAAGCGGCAAAGGGAGCTTTCGTGATGGCAAGCATGGCAATGACGGCCTATCTTCCTGGTTAAGTCTTCACGTCGCTTGCTTTCTTTAAACTATTTAGCCTTTGATTTCCTTAACCATGTGCATACCATGTGTTTGATGCAATGCACAAGAATAATCATGCACTCGATGGTCTTTATTTCCTGTGTGTGAGGAATACAACATGGACACTATCGCAAATGCCATCAATCTTTATACCCGAGCGTTGCAACTGAGCTTCATGTGAAGCACCATAGAATTTATGTTCTAGGTACAAACGCATTAGCTCATAACCCATCGGGACTGTTCACTTGTTGATATTTGGATCGTTTCTTTTAGGAATATATGAGGAATTGGAATTAAGAGATGGACGGATGGAGGATATGATTACCTTGGCAAATGTGCTCTTAAGGTTAGTTTACTAACCATCCTTTTTATTCAGAGTGAAGGTATTCTACAGTTATAATAATGCACTCTTTGGTTATGCATTTTAATTAAATATAGTATAGTTCATCTGAACAACGTTTTAAGAAGCTAAAGTCAGTACTTGGAGTAGTACTAACTCTTCACTTCGATTGCAGCGTCCCTGCCCGAAGTTCATCCATGACTACTGGACAGGTTAGTATTCTTCCTTCTAAGATTCACCATAGATTATTTATTTGATTTATGTCATCCACCATGCAAGCACATTTTTTTTTCCTTTCAAAATAAACTCGGGTGTAGTGCACATCCAACATAGGTAATCCTTCCAAATTCTTTTGTCGAATGGAATTCACAATTTTTTTTTAAAAAATGACAGCCTATGTGAGAAAAATAGCAGTCTATGTTAGTCAAGGAACAATCTGATGGCCTGGATATTCTACATTTCTAGACTGTGCCCATCTTATCTTACATAGGCAACTCTATTTCGTCTGATATTTAATGCTCCGGTTATATGGGCGTGCTTTACTAGTTCTGTAAAATAAATAACAGATTCAGTTTACCTGTTGTATATAAATTATGATCTAATGGACAGCTATTTTATTATTCATATATTTACGAAAATTCCCATATTCTAATGTGAAAATGGACTAGCGCAGTAACGCGCGCCATCATGGTCTAGTTTCCTTTAGACTCCGCTTGGACTGGCGTACTTGAGCCCAAATCAAGTGTAAGTTATGGCTCCGATTAATTTTAAAAGACTTAATTCCATTTTTTACCCCCAAGATTCACCAAATTGACAGGAATTACCCAATTTTGAGAAAATCCCCAATTTATACCCCCATTTTACACATTTGTGCCACATTTTACCCCTTGTGACACAATTGACCCCCAATTTATTCTTTCCCCTCAATTTGGTGCTGAGTTGGCATGTCACGTAGGCGGTTTTTTTTGTTTTTTTGCTGGTTTTAGCTACTGTAGCAAATCGGTCCGGATTTATTTTATTGTCTGTGTTTATTTTAAGGGATAATTGTATTCATACCCTTAGTTGTGTCCACTACAACCGAATTGCCCCTAGTTCTTGAAAACATGTGGTCTTGCCCAACCCACTTTGTCGTCTTGTGCTTTTGCCCTTTGACCGTTTGACCGTCACTTTAAAAACTTCATAACTAATTCATACTAAATCAGAAAAATGCAAATAAGATACCAAAATGTTTGGAAAAACATCACCTGTATGTCAATGTCACTTGCATTCATGACAAAAGTGTTGGTAAGTGCCCATCTGAGTTTTAGCTCTTATCATACCACCATGAACAGGAAAATCTAAAAAATTCAAGAAAAATTTGGTGGCAAAGAATTGCAAATGTTTTAAGTGCTTGCCAAGTTTCATGAGGGAATGCAATTGGCAAAATTACCGTGGCAGCAGACGACACGTGTCACCTGCCGCCACAGCCGAAGGCGGCAAGCCTGTGACGCCCCCTACTCAATCGTGCACTAATCATACACGCAAATGTGCACGATCAAGATCAGAGACTCACGGAAAGATATCACAACACAACTCTAGATACAAATTTAAACACAAAGCTTTATATTACAAACTAGGGGTCGCGAGGACCCAGATACATAATTCAGCGGAAGCAAAAATAATATCTGAGTACAGACATAAATAAATAAGTTTGCCTTAAGAAGGCTAGCACAACAGCGACACTAGATCAAAAAGGTGCAGGCCTCCTGCCTGGGACCTCCGAACTACTCCTGGTGGTCGATCTCCTCGTAGTAGTAATCTCCGGGGGTAACCTCTGGCTCCTGGGCTCCGTCATCTGATCGTGGCAACCGGGTAGGGGAAAAGAGGTAGCAAAGCAACCGTGAATACTCATCCAAAGTACTCGCAAGACTTACATCAGAACTATGCTAAACATGCATCGGTATCAAAGGAATGGGGCTATATCTTTGGACTGAACTGCAGAAATGCTAGAGTAGAGAGGGGAAGAAGCCTAGCCCATCAAAGACTAGCATCTTGCAGCATCAGAAGAGAGTAGCGTATAATAGTATGTAGGAACAGGTAACTGGAGGTCAAACCCTGAGATCACTCCTCGACTACCCTGCGAGAAAATGATCCCAGAGCAGTATATCCATTAAGTATCATTATGATATCCGGTTCAAGTTGTATTAGATTAGGATACAACTACGAGCGTCCTGTTACCGTGGACACGGCTACTCGAATAGATTAACTTCCCTGCAGGGGTGCACTGCTGTACCCAACACACTCGATCACCTGTGGCCGGACACACTTGCTTGGGTAATGCCCGGCCTCGGAAGATTGACACGACGTAGTGCTACCTAGGCTCTCCAGAGAGGTCAGCACGCCAGTCTAACTCCTAAGCGCAAAGGGGTCATGGACCTATCACCCTAAGCACTCCTGCGCATTGCGAACGTGGCCGGGACCAAGCGCGACTGTGGAAGCACCAGCTGACGTAACCAGCTCACCCGGGCACACGCCGCTCACTTCCGACGTCTGACAGAGCTTTCGGGAGGAACGTATGGCGCCGAGGGCCCATACCATATTCCCGTGTGGTGGTTAGTGCGTATAGGCCAGAGGCCTTCTCAGATCCGACATCCAAATCTGTTAATCGTGTTTGTAGCTCGCGGTGACGATCAGGGTTCCTGTCGTCCTGTCTTGGTAATCCATGGTTAAGGGACCAGGGCCACCTCTCTCCTAGGTGATCTACGCCTGACCCGTCGAACCGCCACCATATGACTCGCGAGTACCCTTGGGGCCGACCCGACTTGTTTCATTATCTCGCGGGCACTCTTGGAGCCGGCCCGACTTTAACAGTTTAGAAGTATTGCAGTAATGTAAACATATCCGTGATCATCGCCCAGAGTGATCATGACCCGATATCAAGCATGGCAACGAACAAGGGTGAAGGGCCACAGATGGATCAATAGCATTGCTAAACTAAGCATCATAGGATAACATGCATGGTATGAACAGTAAGCTACAAAAGCGGGCTATGCATCATATCGGACCTACCGGAATAGCAACAGTAGCAAAACCTAATGCATGAATAAGAGGGAAAGAATAGGTGCTATCTGGATGGTGATACATCCATTTTGCATCATGTTTTCCTACTGTTATTTATATTGTTTTTATGTATAATAATACTTTTTGGAGTAATTCTAATGCCTTTTCTCTCATAATACGCAAGGTTCACACAAAAAGGGAGAATACCGGCAGCTGGAATTCTGGACCTGAAAAAGCTACATCAGGCCACCTATTCTGCACAACTCCAAATGAGCTAAAACTTCACGGAGAATTTTTATGGAATATATAAGGATTATTGGAGCAAATAAGTACCAGAGGGGGCCCACCAGGTGGGCACAACCCACCTGGGCGCGCCAGGGAGCCCAGGCGCGCCTTGGTGGGTTGTGCTCCCCTCGGCCCACCTCCGGTGCCCATGTTCTGGTATATAAGTCATTTTGACCTAGAAAAAAAATCAGGAGAGGACTTTCGGGCGAAGCGCCGCCGTCTCGAGGCGGAACTTGGGCAGGAGCACTTTTGCCCTCTGGCGGAGCGATTCCGCCGGGGGAACTTCCCTCCCGGAGGGGGAAATCATCGTCATCATCTTCACCAACAACTCTCCCATCTTGGGGAGGGCAACCTCCATCAACATCTTCAACAGCACCATCCTCTCTCAAACTCTAGTTCATCTCTTGTGTTCAATCTTTGTACCGGAACCTTAGATTGGTGCTTGTGGGTGACTAGTAGTGTTGATTACATCTTGTAGTCGATTACTATATGGTTTATTTGGTGAAAGATTATATGTTCAGATCCATTATGCTATTTAATACCCCTCTGATCTTGAGCATGATTATCATTTGTGAGTAGTTACTTTTGTTCTTGAGGTCATGGGAGAAATCTTGTTGCAAGTAATCATGTGAACTTGATATGTGTTCGATATTTTGATGATATGTATGTTGTGATTCCCTTAGTGGTGTCATGTGAACGTCGACTACATGGAACTTCACGTTATTAGGGCCTAAGGGAATGCATTGTGGAGTAGTTATGTGACGCCCCCGATTCAATCGTACACTAATCATGCACGCAAACGTGTACGATCAAGATCAGGGACTCACGGGAAGATATCACAACACAACTCTAAAACATAAATAAGTCATACAAGCATCATAATACAAGCCAGGGGCCACGAGGGCTCGAATACAAATGCTCGATCATAGACGAGTCAGCAAAAGCAACAATATCTGAGTACAGACATAGGTTAAACAAGGTGCCATAAGATGGCTAGCACAAACAGGGATACAACAGATCGAACAGGCACAGGGCCTCCTGCCTGGGATCCTCCTAACTACTCCTGGTCGTCGGCGTCCTGGACGTAGTAGTAGGCTCCGCCCTGGTGGTAGTAGTCGTCGAAGGTGGCGTCTGGCTCCTGGGCTCCAGCATCTGGTTGCGACAACCAGCAAGAAGGGAAAGGGGGAAAGGAGGGGGAAAGCAACCGTGAGTACTCATCCAAAGTACTCGCAAGCAAGGATCTATACTACATATGCATGGTATATGTGTAAAGAGGCAATATCGGTGGACTGAACTGCAGAATGCCAGAATAAGAGGGGGATAGCTAGTCCTGTCGAAGACTACGCTTCTGGCAGCCTCCATCTTGAAGCAATAGAAGAGATTAGTTGGAAGTTAACCAAGCAACAACGTATAGCATAATCCTACCCGTCGATCCTCTCGTCGCCACCATGCGAGAGAGCGACCACCGGGTTATAACTGTCACTTGTAAGGGTGTGTTTTATTAAGTATCCATTTCTAGTTGTCAGTGAGGTCGGAATACAACTCCGGGTCGTCCTTTTACCGAGGGACACGGCTATCGAATAGATAAACTCCCTGCAGGGGTGCACCACATATTCCCAACACGCTCGATCCCCTTTGGCCGGACACACTTTCCTGGGTCATGCCCGGCTCGGAAGATCCACACGTCGCAGCCCCACCTAGGCTCAACAGAGAGGTCAGCACGCCGGCTAATCCTAGGCCCTCTGGGTCTGGGCCCATCGCCCAGTGCGCTCTGCACGTTGCGTACGCGGCCGCGAGCAGACCTAGCAACCCAAACGATCACGCGGTTACTTATCGCGGTCCAACAAGGCGCGCGCCGCTCAGTCGCTGACGTCAAGAAGGCTTCAGCTGATAGCACGACGCCGGGATACCCATAACTACTCCCGCGTAGTTGGTTAGTGCGTATAGGCCAGTGGCCAGACTCAGATCAAATATCCAATCTCGTTAAATGTGTTATTATGAGATCACCGCGGACGACGACCAGGGCCAGGCCCACCTCTCTCTAGGTGGTCACAACCTGCCCTGCGCTCCACAACAAAGAGTCACTTAGGGGGCCGTCGAGGAGGCCAATCCTTTCAGCCCCCATTCGTGAATCACCCGCGGGTGCTCCTCGAGCCGACCCGACTTTAGTATCCATCTGATGTCACATGTAATAAGTAGTATACATATCCGCAATCGCCACCCGTGGCGAGCACGGCAATAATGTAGCATAGCAGACAGACGAGAATGTAGGGCCACTGATGACAAACAGCATCCTACACTAGGCATTTAGGATTGCAGGTAAGGTATCAACAACAGTAGCAACAATGACAGGCTATGCACGCAGAATAGGATTAACCGAACAGCAAGTAACAGGCTACACTACTCTAATGCAAGAGTATAGAGAAGAATAGGCGATATCTGGTGATCAAGGGGGGGGGCTTGCCTGATTGCTCTGGCAAGAGGGGTCGTCAACAACGTAGTCGCGGGGCACCAGCAGCTGCGTCGGTCTCGTATGTCTACCGAAGAGAAGAGGGGGAAGAAACAGTAAACACACGGCAATGATGCAACAGGGATGCAGGACATGTCTAAACGCAGGGCCAGGGTGATATACAGCCTAACTAAGCGATTTAGTTAATTTAGGAATTTATTCGGATTTATTTAATTAGGGTTGGACACTATTCATTTATCAAAATCGTTTAATTGTTCAACGTTCATAGTTGCGGGCGTCTGACGGGAATACAGAGGGCGTATCCGGGTTCGTATCGTCGTTCTGAGCAAGTTTCATGTATAAAATATTTCACGGAGTTACGGTTTATTTAATATGATTTTCTAAAGTTTTTATTAATTTCTGAAATTTAATTAATTATTTAATTCAACCTATCCGAAACAGTGTGTGATGACATCAGCCTGACCTCATGCGATGTCAGCGGTTAATTAAGTTAATTACTAATTAACAATTAACTAAACTAATTAATTAATTAATTAGTTGATAGGTTAATTAACTAACTAATTAACTAATTAATTATTTTATTTATTTTTATTTTTATTTCTTTTAAAATCGTTTCTGGGCCGTGGGCCCGTTCGGTCAGTGGGTCAGGGGCATTAGGCCCCACCTGTCTGTGGGAAGCAGAAAAGAGGAGAGACGACGCGAACTGGTCCGGACCCCAACGGCAACAGAAAAGACTTAGTGCAGGATGGACGCGGGGGAGGAGGCAGGAGCTACAGGGGAGGATTACAGTGTGGGAAGGACGCAAGCGGATAAGGGAAAGCGCAGTGCGGTGTGAAGGAAGGGGTAGGTGGCGGGCCAGAGCAGGGCGGGATGAGGAGTGGAAGAGGGGAGGGAGAGGGGGACAGCGGGAGGAGGGGGGGAGAGCACCGCCCGGGGAGAGGACGCCCTGGAGGAGAGGCAGAGCTTGTCGCGGAGAGGCGGCGGACGGAGAGGGGTGCAGGGACGGGAGCGGAGGAGTAGAGAAGCGGGCAGGGGACAAGGGCAGGGGGAGGATAGGGGAGCAAAAGAGATTGAAGGGAAGAGCGAAGAGGGATCAGAGCTGTGGGGGGGGTGAGCGAAGGGTGGGCGAGGAGAGGAGGTCGGAGTCAGGAGCGAGGAGGAGGGGCTCGGGGTGGAGCCGGAGACGACGGGCGAGAGTAGAGGGGAGGCAGGCGCGGGGTTGAGTAGGCGAGGGGCGGCGGAGGTACAAGGCCGACGGCGGGCCGCGACGGCGTCGGAAGAGAGAGACGAAAGGCGGAGAGGGGCGCGGGTGTCGGGGCGCGTGCGGGAGAGAGCGGCTGGGATCCGGGCCGAGCGAGCGAGGGCACTCGGGGACGAGGTCGCCAGCGGGGAGGGAGAGGCGGTCGCCGGACGGCGCGGCAGGGGAAGCAACGGGACGGGGGGGGGGGGGGGGGGGGGGAGCGCACCAGCACAGGCCACTGGTGGCCGTCAACGGCGAACGGGCCGCGTCGGCCGGCGTCGGCCCGATCCAGTTTTTGGATCGGGAGGGGGGGAGGAGTGAGCGAGGGGGTGTCGGTGGGAGTGGATAGGGTTGGGGGTGAGTGGATAAGGGGAGTGGGGGTGGGCCGCAGCTGGGCCGGCCTGTGGCTAGCTGGGCCATTCGGCCCAGGTAGAGGAGGGGGGTCTTTCCTTTTCTGTTTCTTTTTCTTTTCTTTATTTTCTTTTCTCTACTGTTAAATGTTTAGGCCCCAAATGGTTTTTGTAAAAAGTGTGACCTATTTCATAAATACCAGTGCATTATTCGTTAACACCTAAAATTAGTTTGGACAAAACATAATTCCATATTTATTTCAGATTTAATAAATGGTTACTAAATATTATCTTTATCCACTGTTTGAGGTTGTTCGAGTCACTTATCCAATTCCAATGATGTTGGTTTCAATTTTAGAATAGCCTCTGGATTATTTGTTATTTATCTGACATTTTAGTTTCTATGTTGGACAACTTTTATATTCCACTTTCATTTAAATTTGAATTTGACTTAGGAGTTGAAATGCAATATGATGCTAATGATGATTATGCACTATTAATCATGATGACATGGCCTCATCAAAAGGGTGATCACTGTAGCTTAATACAGGGGGTGTTACAAGTTATTAGATGATGGGTTGCGAGAGTGACAGAAGCTTAAACCCTAGTTTATGCGCTATTCCGTAAGGGACCGATTTGGACCCAAAAGTTTAATGCTATAGTTAGATTTATTCTTAGTACTTTTCTCGTAGTTGCAGATACTTGCGAGGGGGTTAATCATAAGTAGGAGGTTTGTTCAAGTAAGAACAGCACCTAAGCACCGGTCCACCCACATATCAAATTATCAAAGTAGCGAACACAAATCAAACCAACATGATGAAAGTGACTAGATGAAATTCCCGTGTACCCTCAAGAACGCTTTGCTTATCATAAGAGACCATTTTGACCTGTCCTTTGCCTCAAAAGGATTATGCTACCTTGCTGCACTTTTGTTATCGTTACCGTTACTTACTCGTTACAAATTATCTTGCTATCAAACTACTCGTTACATATAATTTCAGTGCTTGCAGAGAATACCTTGCTGAAAACTACTTATCATTTCCTTTTGCTCCTCGTTGGGATCGACACTCTTACTCATCGAAAGGACTACGATTGATCCCCTATACTTGTGGGTCATCAGATGGTCAAGGAGGTTTTGCTTGCCTGGAAGCTCTACCGGGAGAGAAGGGTCGTCAGTGGAGTAGTCGTCCTCAGGGGCCACGTCGGTGTCGGGGTCTTTTGGAGAAGAAGAGGGGGGAGAAACAGATAAATACAAGCATTCAAATGCAATCACAATACATGACAGGTCTATATGATATGCAGAGGTGGTATAATGCATCTCTAAGTATTTTAGTGGGTAGCGAGAAAATATCCGGGATGGGTTTCCCAGCACTGGGTGATTATCGACATATGGATCCGGAGGGGAAGGTTCCATGTTTGGTGTGATAGGAGTGATGGTCAAGCATTTTGACCACGTATTCGTATTCGTCATATTTTTCTGATTATTTTTCATATATAAAACTTTTTCATCCGAGCTACGGGTTATTTTATATTGGATTTCAAAGTTTTAACAATTTTTTGGATTTTCTAGTTTTATATTAATACGAGAATATTGAGCAGAAAAGGCTGGGTGCACTCGGTGCAGTGCACCGAAGGTGCACTAGTGAGGCTGACCAGTGGGACCATTCAACTGCTGACTATTGACCAGTCAGCGGGTCCAGTGGGCCCCGCGTGTCAGTGAGTCAGTTTTTAAAATGAAGTTTAATTAAATCCTAAACTATTTAGTTAGCGGCTTGGGGCTCAGTAGTCATTGGGTATTAGGGGGGCTAATCACGTCATTAGTGGGCTAATGACGGTGCCACGTCAGCGTCGCCGGACTTAAGCCGGCGAGGCCTTCCTGACGGCGGACGAGCTCCGTGCGCTCGCTACGGTGCACCATTTCGCGTGCGGTTTGCGGCATTAGGATCCTGAGATCGAGCGCATCCGAACGGTGATGGAGTTGGGCCAAATGGTAGCCGGAATCGAGGCCGGCGATGGCGTTTGCGGCGGCGGCATTCAGTCGAGCACGGGCGCGCGGCTTCGGGTTGTTTTCGAACGATCTAAGCGCCTAGGCGGCCTACTGGGAGCTCCCAGAGCTCGACGGGCGGCGTGAGGCAGCTCATGCAGCCCTGCATTAAGTAGTCCGCTGGCGATTGCGCTGCCGAGCTCGGGCTTCTGCGGGAACGACAACGGAGCGAGCAATAGCGCGAAATAGAGGTGGCGATCGACGTGGTGGCTCAAGGTAGCCGGCGATAGGTTAGTAGCTGCAGACAGGCGGCGAATTGCGGCAGCGGAGCTGCGGTGATCCGAGGTGGACGCCGGCTCGATCCAGACGCAGGGGTGGCCTTCGGCTCGAACGCGTGGGCGGAGAGGATGTAGCGGAGGCCGGCGGTGCTGGCAGACACGAAGAGGCGGTGAGGAAGGCACGGTGGCCGCGTCTACGACGGCAGCACGTCCATGGCAGCGCTTGGGTACGGCGGTGGAGAGCGAGGGAGAGAGAGGGAGAAGGGGGAAAGTGGGCAGGGGGAGCCAGGGGAGCAGGTGGAGTCCATCCTTAGCGTCTCCCGGTTGCCTGTGGCTCCACGCGTCGAGGAACGGCGGCGAGGCGAGCTCCTGGCCATGGCAGGCGCGACAGCGAGGCGGGAGCAGGTAGGAGACGGTAGTGGTGGGCTGGGCCGGCGTCTGTAGTCTTGGGCTTTAGTGCACAGTACGGTTTTTCCGTTTTCTAATTTCCTTTTTCTGTTTTATTTCTCAGCTAGTGCTTTGCAATTTCTTTTCACACCAAACCACTTTTGTAAAATGTGGTGCTGGCCTCATAATTAGTATTGCTTTTATTTGGCACTGCCACAAAAAGTTTGAGGAGCATTTGAATTGGTTTGAATTTTATTAAATACAAATGGATTTAATTTGGCTGAAATGCTTCTGTTTTTGGGTGATAACTTTAAATTAAGCAAACAAGTGATATTGTTTTCCTTAACATAAAATATCTATGGATTATTTCCTAAATCATGTGCTTTTTCTCTTGCTTATTTGTGGCTTTTCAAATTTCACTTAAAGTTTGAATATTTGAATTGAGGTGGAGTTTCAAATGAGATATGATTTATTGATGATCAAGCATTGAAAATGAAGGTGACTTGGCATAACTAGGGAGTGATTACTGTGGCTTGGGTATTGGTGTGTTACAAAGCCCTGCCACCAGAGTCAATGGCGGCACCCAGGGAGCGCATTGGCTCACTGCGGTGCTGCGCACGGTCACGGGCGGCCGGCCGGTGATCCATTTTTTTATTCCAGTGATGCCAACGAGGTAGCGAGCCACAGTCAACGAGGCAACGATCGATGTTCTTTTTTTTTGGAAAATAGCCAACGATCGATGTGCCTGGAGGTGCCTACTCGGGCCAGCTCTGCCGGCGTGCTAAACGGGCCGCTGTGCCAGCCCGTATAGCAAGGGGGCCGTGCCTGGGCCAGAGAGGCCAGCATGCGCGCCGGCCCGACATGGCACAATTACTTAGCGTGCCTGGACGGGCCGTGCCGTGCCTTGCCCGTTTAACCCAGGTCGGGCCGTGCCGTTCCGGGCTGGCCCATTTGGCCAGGTTTGGGGTGCCCTCACCGGCTGTCGTCTGCCGGGCCTGCCGTCACGGTAGTTTTGCCAATTACATTCGCAACCATGGTAGTTTTGCCAATTGCAATTGCAGGTGGCCTTTTCTTTTAAGAATAAAAGGGTTCATGCCCTGGCTCCATTTCATTGCTAAAATGAAGCCAGTAGTTCAGATACAAACGCAAGCACACAGAGGAAACAATAAAAGTGCTGCCTCAGCCAAGACTAGAGTTCAGCAAATTAAAGTTTTACAAACTGGGTACAGGAGGATCTATCTCTCCGGCAGATAGCAAATCGTCTTTTTTAGTAGAGAGAGGAAGCTGGATGCCCCATCATCACATCTTTTGAGCTTTAAACTTCATGCTTCCTGCCGGTTGTTCACCCCCCCCACACCCAGAGCAAAGGCAGAATCCTGGTACATCAGCTTCAGCCAGGATCCGGCCAGATCAACAGCGGGGGCACATTTGCCAGTTGATTTAGCTCTCGGACCACTTTTTCCACCTCCATTTTTGCATCCCTTGAGAACAACACGCCCCATTGTTCCAGGTGCATAGCAGTTTTTCTCCAAACCACCTGTAAACCAGTCCAATTGGTGCGAGAAAAACATAAATCATTCTGAATCTGCCACAAGGCCCATAGCGTAGCTGCATGGACAGAATTCACTACGCTGTGACTTTTATTACTAACCCACCTGCTAGAAATAGATAGCAAGGAACAATCACAAATCTTAGTGATTCTAGCAATATTCCTCCAAATTTCACGGGCTACAACACAGTCAAAAAATAGATGTTTAGTACTCTGTTTCATTGCAAAAAAGGCATGTGAGGTCAGGAACATGTTGTCTCTTGCTAAGATTGTCTCTGGTGAGCAGTTTGTTATTAGCCAAAAGCCAGAGAAAAATATGAATTCTCGGGGGAACTGTGATCTTCCAGACAGCAGGTATATTGACTGGAAGCACACCTTTGAAGTTAATTATAGCATATAAAGAGCTAACAGAATACACTCCCTTGGATTCATATTTCCAAATGAGAGAGTCCATATCTTCATATTAAGCTGTAAAGAGTTAACAATACTAAGGAGATCAAACCACATGGTCAATAGTTCCTGATTGAAACATCTTCTGAAGTTGAGCTTTAGTTTCTGACCATCCCATGCATTGCTAATGGTTACTAGCGTTGAAGAAGCGTGGCGCACGCCGCGCCCGTGATCGATTTCGTCTGTATTTTATCGAAATAAGCAAGAAAACAACATATATTTTTATTTTTTGGGTTATTTCTTTTGAATTATTGTCCACGTGAATGCATAGTGCTGGTTTACGGTCTTTATTGTTCCGGTTTTATTCGGGTGTATTGTTCTGGGTTACAATTCAGGTACTGTTTCGGTTTATGATTTGGGTGGGTTAATATTTTCGGTTTATTTCGGTGTTGGTCCATTTCACTTGTTTTACTGTTCTGTGTCGAGGGAGGAGGAGTCCCAGCTCTTTTGTATTTTTTTTTATTTCTTCTGGATTTCTGTTCACGTAAATGCATAGTGCTGTTTTTTTTTGTTCCGGTTTATTCAGATGTATTGTTTTGGTTTAAAATTCGATTACTGTTTCGGTTTTATGGTTCATGTGGGTTAATATTTTCGGTTTATTTAGGTGTTGTTCCGTTTTACTGGCTTTATTGCTCCAGATTATTCAGGCTTATTGTTTCGGTTTATTTGGGCTATTGTTTTGGTTATTAGTCCTGAGTTTATTCGGATAATGTTCGGTTTGTGTTTGGGTATTTGTTAGTAGATACTGTTTCGGTTTATGGTTCGGGTGGGTTAATGTTTTCGGTTTATTCCGGTGTTGTTCCGTTTCACTGGTTAAAAATTATTGCTCCGGGTTATTCGGGGTTGTTATTTCTGTTTATTTGGGCTATTGTTTCGGTTAGTAATCCTGAGTTTATTCGGATAATGTTCCGGTTTTTGTTCAGATATTTGTTAGTGCACTTTTAACTGTTATTATGTTGTAAAAAATGGGCAGTAATCGGTCAAAATTTATTTTTCCCACGGATTGCAATTCATGCGAATATACAGTTCCAGTATACTGTTTTCGTGCCCTGGCAGCAATATCATCGGAAAGGATCAGGAGACGATTAAGGCGGCTGTGCATCGGTACGCCGGTGTTGAGAAATGATGTATAGAAAATTCTAAATCCTAATTCTCTATATAAGGACGCGAGGGTGGAGGAAGGGGAGAGAAATGATGTGTAAAAAATATCCCAGTTTTTTTTTAAAAACATGCATATTTTTCCTTCGGTGAAAGCTAAAAGAAGTAAGGGGAGAAAAGCAGAGTATTCGGAGCACTGTTTGAACAATAGATTGTTCACCCGTGCATACTGTTCACAGACAATTACTGGTCATATATGGCAAAGAGTGCATGCGATTACTGTTCACACACGCGTACTGTTTACATGGGGTACTGTTGTTTGTTGTTACTGTTCACCGTTTGCTGAAGCTGAGTGGAAAAAGCTAGGAAGTGGAAAAAGGAATTGGCGAGTGCTGTAGCTGAAAACCGTTTGCTGAATGATATGCTTCGGAAGTCGAAGGAGGCGCTTCAAAATGAAAAAGAAGCATGTATTGCTGAGGAAAAAGCTAGGCATTGGAAAAAGGAATTGGAGAGTGTTGCAGCTGAAAACCGTATGCCGAATGATCAGCTTCGGAAGTCGAAGGAGGCACTTCAGAATGAGAAAAAAATGCAAACATCGCATCAAACAAATGGTCATTTGGGTTGGCACATCTATGATTATTGTTGGTATTGCAGTTCTGTACAAAAAAATGTAAAACACCTCCTACACCTCCTAAGAAGAATGGTGTTGCTCTACTGTATCACTACATTATGACCAGGATTTAGTAACACATAGATATGCTACTAGCAATTTATATTTATTTTTGTACTCCATGTTACAATGACTGGGTTTACTGTAACACATAATAGTTGACCACATGTATAATAAAATGTGTTTGAACTACTCCATAGCAACACATATCATATGAATTGCCATAGGATCTAGTAACACATTTTTGTACATGTAGCAACACGGGTAGCAACATCTTTTTGAAATTGTAGCAGCACAGTGAGTAACACATTTTCTCTCTCAATATCGTAACAGTCACAGAAGATTGGCAATAGGCCCGAGTAACACATTTTCCTACAAAATTAGTAAAACTATTTTCTAAATATTACAATATGTAATTAACAACTTGTTTCATTTAATATTGATTTATTGCATTAAGAAATTATTGCTTGATACTTTTAGAAACACATAGGAAACAATAAGCTTGACACATAGCACACGAAATACAATGAGTATAATGATCGTAACTTATATAAATTGCATTCATGAAATAATTATAATTATTCTTCGTATCATTCAATAGCATTCACAGCTATATAGAAGTAGCATAGAATGTTAGAAGTATAAAAAAAATCTCTAAACCGGGATGCAAAAGGATTAGCTATTTTAACTAGTTGAGAACACAAGACAGAGAGTGGTGGAAAGGGAATCAACCAGGAAGACATTAAGTCATACAAGGGAAATAAAATGACAACATGCAAACCGAAGAGGATATCGCTCCTACCATAAAAAAGAGGGCAAATTAAGAGGGAGAGAGAGGTGGGATGTCACCGCCGTGGACACCACAGTGTGAGGCAAAGAATATTCACCCACTGCCGCCTTGCTCCACCATCGCCACTGATAGTGAAGGTAAATCTTTGTATGGAGAAGCTATCATTGGTGATCCATGCGTCGTCGAGCTACCAGAGGCAAGCGACAAAGGGAGTTTTCGTGATGGCAAGCATGGCAATGGCGGCCTATCTTCCAGGTTAAGTCTTCACGTCGCTTGCTTTCTGTAAACTATTTAGGCTTTGATTTCCTTAACCATGTGCATATCATGTGTTTGATGCAATGCACAAGAATAATCATGCACTAGATGTTCTTTATATTCTGTGTGTGAGGAGTACAGCATGGACTCACTATAGCAAATGCCATCGATCTTTATACCCGAGCGTTGGAACTGAGCTTCATGTGAAGCACCATAGAATTTATGTTCTAGGTACAAATGCATTAGCTCATAACCCATAGGAACTGTCCACTTCTTAATATTTGGATCGTTTATTTTAGGAATATATGCGGAATTAGAATTAAGAGATGGACTAATGGAGGATATGATTAAAATGTGCTCTTAAGGTTAGTTTACTAACTACCCTTTTTATTCAGAGTGAAGGTATTCTACAGTTATAATAATGCACTCTTTGGTTGTGCATTTTAATTGAATATAGTATAGTTCATCTGAACAACGTTTTAAGAAGCTAAAATCAGTACTTGGAGTAGTACTAACTCTTCACTTCGATTGCAGTGTCCCTGCCCGAAGTTCATCCATGGCTACTGGACAGGTTAGTGTTCTTCCGCCAAGATTCACCACAGATTATTTATTTGATTTATGTCATCCACCATGCAAGCACAAATTTTTTTCCATTCAAAATAAACCCGGGTGTAGGGCGCATCCAACATAGGTATGCCATCCAAATTCTTTTGTTGAATGGAATTCACAAAAAAAATGACACCCTATGTGAGAAGAATAGCAGTCTATGTTAGTCAAGGAACAATCTGATGGCTATCGATATTCTACATTTCTGGATTGTGCCCAACTTATCTGACATCGGCAACTCTATTTCGTCTGGTATTTAATGCTCCGGTTATATGGGCATGCTTTACTGGTTCAGTAAAATAAATAACAGATTCAGTTTACCTGTTGTAAATAAATTATGATCTAATGGGCAGCTATTTTGTCATCCATATATTTATGAAGATTCCCATCATTTTATTGTAAAAATGGACGAGCGCAGTAACGCGAGCCATCATGGTCTAGTTTCCTTTAGACCCAGCTTGGACTGGCGTATTTGAGCCCAAATCAGGTGTAAGTTATGGCTCTGATTAATTTTTAAAAAATGCGTCGTTTCGGGCCGGCCCAAACTGGTTTTCTCATTTTCATCCGGAAAAGTTTTCCCTAGCCGAGGGCTCCGTGTTCTTATCCCCCAGCTGTATACATCTTGGCCACCGCCGACGGCAGCCGCACCGCCGCTGCTCCTCCGCCTGCACTGATGCCGTCCGAGCAGACGCCGCTGTTTGAGTTACCCAGGAAAGACACACACACACACACACACACAAAAAAAACTCAAGGTGGATGAAGATACACACACTTTGGCACCACGCACATACTGTGCCTTTTCTATATTTCTTCTCACATTTCACAAGATGCAATTACATGGCTTAAATAGCCGAACACTCAGGGCTAAATCGCAGCCACTAACCCACTAACTAACTACCATGCACACACCCATCCACTTCTGCATGTATATGTATACACACATTGTCAAGGCACTAACAAACCTCATCCAAGGGCCACACCACTGGGCCATTTTACATGCATGTAGCCGGACTAACAAACTCCATGTAGACACTAGCTTGTAGTACAGCCACACTTGCCCTTACACGTTCAGGCCACATCTCCAGTACGTGCTTGCAGATCCGCTCGCGCCGCCGCCATCGCGCGCACTATCTCTGTGCCTCTCCAGCTGCCGATCCGCCCGTGCCATGATGCAACATGTTAGCGACCTATCCTACTCGTACACGTACATGGGCTGATTCCTTGGGGCAGCACATGGGCCTGGCCCGTTTGTGAACTTCCTTTCCCACCTCTGGCTCTCAACCCTTCCCCTGTTCTTGCTCCTTCCATTTTCAGCACACTTGTGCTTGTACCAGAAGTGTAATCCAAACCTATTAGCTACTCAATCCCACCATGCATATCGAGCAATACAGAGAGATATCAGGGAGTAGCTAACACAACACACGCGATTTTCTTTGAACTTGGCTGACTAATGCAACTCTATATGACTACGACACCATGCAACAAATTAAACATGACCTGATTAATCCTATGCACTTAATATTAATAACAAGATTAGTTCCAATAGCCGCTGCTCCTCAGCACGCACCGCGCCAAGCAGTAGTATGGTTTCCACTCCGCCCCCACGGTGTAGTTGAGCTCACCGCCGACCACCCAACAGCAGCGCCTCCAGTCCTCAGAACGGAGGACTTACTCTGCTGAATGCCCACTGGCCGGCCCTCGACGCCGACACTGGCCGGCGCGGCTGCGGCAACAGGAGACGCCGGTGGGCTGAAGAGTGACTGTGGTGGTCGTCGGCCGCCGTCTGGATCTCATCACCGGCAGATCAATTGGACATTCTTTACGGCGTTCTCAAGACTGGAGGCGCTGCTGCTCCTCCTCGGTCTGCGTGCGTTCTCTCAACGATTCTGAGGAGGCACCTGCATCAGATGGGAAAAGTAGAGCAACAAAAATGAAAACGACCGCCACACAGTGGGCAGTGAACAAGCAGAAATACAATGCAGCCATCTAACTAAACATCACCCAGCAGAAGCTGAGAAGCGCTTGAACGGTTGAAGCTCCAGCACCAGCGTGAACGGGAGGACGCAGCGCGGCTCCTTCCGGATGTCGTCAGCGCACCAAGATGCAGGGGCTTCGAATTCCATCGGTTGGTCTTCCAGGCTATACGGAGAAGCTCGCCCGCCTCTTGTACGTTCCAAGTCACCATGAGAGTGAAAGGACGGAAGAAATGAAGGGTCAAGGACAAAACACCTAGGGATCTTCTTGGAGCCACAACATCCAGTTTCTCAATTCATTGGGTAATACATATCAAATTCTGCATCAAACCATTTTTCTTTCCAATTTGATTTTTTCTCTTTATCTAATTCATTCAGTTGGTTCTTCCTATAATCTGCCAAAAAAAAAAGGCAACGACCCAAGTCAGTCTTGAAACGTGGGCCCTAGTTACGCCGCATGGTCCACAAGTCGGTGTCTTTGATGGGCTTCGTTTCTTGGACACGGACAATAATGGCAGTTTTTTAAAGGGTGTGTCTAGGTCTCAGTCGACTGAGACTTAATCAAGTCTCAGCCAAGTGATATAGCATGTAAGAAAGAAAAAAGAAAAACTGAAAACAAATTTTTGCACGAATCTCCATGCAAAATCAAAGGAAGATAGTATCGACTGAGACATAACGAAGTCTCAGTCGACTGAGACTTAGCAACACTGTTTTTTAAAAGACCGAAGAAGCCGCTGGCAAAGAAGCCAGTCAAGACTCAAGAACAGCCACGTGGAGGCCCAAACCAGTTTGTTTGGATTGATCCATCCTGGAAAACGACAACGACGGTGAAATGAATGCATCGGCTTCTTCATAGCACACTGTACCGGTTCGAGCTTGTCCAAGTAATGCTGGATTCAGAGAATGATTCTTAGAAACTGTTATGGAGGTTCCAGAGAAGGATTCCGCATGCAGCTCCAAGTTTTTCAGATCAGAAAGACAAGCCTAATCCAATGTGCGTGATGTTGTACATAAGTAATATGTAATTTTTTTTATTTGATTCGCATTCGAAATAAATTTTAATAGTATTATTTTTACCACATGTAATTTATATTAGTAAAATTTATGGTAAAAAATTGACCCAAAATACGAGGAAGGTTTATAAACCCGGACGGAGGAAGTAACACAGTTGAAACTTAAAGTGGTGATCCTTACACACTGCACCCATTCATCAAAATGTTGGGCGGCTCTCTTTTCCGCGTGCCTTATGTTACTTCGTTGGTAAGCAAAAGCAAAGCCATGTGAGCTGCGACTTGTCAAAAGAAAGAGATGGGACGTAAAGGTGGTAGGCATGCGAAAAGCAAGGGCTGTACTCGGCTAACAAAGAAACAGAGTGGACTATCTTTACAAGCGCTGCACCTGGTAATACTATTTCGATTTTGAAAATCTGCATTTTTTGACAGAAATTACACTTTGATACTACAGTTTCAAAAATTTGCACAAATATATTCCTGTCGGCATCCAATGGGCCTGAGCCGTGGCAAACGGCGGCAGCGTGCGCAACAGCGAGACGATGGCATCAATCTGTAGCAGCCTGGCACAGGATTGAATTTTTTTTTACATCTCTCGAAATATGCTTTTGCCCCATTTTATAGATAAAACATCAATCATGTCCGTACAAGTTGTTCAAGTACAATACAAGAAATATAAATAGAGGTCTGCTGAGGTAACACCACAAGACATGCCCAAAAGCAAAAGAAAAAACGATACAAGACTCCACAAAGCCAAAGGATCAATTGCTGGAGGCGCAGCAAGCTGAGTGCCGACCGCCAGAAAACCATCCATCATGCCGCCTAGCTGGTGCCACTGTTGCAAGAATGACAAGAATTTAAACACAGAGTCAGAAGCACGCGGCAAGAAGACGCTCTCTATAACCATCTTGTTACGTGTAGTCCATAGGGTCCAGGTCATTGCTGTGAACACCAACTAGAAGAAGCGCCTCCTCCTTCCACTACGGTGTGCCTCAGTCTTCGGGAACTCGCCTAGGTCCGAGGCCAGCCACTCACCCAGAGCCTCATGGACATAACTCTACAAGAACCGGGCTGCGGGGCAAGCGAAAAATATATGGGTCCTAGAATCGGGAACCATGCAAAGAGGACAAAGGCCATCGCCGGGCCCATGCTGCTTTGCCTCCTCCATACCAGACGAGAGGCGATCACGGAGCAGCTGCCAGACGAAGATTTTGATTTTCAGAGGTAGGGGAGCTTTCCAAAGGTGGGAGGACCAAGCAAGGGTCGGCGCATGGCATAGGGCATGGTATGCCGACCCGACGGAAAAAAGCTCCGAGGGGGCGAGGTGCCATGCAGAGGCGGAGGCCGATTTTTTTTTAAGGTGTGGCGAAGTCTGAAGCAAAGAATATTTCGATGCAAATCAAAAGAATCAATACACATTAACAATGCACAGGGCAAATGAATAACCAAATACAATGAAAATGTAGGCATTTTTCAATAGAAAAACAACCTAAAACATACTGATAATGAAGCTTGTAATCGTGTGGCATGTGCCGAAAGATTGACACTTTGGCGGGTGCTTGGATTCGAGTTGCTGGCTCTACCAAGTACTTCAAAGTATCTTGTCAAATATGCAATTCATAACATTAATTTGTGACTAAAATCTGCTTGAATTTGAGCTAAAATTCAGAGAAAATGAGAAATATACCTCTCACCCTTTTCCATTGGCTCTGCTAGTCCCTTCCCCTTCCTTTCATCTTCTGGTCATTGGGACGCCAACACACAGAAACTGCGCCAGACTAAGCCCTACTGCCGTTGTCGGTCGCCCGCCTCCTGGCGACCTGGCCAGCCGCCGCGCTAACTTAGGGTTGCTGGGCTTCGCGTCGTGTGTGTGTATGCTTCTGTTTGGTGCGTGGGAGCTCGAAGCGGGCAGAGTCGTGTCTTCGTGCGTGACTGCCTGGGCGACTAGTTTCCTGGCCCAACTAGGCTGCGTCGAGCTCGTGGCTGAGTGCCTGCGTCGACCCATCAGGCCAACCTAATAACCAGCGAGTGAACCAGACTCCCTTTAGCGTTTTCTACCAGCGACACAGCAGACGCATAGGTATATAAATCTTTTTGCTCGGAATCAAGGTATGGCAGCCGCCATATCTTGCCCACTGGAGTCCTCTGCCACTGGTGCCATGAAACAGCATCCGAAGACGTCGACATCGAAGCAGGAAGGGCCTGCCGCAGCTCGGTCCAAGCTAAAGTTTCCCATTGCAAACCTCCAAGGCTACTAAAAGCATCGGATCCGAGCAAATCGCGAAAGGGTCGGGAAATCGACGCTAAGCAAGCTCCTACTAGCCACGGATCAGGCCATACGTGGGTACCCTCTTCATTGCCTATCGAGAAGCTGGTACCCAAGCGGATCTCATACTTAATTAGCTGGAGGGATTTCCAGAACTGGTATCCCTCCCGATGGCCACAAGCCAGGAGATGGTGGCCTTGCATGTACTTAGCTTTTATAAGTTGCACCCATAAGCCCACCTCGTCCCGAATGATCTGCTACACCCATCTGAGGATGAGAGCCACATTCATACGCTGAGACGCCAGAATACCTAGACCCCCCTGGTCTTTAGGGAAGCAAAGATTAGCCCACTTCATCGTATGGTACTTCTGACAACCGTTGGACCCCTGCCAGAAGAAGTGCGACAGCTCCTTATCAAAGGTGCCTTGCACCCCCTCTGGCAGGATATACAACCCCATCATAAACATGGGAAGGCTAGAGAGACAAGAGTCGATAAGCACGGTGTTGCTCTCCTTGGAGGTGAACCTCCCACCCAACGGCTCTGCCTTCGCCTTGACCAGCTCTACTAGCGGGTCAAACTCTCTGATCAGGGTCCTAGTGTCGCTGAACGGCATCCCAGGGTAGGTGATCGGGAATGAGGACAACTTACAGTTAATGTTGTTCGCAATCCACTGCTTCTCCTCAAGAGGGTAACTCATGACCACCACTTCGCTTTTGTCGAAGTTGATCTTGAGGCCCAACATGGCCTCAAAGCAGACGAGGAGGAACTTAAGGTTGATGATATAAAGTTCGACGCCTCCACTATGATCAAGTTGCCATCCACATACTGGAGGTGAGTAATACCCCCCCCCCCCCCCCCCCCCACACACACATGGATAATATGCCCAACCACACCTGAGATGTTGCCGGCTATCTTGGCCTTCTCCAAGATAGCCGTCAGGGCGTCAACCGCAAGGTTAAAGAGGAGGGGGAGATGGGGTCCCCCTGCCTCACCCCTCATGAGTACCTAAAATAGGGACCCAGCTCCCCATTAATGTTGATAGCCGTGCTACCACTAGAGACGATCTACATGATCCAACAAATTCAACAATCATCGAACCCCCTCCACCACAAAACCTGGCGGAGGAAGGACCAGTCCAAATGGTCATAAGCCTTTTGGAAGTCCAGCTTAAGGAGCACGCCCCTCTGGCAATGAACCTTAACTTCATGAATAATCTCATGAATCACTAGAATCCCATCATGGATATACCGCTCTTTAAGGAAGGCGAACGGGTAGGGATGTGTGAGCCGCTCCGCCACCGAGGCGAGCTGAGTCACGCATACCTTAGCAAAGATCCGATGGAGAACATTGATCATAGTGATCGGCCTAAAGTGATGAATATATATGGCCCCCACTAACTTGGGGATCAAGGTAATCACGCCAAAATTTAGGCGGGACATGTCCAACGTCCCAATGTAGAAATCCTAGAACATTGGTATAATCACTGCCTAGAGATGCTCCCAGAACTTCTGGAAGGAGGTGACCAGTAGGCCATCTGGTACAGGAGCCGAGCTAGCCTTCATCTCCATAATCGCCCAGCCAATCTCCTCGGGCAAGAATAGAATGACGAGTTCTATTCTCGTCGGTTGAGACCATGGCACTAACATGCCAGCAGTCACCGACCAATGCAACCCCAGAACGGGGTTCCGCCATGAAGCGCTCCTTACAGAAGGAGTAAATATGGGTGGAGATATCTCTGGCATTCTCCAGGAGAACCTCCTACGCCCAAAGGCATGGAATGGAGCATTCCATCTCCTCCCATTCGTGATGGCATGGAAGTCGGCAGTGTTGGCGTCCCCCTTCAAGATCCATGCCGCCATAAAATCTCGTTGCCCTTGTAGATCACCATAAGGGAGGCTTCAAGACCGTACCGCTAGAGCCACTCCTTAGTGGTAAGGCCCAGTGAATCAGACACCACATCTAGCACCTAAAACTGGCCTAGGATATCGCCCTTACGCATATGCAGTTCTTCTCCGATATTGGCTCCCCAACCCCGCATGAACTGGCAGGAGACTTTAGCACAGTGATGGTACACATCCAATGCACTGAAGACGCGGGGCAGAGAGGTGGCAGCCCTAAACCACTTGAGTTGAGACGCTTGCAAGAAGCCTGGCTGAAGTAGCCAGAAGTTCTCAAAGTGGAAGCGGTTCGACCTAGGTGGAGGACCCTCCCCCGAAGAAAGAAGGAGAGGGGAGTGGTCCGAGCCAATCCTAGTAACTGCACGTAAAGAGCAGAGGAGGAAGCTAACCTCCCACTCGATCGACACTAGGACCCGATCCAGCACACTCCGGATCGGGTCCACCAGGTTATTAGTCCAGGTGAACCGAGCGCCAACTCACGTGATCTCCCTAAGCGCCAAGTCGGCGATGCAGGCGTTGAACATACGCATCCTGGGAGGTCCACATTGGCCGAACTTTTGTCGTCGTGAGAGCAGATCAGGTTGAAGTCCCCACTCACCACCACTAGGATGGGGCTCCGCTCCACCTTGGACTTCATCAGCTAAGAAAGCCATGGACCGCCTATGGTCCGCAAGGCCATAAACGATAGTAACCTCCCAACTGAGGTTAGTCCGTCTATGGGTGAGGGACATGCTCATAAAGAACTCTCTATGGTCCATATCATCTATCTCAAGGGTGTCCTCCTTGATGCCTAGGAGATGCCACCTGAGTGGTTGGTGGCCGGGAGAGACTGCCATGCAAACTTGTGGCGACTAAGCCCCTGCAACTCAGGGATTGAGAAGTCCTAATGAATCGTTTCTTGAATACCCGCAATGTCCACGTCCTCCTGCCTGATGTACTCTATCAACTGGTGTCTCCGGCCATCTTGGCCACCCCCCATGTTCCGACAAAGCATCTTCATTGGGAAACATTGAGGGGGTTGGTTCCGTTACGGGGGACCGATTTGGCCCTACAGGCATCACCTTGGGATGCCTCCCACACTTCCCCAAACTAGGGGGTCACATCGGGAGCCGCCTCCCCAGAGGCCACAAGGGGAGGCCACTGCTGGACCCATGCTCCAACCGCACGAGTCCTGTGAGCTCCAAGGGACCCGGGCGTGCTCACTCCACCTAAGCCTGAGATGCAGCCAGGGTCCCATAGATCTCCTTCATCTGAATCGCCACAATCTGCATGAGCCAAGGCCCATGCTCACCACGGAAGATCACCGAACAATCACTAGTGACCTACGACAAGTGGTCTAGGGGTGCCGAAGCAAGGACCGAGAATCGGGAACTCCAAGGGGAAGGGGGAGGGGGACGGGGGGCGGGAGGTACCTTGATCCAGGTTGCATGCTGCAATCCTCTGAGCTGCATGCTGGGTGATGTTAGGCTCCATCACCTCATGCCAAGCCCTGGAGCAACCCAGTCGAGCACTATGGCGAGAGGGCTGAGAGGGAGGGCGGCGGGGGGTGCGATCCTTGGTGCCAGCCACGGGTGTGTCGAGGAATACTGTGACGAGCTCTAGAGCGGGCAGCGCTATGGTCATCAGGACCAGGGACCCCAGATCGAGGAATGGGGGACCCAGAGAGCGGAGGTAGGAAACCGAATCGGGTAAGCGGGGCAACGAGTATGGCAGGACATCCATCCCCACACTCGTAGTCTGCTCTTCCACACCATCATCAGACAGGTGGTGAGAGACGGCAGAGTCGGTGGGGAGTGGTGCCCGCTCCTTGGCGGCGAGGTCAGAATGCTGCGCCAGGTATCCAGGCCGCTCATAGAAGTTGGGCCCATACTGTGAGAGGAGAATATCGATGGAGATAGGGGGTAGAGGTGGAGGTTGCACGGACCCTCCACAGGCACCAGTTTGGCCTACGCACTCTGGGAGAGTGGAGCCAGCGCCGACTGGGGAGCCATATGCGAAGATGCTAGGCGAGCGCGGGGGCACGAGGGGCCACATGCAAAGATGCCTGGGTATGCAAAGGGGTGCAATTCACCGCACCAACTGGCAGAGGGGCAGCCAGGGGGAGGGGCCCCCAGGGTCGTCGGAGTAGCCATCCTCAGAATGGTCATTGTCGGCATCCTTGCGCTTGTGGCGGCGGTGGTCAATGCGGTACGGAGAAGGGAAGGCACTCATGCGCCTCTCCAACTCGGGCTCCACAGTGACGGTCCCGCCCACAACGCCAAAGTAAAACTGCAAACAGTAATTCAGCTTGGTAGGGTTCGGACACAAGACCTTGATACTTATTGGACCACGATGGATCAAAGAGAGCTCATCAACTACCTCCAGCTTGCCAATGGCCTTAGAGATCACCCTGATGATAGACTCCTTACTAGCCTTATCTAGGATCCCATGGATGCGGACCCAGATAGGAGCGTGGGAGGAAGAGGTCTCAGGGTCCACCATGGAAGTCATGACGTCGATCTTAATCTTGTGGATGGGAAGGATGATCATGCCGCCCTGGGAGTAGAGCCTCAGAATGTCAGCCGAAGGGAAGGCCATCGCGAACTTGGTGGGAGAGATCTCCCGAACCTTCCATGGAAAGGAGACAGACACTAGCTACCGGAGCTCAGCACGGAGGAGGTCCTCGGTGAGCACCATGGAGGGTGGAGGGACCTGATCCGGCACCATCGTAATCACCGCAAGGTGGACAGGCACTCATACATCTCAAATGTATCTATAATTTTTGTATGATTCATGCTACTTTGTTATCAATTCTACACACTTTGGGCATACTTTTTATCAATTTTATTGGATTAACATATGAATCAAGTGCCCCGTGCCAGTTCCTGTTTTTTGTTATTTTTGGAATTTCGGGAAATCACCATACAAAAAGTTTGAGAAAAAAATCAGGAAAAATAGGAGAGGTGTTTTTGTGCCGGAAGAAGACCAGAGAGCCAAAGCCCAACACTAGGCGGGCCCCATAGGCCCTAGGCGCCTCATGTAGGTGCCCACCTTACAGGGGCGCCTAGTGTAACACCCCCAGTGGTTAACTACAGTAATCACTTTTGATAATGACATGTCAGCAAGCTTAACAGTGCATGATCATCAGTAGCATCATATTGCATTTCAACTCCTAAGTCAAAATTCAGATTTAAACTAAAGTGGGAAATAAAAGTTGTTCAAACTGGAAAACCAAAATGTGCCTCATGTTGCAAATATTCCCATAGCATTTGTAAAAATGATTGCAACATTAGTTGAAATTGTAAAAGGACTCGAACAACTAGAAACAGCAGCAACATAGCACTATTCAATCCTTTTTCAATTTAAATAAATCCAAACAAAAAGATATGGATCCCAAACCAATTCCTAGCAGTGACAGATAATGCCCTGTAAATAATGGAGCAAGTCTCATATTTTACAAAGTCTTTTGGAATAAAAATAAAAGAGAAAACAGAAAAAGGAATAAAGAAAAAAAAAGGAAAACCTCCCCTTCCCCCCCCCCCCCCGACTGGGCCAGGCCCCAGCCCACCCACCAGGCCAACCCCAACCGGCCCACCCCCACTCTCCCTTAACCCCCTCCCCACGTAACCCTAGCCCAACCCCCCTCCCGATTCCCCCCCTCACCTCTCCCCTCTCTGTTCCTTCTCGCCTGTGCGAGTCGCCGAGCGCCGCCATGATCGCGCCCACTGCCCTCCCCGAGCCCCGCGAAGGCGCCCAGGAGCTGCGCCTCGACGTCCTCGACCTCCTCGCCAACGCACGCGAGCAGAGGCCTCCCCAAGCCATCGCCATCGTCCATTTCCCCTCGACTCTGCCCGCGGATCACCGCCGTCGCCTCCCCGATCCCGTCGCCGTACTGCCTCGCCCCGCCTCTCCATCGACGGTCGCCGTCGAGCCTCGCCGCCCCGTACGCCTTCAACGTGGGTGAGGGCCCCGTCCTCCTTCCCCGTCGCCCCCCCATTTGCCACCGTCGCCGCGTCCGTGGACGCGCTCACCGCGCAGCGCCAGCGCCCGGCCTGCGCCCACGCGCGCGCTCGGTGCGTTCGCCGCTCGCTACTGCGCCCCCGGCCATGCCCGCCAGCAGCCGCCGCGGCCGGCTGCTCCTCGCACGCCGCTCGCCCATCCCGCGGTTCCGCCCGCAGACAGCCGCCGCCTCTCCGCCGCTGCTGCACCGGCGACCGCCCTCACCGAGGCCGAGCCAGGCCGCCGCGGTCCGCCCCTGGCCTCTGCTCGCTCGGCCGGGCATGCCCGCGCCCGCGTGACCGCGCCGCGCCCGCGTACCCGCGCCCGCTCTGGCCGAGGGGCCACTGACCAATGGGCCCAATGCCCCTGTGTCAATGACAGACGGGGCCCACGGCCCAGAACGAATTAAAAAAATAATAATAATAAAAAAAATAAAAATAATTAAACTAATTAATTAATTAATTAGTTAATTAATCCTGATTAGGTTAATTTAATTAAGTAGTTAGTGTTAATTAAACAGTAAATTAATTAGTTAATCACTAATTAACCTAACAGCCTATGACAGGTGGGACCCACTGGTCCTGACGTCATGCTGACGTCAGCAAGACACTGTTTCGGATAATGTTAATTTAAATAATTAATTAAATTCCAGAAATTAATAAAAACTTTAGAAAATCATATAAAATAATCCGTAGCTCAGATGAAAATACTTTGTACATGAAAGTTGCTCAGAACGACGAGACGAATCTGAATACGCGGTCCGTTCGTCCGTCACACGTCCCTAGCTATCCGAACATGCAACCGTTCCTCTCCGGTCATCTGTCTGACAAATGTCCGGAACCGGGAAAACATTCCCGGATGGATTCCTCCTTCCTCGGTGACGTGCAACCACACGTTAGAACACACCCGGCACTGCATATTGTCATGCCGTACTTTGCGTTGCTCATGGTTTGCTGTGAATTTATACTGTTTCCTCCCCCTCTTCTCTCTCGTTAGACCCCGACACCGACGTCGTCCCCGAGACCGACGCAGCTCCGGATCCCGAAGACACCATAGACGACCTTGCCCTTGCCGCCGAGCAACCAGGCAAGCCCCTCCCTTGAGCATACCGATATCTCCCATTCTAAATTCCTCATGCTTGCATTAGAATTACTGCTGCTGCTGCTTTACCTATTCTGATGCATAGCCTGTTCATTGTAACCTACTGTTAATAATTACCTACATATCCTAAACTGTTTAGTCTAGGCTGGGTAGAGACCTATCAGTGACCCCACTTATCCCGACTGCCGCGCTGGATCGTCAGAAGACCCGATCAATGGGATTGAAGACCAGGACCCGACACCGCACATCACCCCCCTTAGTTGTAACGACACTGCAGCGTTACTATCGAGTGTCGAGGGTGAAACCTCATGTAGCACTTCTGATGTTAACTCTGTAGAGTAGTTATTCGGTCATGGTCATCGAGGGTGATTCCTCCTTCACCGCTTCCGATAACGACGCTGTCGTACAACACCTCAAGTGTGGACCCAGTGAGGGTGATTCCTCCTAGTTCACCTTGACGGATACATCGAGTGGGAATTCAATGAGGGTGATACCTCGGATTCCCTGATGTTATGGACACACGGATACTTGGACCTTACATTGTTACTTGGAAAGGCGGGTCGACCCTGAGGGGTACCCGCGTGTGATGTGAAGGCGGGTTGCCAGTGTGGTGCCCGAGTGGTGAATACGAGGCGCGGCCGGGCATTCTTAACCCTTGCAGCAAGTCCTCGAGACGGGGCGACGGGGTCACATCTTTCGTGAGTCTCTGCTCGTTACCGCAAGCCCCTAGTCCTAGCGATTTGGATATTTGATCCGAGCAGGCCTCTGGTCTGATAGCACTAACCATCACGTGGGCATAGTATGGGCGTTCTGCATCGTAGCATCAGCCGAAAGCTCTGTCAGACGTCTAGTTCAGCCTTGCGGCCGGGACGGACCGGCGCCCCCCTGGTGCCTGGCTTCCCCCTGCAGGCAACGACTCGGAGTGCACAGGGCGATGGCCCAAGACCTCTGAGCGCTTAGGATGTAGACCGACGGGGACCTCTCTGCTGAGCTGTAGGTAGGGTTGCGATGTGTCGTTTGGCCGAGGCCGGGCATGACCCAGGAAAGTGTGTCCGGCCGAAGTTAATCGAGCGTGTTGGGTAAGTTGGTGCACCCCTGCAGGGAAGAACACTTCTATCGATAGCCGGTCCTACGGTAAAGGACACTCGGAGTTGTATCCTGATTGATACAATTTAGAACTGGATACCTGTGATGAGACCTGTATATATGGCTCTGGGATTGCTTCTCGCAGGGAGTCGAGAAGGGATCTCAGGACGAGGTTGATGAATGTATGGCTCTGGGATTGCTTTCTCGCAGGGAGTCGAGAAAGGATCTCTGGGTGAGGTTGATATTATTACTGCTACATTATATGGTATTGTTCTACTCTCTTCTACTGCTGCAAGATCGCTGAAGATGCTAGTCTTCGATAGGACTAGGCCTTCTCTCTATTCTGGTATTTCTGCAGCCCAGTCCACATATACAGCCTCCCCTTGATAATGTTGCATATGTAGTGTAGATCCTTGCTTGCTGAGTACTTCAGAGTACTCACGGTTGCTTTGTTTTCCTTTTTCTCCCCATATCAGTTTGACGTGACCAGAGGACGGAGCCCCCTGAGACAGATGCCCCGACGATCGTTACTACTACTACCCAGAGGATGGATACTACTACGAGTTGACTGACGACCAGGAGTAGGATCGGAGGGTCCCAGGCAGGAGGCCTTCGCCTTTCGATCGTAGTGTTTTATTTTGCCCCGCCTTCCTAAAGGCCTTTCTGTTTCTATTTCATATCTGTACTCAGATATCTGATGCTTCCGCTGACGCTTGTTCGCAAGCTTATGTATTCGAGCCCTCGAGGCCCCTGGCTTGTAATATAAAGCTTGTATGACTTTATTTATGTTTTAGAGTTGTGTTGTGATATCTTCCCGTGAGTCCTTAGGCTTGGTCGTGTGCATTTGCGTGTATGATTAGTGCACGATCGGGCCGGGGGCGTCACACCTAGGCCATGTGGGCATTCCCCCCGGGTGGCTCTGATGCAAAATCCTACCCCAATTTATCGTGCATTTTTCCGCCACTGCCACTTCGCGATTTTGAGGCGATCTTCATTTTCAGCCATGTTCTGGTACTCTGCCGGAGGGGAATGCCATCTCCATCATCACCAACATCGATCCTCGCGCTCCAATATGAGTTGTGAGAAGCCCACCCCCAGGACTATGGGTTCCTGGCAGTAGCCAAGATGTAATCTCTCCTCTTTGATGTTCAATACAATAGCCATATGAGCTACCCTACATGATTATGGTTAATCTGATTTATTCTTTAGCGGTGATGTTGATCATGTGATGATTTTTTTTATTGTTCAGATTTATAGATGCCTTTATGTTTGATCTATAGATGTATATTTCCCTTCGGTTGCTTGTTTACCCTTGGCTTGTTTAGATCGGCACCCAGTGGTGGGAGAGGTGTGCATTAGTTGGCTTCAATCTTGCAAGTCAACTACCGCAGTGGCAGAAAGTGGAAAAGGCTTGTATTGAATTATTGCCACTAAGGGTTAATGTTTATTAGAGGATTCATTGGACTCCCATAAACAACAGTATGTCATCTTGCTTAAAGAAATTACCTGTGTTCACACTTAAAGTCTAGATGGTGCAGAGAGAATCTCGATGTATGGATGGGCTATTTAGCTATAAGATGCAGAGGGCATCTCGATCTCATAGTATTTGGACGTACTGCCTATATAGTATCAACACATCTCATATGTTTGGCATGAGCATGAAATATTTCATTGTGCACTTTTTCACATGATTATGTTACTTACCACACTTTTATGTATTGGAGAGATGCACTTGGTGAACCTATGAACCCCGGTCCAGATTTTAGCATAAGAATCACCTTCCCACAACTTTTACACGCACTTTTGTTATCAGTTTTGTTTTATTCCGAAAATACAAAAATATTATCTACCACATTATCTTTTAATTACCTTGTGCGACTAGTAAGTCTAGCAAGATTGACACCCTTGTTAGAATTGTTGGGGACATAAGTGAGGTTTTATTTGTGTTGCAGTAACTCACCCTGTTGCAGAATATCGTTGCCTCCATGGATTGATACCTTTGTTTCTTACCGAGGAAAACTTGCTACATGCTGCAAAGCCCTCCACTTGGGAGCCCAACAACTTGCCTTGGGGTATCAAGCAATTTCTAGCGCCGTTGCCGGGGAGGTAATTTTTTTTTGCAATAGGTTATGTATCACTTTTATTATCTTCCTTGTTTTATATCTTGCTTAGTTGTAGTTTTTTTATCCTTGTTAGTGTTTTCATTTTGCAAAACTATAAAAAATCCAAAAATATTTATAATTTCAACACCTAGTTACTTTTTGTTTAGATAGTTGTAATGGAAAACTTAGGCAAGATTTCCACCCCTGAGATGGAAGTCATTACCTTCAAATAAAGAGGATGGGGGAGTTTGAAAGATGCTTGGTTTAGAATTAGGAAACTAAATGATAATGCTACAACCAAGTGTTCAACAACCTTACTCCTTAGGAACTTTTATATTGGAATGTCAGCTTGGTTCAAACATGTACTAGACACCCTTTCAAGAGGAAACTTCCTAGACAACAATACGTTGGATTCCCTTAACATTATAGAAAGTCTAGTTGGCCCCCCTCCTAAATAGAAAGAAAAAGAATCAGAGTTGACTAAAGAAAATGACTTGATCATAGAAAAACTTGAAAAATTATGTGAAGTTATTCCTATTTTGGAGCCATTAGACAAAAATACTAGAACACTTCAAAGATGTCTTGATAGGTTCAGTACCTATTTTGGAAATAGCTTAAAAAGGCTAGAGGAAATAGTGAAAAAATTATGCACCTTGAATGCAGATGCAACTCTAGTTACCCCACGTATTGAAAAACTAGAAACTATCATGGAAATACTGAGTGGTGCTTTTGGAAATAGAAGTGAAAAAGGTGGCACCTCCACAAACTCACCCCCTACTGTTTTGTATGTTTACAAGAGTGTGAGGAAGCTAATGGCTAAGAAAGATCCACCTCCCGAGGAGAAGGGAAGTGGAGAAGATAAAACTTGAGTATCCTTCAAAAACTATCATGCCTAGCTCAAAGACATTAAAGAAAGCGCTTCTGGGAGGCAGCCCACAATTAGATTTTTGTTTTATTTAAATAATGTAGAACTTGCTACCTTACTGTAGCTTTTTTTTTGTTTTCTTTCAATAAAGTGCCAAGTTATGCAATTAGTTTAAGTGTCTAGGCTATGTGGTGACTGCTGTTCTGTTTTACGCTGTTTGCTCTTCTTGCAAAAAATAATATAATTTCCCGGAATGTTCTTTTGACCTAATTTTTTTACAGCACATAACCATTTGTATCTAGTATTTATCATATTTTTTTAGAATTTTTTTTAGTAATGCAAGTGTTCAGATTAATTAAGTTTCTACCTGCTGGTCTGTTTTGATAGATTCTTGTGCAACTGCTTTATGTGCTATAGAATTGCGTGGTTTTCGGTTTCTCCTTGATCAAGAAAGCCTATGATTTTGTCCTTTACTGAAGCTACTGCTATACTATGTTTCCATGATTCATATACAACAAGGAAAGCTATTTATTATTATTTATGGACTAACCCGGACTCACGGTTCCTTCTGAGCTATAAGGTTTATATGAGGTTAATTTCATTAGGGATGCCATCACAATCACAAGCACCAGGAGGGCATGAGGTTCAAGATTGGGGATGCCCAAGGCATCCCCACTTTAACTCTAAGAATACCGAAAAGGCAAAGCTTGGGGATGCCCAAGGCATCCCCGTTCTTCATCAACATCCACTGTATGACCCCTTTTGAAACCCTTCACTTTAGTATTTCTTTGTTTGCATTATCTTGGACCGTTTTTTTTTTTTTTGATTTTGAATAAACATAATCATAACCTGAGGTCATTTGCATTATTGTGGAGAGAAAGTGCTTAGCTTTGTTGCTTACTATATGTGCTTCACTTAAATCTGCTGGAGTAGTAGAAGTGGTGTGTTGTGGTTATAACTTTCTGTGCTTCACTTATATTTTGTTGGAAAGTTTTGGGACTTGGTTGGCACATGTTCTAATGTTATATCTTGAGCTTATTATCTTGGGTTTAGTATTGGACTTTAAGTTTTGCATGCTTGGGATATTAATTAACTTGATACGAACACCGAATTAGAGTCTGTCTCAATAGTTGTGGATATTTGGCTTTGGTTTTGAGACATTCTTATCACTATTAATTTGTATGCAAAGTAGCTACTGCTGTTTAGAGATAACATGATGTACTCAATGTTCAAGAGAACCTTTGCCTTTATTTCACCTAATAACAAACAAAATTGGGCACTCTAATGAGAAGTTGAAATTGCATGGTTTTGTTTGCATGCAACCATTATAGACTAGCGTCATTGATATGGCCAGAGCGGAATGATGGTTTTTAACCTACCAATCTTCTCCCATGGGATACTTGGCTTGCTGCACTATGTTCTAGTAATGCCATGAGGCACTTATTTGGTTGATGAGTTCTTTATGATTAATGCTAGTTTTGAGTTCTGTGCTTCCACCCAAATAATCTTTTTGCTAGCCTCTTCGGGATCGAGCATTATCCACTCTCACACTGAGACATGGTGCATCCTTCGTTGGTACATCCAACCACGTGGGAGGACTTCCTCTTGTCCTCCTACACATAAACATAACATCTCCTCAAAATAGCCACCATACCTACCTACATATGACATTTCCATAGCTATTCCGAGTAAATTGCCATGCACTACCATCATTTCTGTTACATGACTAGAGATATGTTGTCATCGTCATATGCATTGCATGATCATTATAGATGGCATTATGTTTTTTTTCATGGCTAGGCCATTTACTCATTATATCCATGCTACGCTAGATCATTGCACATCCTGGTACACTGCTAGAGGCATCATATACAAAGTTCTTTTCATGTACATAGCAAAAGCTATGTTTGCATTTAGATGAAGTTGAGAAAAGTGTACTGATCATTATTATAAGATGTTGCTTCTACGTGAGAGAAAAAGAAAGATGCATCAAGGAGGTACCAAATAAAAAAAATGCATCAAGGAGGTGCCAAATAAAAAAAATGTGCCAAGGAGGTACCAAAAAAAGTGAGAGGGAGAAGGAGCAACACCATGATACTTTTTAAAGTACACATGTGAAGTGCTTCAAAGTAGCACTAAGAGGTCAAAGTAGAAATTTTGTAAAGTTCTTCAAAGTAGCACCAAACATGGGAAGCAAAAATAAGTGCATTTCATAGTTGAGAGTTCATGAGTTTCATTGTCATATATACTAGTGGAGACCTTAAATTATAGAACTTGGCTTGTATATTCCAACGATGAGCCTCCTCAAATGAGCTTTAGGTCTTCACGAGCAAGCAATTTGGATGCACCCCCATTAGTCCATAGGAGAGCTTTCATTCATATATAGCTCTATGTGCATCCTAGTTGCATGGCAATCCCTACTTCTTGCATCAATATCGATCATATGGTCTTCCTCTTGTCCTAATGGTCAGACGCTTTGGTGCAAGACTTTCTTTTTTTCTGCTTCTTTAAGCCCGAACATTATGTTCTCTTGTCCATGATCAGGGTACAAACTGGTACTTGCGCTCAGATTCTGAATTCGTGAAGATTGTGAAATAGAGCAAACATGCAACAAGTGATTGTATTCGGTCTTGTATTGAGGGTTAGGCTAGAAGTGATTGCCATGTATACATACTTTTCATAGATGATTATCACTGTGTTCCCAATAAATATTGACATTTTTTCTAAACCTTTGGCATTGGTGATTTTGACTTGGAGCATTTGATTATCAAAGAATATGTGGGAACTTTTTTTGTATGCATTGAGATAGTTGAAGATTGTTAATATAAACCTTTTCCAAACATCCTTATTATTGACTTAGACTCACCGTAAGTGTTTACATCAGTTAATCAAGTTCATGATAGGTAGTATTCATCTCTAAAAATTATCTTTGTTATCAACTTGATGCTCGAGGACGAGCATGGATTAAGCTTGAAGATGCTGATACGTTTCAAACGCATCTATAATTTTTGTATGATTCTTGCTACTTTGTTATCAATTCTACACACTTTGGGCATACTTTTTATCAATTTTATTGGACTAACATATTAATCAAGTGCCCAGTGTCAGTTCCCATTTTCTGCTGTTTTTGGAATTTCAGGAAATCACCATACAAAATGTCCGAGAAAAAATCAGAAAAAATAGGAAAGGTATTTTTGTGCCGGATGAAGACCAGAGAGCCAAAGCCCAACACCAGGTGGGCCCCACAGGCCCTAGGCGCCTGGTGTAGGTGCCCACCTTACAGGAGTGCGTAGACCCTGTGGGCATTTCCCTGGGTGGCTCCAGTGGCTGATGGTCTATATATATACTGCAAAACCCTACCCCAATTTAGCGTGCATTTTTCCACCGCCGCCACTTCGCGATTTTGAGGTGATCTTCGTTTTCAACCATGTTCTGGTACTCTGCTAGAGGAGGAAGCCATCTCTATCATCACCAACATCGATCATCATGCTCTAAGATGAGTTGTGAGTACTCCACTCCCTAGACTACGGGTTCATGGCAGTAGCCAAGATGTAATCTCTCCACTTTGATGTTCAATACAATAGCCATATGGGCTTCCCTACATGATTATGGTTAATCTGATGTATTCTTTAGCAGTGATGTTGATCATGTGATGAATTATTTCTTTATGTTCAGATTTATAGATGACATTATGTTTGATCTATAGATGTATATTTCTCTGTGGTTGCTTGTTCACTCTTGGCCAGTTTAGATCGGTAGCCAGTAGTGGGAGACATGTGCGTTAGTTGGGTTCAATCTTGCAAGTAAACTACCGTAGTGACAGAAAGTGGAAAACGTTTGTATTGAATTGTTCCCACTAAGGGTTAATGTTTATTAGAGGATTCATTGGAATCCCATAAACAACATCATGTCATCTTGCTTAAAGCAATTGTTGGGGAACGTTGCATGGAAAACAAAAAAAATTCTACGCACATGCAAGATCTATCCATGGAGATGCATAGCAACGAGAGAGGAGAGTGTGTCTACGTACCCTCGTAGACCGTAAGCGGAAGCGTTTAACAACGCGGTTGATGTAGTCGAACTTCTCCGCGCTCCAACCGATCAAGTATCGAACGTACGGCACCTCCGCCTTCTTTATCCAGCAAGACGGCGAGGTAGTGGATGAGTTCCGACAACACGACAGTGTGGTGACGGTGATGGGGAAGCTATCTCCATAGGGCTTCGCCTAAGCACTACGAAAATATGACCGGGGGTGTAAACGGTGGAGGGGGGCGCCGCACACGGCTAAGACAATGTTCTGGTGTGCTAGGTGCCCCCCCTCCCACATATATATAGGTGGGGGGGGGAGGAAGGAGCATCCAGGAGGGCGCCCCAAGTAGGAGGAATCCTACTTGGGGGTCCTCCCCAAGTGGCGCCCCCTTCCTTATTTGGAGTGCGGGAGGAAGGAAGGAGTAGGTGGCGCCCCCCCCCCCTTTTCCCTTTCTCCCCTGAGGAGGGAAAGGCAGGAGGGGCCACCCCTCCCCTTTCCTTCCCCTATGGCCGGCCAGACATGGGAGGGGCGCACCAGCCCCCTTGTGGGCTGGTTTGTCCCCTCCTTTGGCCCATAAGGCCCATATCTTGGCGAGGGGGTGCCCGGAATCCCTTCCTGTGACCCGATTTCTTCCCGGTACGTCCCGAAACACTTCCGGTGTCCAAATATCATCGTCCTATATATCAATCTTTACCTCTTGACCATTTCGAGACTCCTCGTCATGTCTGTGATCTCATCCGGGACTCCGAACAACATTCGGTCACCAAATCATATAGCTCATATAACACTATATCGTCAACGAACGTTAAGCGTGTGGACCCTACGTGTTCGAGAACTATGTAGACATGACCGAGACACCTCTCCGGTCAATAACCAATAGCGGAACCTGGATGCCCATATTGGCTCCTACATATTCTACGAAGATCTTTATCGATCGAACCGTTATGACAACATACGTAATTCCCTTTGTCTATCGGTATGTTACTTGCCCGAGATTCGACCGTCGGTATCTTCAAACCTAGTTCAATCTCGTTACCGGCAAATCCTTTTACTCGTTCCGTAATACAACATCCTATAACTAACTCATTAGTCACTTTGCTTGCAAGGCTTATTATGATGTGTATTATCGAGAGGGCCCAGAGATACCTCTCCGATACTCGGAGTGACAAATCCTAATCTCGATCTATGCCAACTCAACAAAAACCTTCGGAGATACCTATAGAGCATCTTTATGATCACCCAGTTATGTTGTGACGTTTGATAGCACACAAGGCATTCCTCCGATATCCGGGAGTTGCATAATCTCATAGTCGAAGGAATATGTAATTGACAAGAAGAAAGCAATAGCAATAAACTGAACGATCATTATGCTAAGCTAACGGATGGGTCTTGTCCATCACATCATTCACCGAGGTCTTTCATTGAAAAATTCTTATTCAAGTATCCTTTTATGCTATCCAGAAATTATATATCATTTCCAATCAGCAATATGTCATCCACATATAATATCAGAAATGCTACAGAGCTCCCACTCACTTTCTTGTAAATATAGGCTTCACCGTAAGTCTGTATAAAACCATGTGCTCTGATCACCTCATCAAAGCGTATATTCAAACTCCGAGATGCTTGCATCAGTCCATAGATGGATCGCTGGAGCTTGCACACTTTGTTAGCACCTTTAGGATCAGCAAAACCTTCTGGTTGCATCATATACAACTCTTCTTTAAGAAATCCATTAAGGAATGCAGTTTTGACGTCCATTTGCCAGGTTTCATAATCATAAAATGCGGCAATTGCTAACATGATTCAGACAGACTTAACCATCACTACGGGCGAGAAAGTCTCATCGTAAGTCAACCCCTTGAACTTGTCGAAAACCTTTTGTGACAAGTCGAGCTTTTGTAGACAGTGATATTACCATCAGCGTCCGTCTTCCTCTTGACGATCCATTTATTTTTAATGGCCTGCCAATCATCGGGCAAGTCCACCAAAGTCCACACTTTGTTCTCATACATGGATCCTATCTCAGATTTCATGGCCTCAAGCCATTTGTCGGAATCTGAGCTCATCATAGCTTCTTCATAATTCGTAGGTTCGCCGTTATCTAACAACATGACTTCCAGGACAGGATTTCTGTACCACTCTGGTGCGGAACGTGTTTTGGTCAACCTACGAGGTTTAGTAGTAACTTGATCTGAAGTTTCATGATCATCATCATTTGCTTCCTCTCTGGTTGGTGTAGGCATCATGGGAACGGCTTTCTCTGATGTACTACTTTCCAATTCGAGAGAAGGTACAATTACCTCATCAAGTTGTACTTTCCTCCCACTTCTTTCGAGAGAAACTCCTTCTCTAGAAAGGACCCATTCTTAGCAACAAAGATCTTGCCTTTGGATCTGTGGTAGAAGGTGTACCCAATTGTTTCTTTAGGGTATCCTATGAAGACACACTTCTCCGATTTGGGTTCGAGCTTATCAGGCTGAAGCCTTTTGACATAATTGTCGCAACCCCAAATTTTAAGAAACGACAGCATAGGTTTCTTACCAAACCATAGTTCATACGGTGTCGTCTCAACGGATTTATATGGTGCCCTATTTAACATGAATGCGGCTGTCTCTAATGCATAACCCAGAAATGATAGTGGTAAATCGGTAAGAGACATCAAAGAATGCACCATATCCAATAAAGTACGGTTACGACGTTCGGACACACCATTACGCTGTGGTGTTCCAGGTGGCGTGAGTTGTGAAACAATTCCACATTGTTTTAAATGAAGACCAAACTCGTAACTCAAATGTTCGCCTCTGCGATCAGATCGTAGAAACTTTATTTTTCTTGTTACGATGATTCTCCACTTCACTCTGAAATTCTTTGAACTTTTCAAATGTTTCAGACTTGTGTTTCATCAAGTAGATATACCCATACCTACTCAAATCATCTGTGAAGGTCAGAAAATAACGATACCTGCCGCGTGCTTCAATACTCATTGGACCGCATACATCGGTATGTATTATTTCCAATAAGTCATTAGCTCACTCCAATAAACCCAAGAACTTAAATGTGATTTGTCTACCAATTTTTGGCTTTTTTTTCATGCCCTTGAAGTTCAATTTTGAAGTATACACATTAAATGACTAGAAATCCATTTAATGCCCTTGTAGTTCAATTTTGAATTATACACCTTAATGAATGACTACAAATCCATTAACAATATAATGTAGTATGTTACATGTAGAAAAAGTTTGGGCCATTTTAGATTAATATTTTTTTGCAGTAGTTACACATTACTGGTACCTCAGAAAAAAATTAAAGTTCAAATGATCAATAAACTTCGATGCGGACTTCAATATTCATACTTTCCCTTTGCTTGCAGAGACTATGGGGGGGACGGAGCCTTTTCTTGCGGAGATCTTCGACCTAGTGAACGGGGGGGGGGGGGGGGGGGGACAAAGCCCTTTTCTTGCTGGCATTTTCCCCGGGTGGTGCGGGGAGCGAAGCTCCCTGCTTGACGGAGTTGTACCCAGGGGGTATGCCCCCCCTTACAAATTTTTACTAAATAATAGTAAAATAATTATTTTATAAAAATTCATTTTAAAAGTGAAATAGTGAAATTACCAGTGCGCACTCTGATGCCCGCCACTGGTACTTGATCAATCCTGCATGGTTAAAATGGCGCATTCTGATTGGTCCATCCGACCCTCCCACTGATCACCATCACTTTGGTCTTCTCCTCTTCCTCGCCACCACGCCTGTGCCCCTCTTCTCTCCTCTCTATGCCTCGCTCTCACCCTCGCCCGCTCCTTCTCTTCCACCAACTCCCCCGCCCCTTATCCATCTCTTCTCTTCCCCCTATTTCTTTTGCAGGTCGCTGCCACCAGGCCAGGCTCCTGCCGCTCCGTGAGGCATCGCCTCAGCCGCAGCCAGCGAGCCGCTAGAAGACGCTCCGCAGGGGACCGGCCCAGTGGAGGGCAAGCAATGCAGGGAGCAGGCGCCGCCGTGTCTTGTCGTGCCGTGGGGAAGGGCCACCGCCTGTGAGGAGCCCCCCATGCAGGTGGCGCTGAGTAGGAGGTGCCGGTTGTGCCTTGCCGAGACCTCCGTTGCTAGGAGAGGACGTCACGGCCTGCTGTGCACGGCCTGGCGGAGATGGGACAGGTGCCGGGAGAGGCATCCCCGTGGGCGACGAAAGGGAAAAGCCCCAGGCGTGGCCGCCGGCGGGGTTGCGCTGCGCGAAGTCACCGCCAGGGGTGGCACCTAATTTTTTCTCGATTTCTAAAATTGTTAGCAGTGGTGGGTGAGAAAAAGGGACCGTCACAATGGTGGGCCGAACGAAGCGCCCGCCACTGGTAATACTGCATGCCCGCCACCGGTAATTAATTACCAATGGCTGGCCTGTATCCCGCCAGGCCCGCCACTGACAACCGGGTACCAGTGGCGGGCTCAAAGCCCAGAGCCTGCCACTGTAGCTGATTCTGCAGTAGTGTCTTGAGACGTGGTTAGATGATCCACCAAGTTTTATTATGCCTATGCTTATACAAGATATGACCATTTTTCGAGGAATAAAGGTTAATTTCGCTTTAAAAAAAGGTGAAGAAGGAGAATTCGGTGGAATCATCTCACTCCCACCATATCACATGGCCCAACCCTTTTATTTACTAAAGAATCTTGCCACTTTCCAACTTGGCCCCATTTCCTCGCTCCAAAAGTCGTAACATCCCTATCGTTTCCGCTGCCTAGCTCAATTCTCTTACCAACAAAGAAGCATACGCCAGAGTTAAGAAAATTGAAGTCAGTAGACATGAAAAACATACCCGGGGACGTCAGCTGTGAGACGGCCGGCTGCGGCCGGCCGCGGCGGCGGGCTTCCATGGCGCTTCATCATTCCCAAGTACAGATGCAGCTAGCTGACTATCCATTATGGTCGTTGTTCGATTTGCTTCATTACTTAACTGCCACTTCTTCTTCTTCTTCTTTTAAATCTATATTAAGTTCATCAGCTTTTTGGCTCAGATTTCTGTGTTCTTGCGGCTGATCAACATGATACCAATCTATTCGTCCTATCCTATGTCAACTTCTTACTTGCATATCTCTCTAAAACCTAGCTTATAGGTCTGTGTTTTTTTCCTTTTCTTCAGCCGAGAATTTACAAGAAAAAAAGTGCTAAAATGAAAGATATCTCTGTAGAATCCTGGGCTATCCTCATCATCCATCATCACCGCCGGAGGGCGTGCAGTTTCAGCTCAACACTTTACCGGTCAGATCGATAAACATAACCAATTACTCACAGATCAATCATTGACAACAGATTATTACTTTTCAGGTTATTGCAAGCTGTGTCGGAGACGGTGATGGCTTCACTGCTTTCATCGACACGGCGGATCCAAGGGAGGCCACATATGTGCCACAGGAAGTGCATAAAGCTCTAGTTGCAAGGGCTCAGGCGAGACGCCCGCTGGGACTACCAAAGGATGGATGCTCTTGCACGCGCCATCAAAGACGCTGGATACAAGTATGCAATTGAACTCAATCATTTGCTTTTCTCCACAAATTAAATGTCTGTCCTCACCGATTGTCTCAGCAGAAATACTAGGCTATCTGGTAGATGGTGGAAGATTTTGAAGGATTCTCTTTGAGCACTTAGCAACGAATCTTCTTCGTCGCTGTTGATTAGCTAACCTTTTTATAGTACAGCATCCCTATCACTCAATGCGATCCTCGATCACCAAAAGAGCTATAGAAAGGTCCTCAACCTTGCCATATCTTTTCAAATCTATTTAGGGGTCGTCGACCATGCTTCCAACTACCATCTTCGGACTAATGAAGTATCTGTTCAGCATCTTGACACAATTGTTAGTCCCTTAATCACTTTTTATTAGTCATCAAAACCCTACAATGGAGGGCGTAGATGCACTTTCATACTCTCCATTTTGTGTGATTGATGACAACTCAGACTAAAATTTCGCATTTGAGAATAAGTTGTTTTTGGGTCCTGTGACATAGATAGAAGTCCCCTAAATGTTGCACTATTAAGAATTGTTTTTAATGCAAGTGCACAAACTTTGGAGATTGTGAAAGGCTTCCCTATATCAACTTTTGAGATTCTTGCATTGGTTAAAACTTTAGGTACTAATGCAACGAATGCATTTTAATACTTTCCAAGGTGATCAAAAACAATAAAATTCAAATCAATCCGGTCATTCACCACGTACCCAGGCCCGGCAGAGGACTAAATTAAAGTCCACAATCGATCTTGGGCTTTTACCTTTGTCTTTGTCATTTTGCTCTTCACAGGTATTGAATGCGAGTATCCATGTTGTTTCAGGACTTACTACATCCACAAGACATATTCCTTAAAAAAATATCCCACAAGACCTATACCTTAAATAATCTCAATAAATTAATTAGTACACATAATCTGTTATCATCAATCATCAAAACTGAAACGAGGGCCTAGATACTGTACACTACATCACACACATCAAGCGACCCATGGCTAACATGATTGATTTTCACTTGTTTCAATTTTTTTGCGTTAGCTTGAAAGCACGTTTCTCATTAAGCATTTCTGTGAGCCTGCAGGATAGTAAATGGTTCAAACAACCAAGAGATTCTTGCAAGCAAATACCGAATTAGAATGAGGTACGTATTTCAATACTTTAATTTTGAAAATGACAATGCTAACGCACTACTATACAGAATGTCATAGGACACAGTTGAAAAACATCATCCCAATTGGTTCTAGCTACCGGCTGTATCCAAAGGTCCCTGATAACAACTGACATCTCTGATGGTACTCCAACCGTCCATGATAAACTCAACAAAGGCGGTTTAAACCGATGAATTCATAATCTTAACTTCTAAAATTCATTTTGAAATGTGTATGTGATATATAATTTTGTAAGTAATTATGTCCTACAAAATTTTAGTTTTATTGTAGAAATTCAAAACATCATATTTGGATTCATAATCTTAACTTCTAAAATTCATTTTGAAAACAAAAAATTAAAAGTTTGAAGACTAAAGTAATTCTAATACATATATTAGATTTCAACATTTTCTACAATAGAATTTTAATTGACTAGCTTGGGAGTATATCTTAGTGATAATTTTTATTCCTTCTTATCTTTCAATGTAGATATTATATAATGGTTTTAGTTTAATCCTATTTAGAGTCCCATTTTTTTAAATTCTATTTAGTGTCCACCAGATGGATGACTAGACCGTATTATTTTTTGGGGATAATTCATAGTACATTTGTGTCTCTTCCATTTATCATCAATTTTTATCCTATTGTAGATTGTGAGAAGATTGTGCATATATAAGATTATATGAATCAACAGGGGAATTGATGCACCGGAGCTGGAAATGGAGTATGGGATGGAGTCTAGGAATGAGCTGGTGAATCTCATAGAGGGGAAATGTGTCATGATTCGTGTGTATGAGATGGACCAGTATGGGCGATACATTGGCGATGTCTACTGTGATGGCGTGTTTATCCAAGTGAAACAGACAATACTAACGTTGTGCTTCTTTTGATTCCATTTTGCATGGTTCTGATAAGATTGATAATGGTTGGTGTCTACATTCTTTAGGAGCAAATGCTAAAGAGAGGATTCGCATGGTATTACGAAATTTATGACAAACGTTGTGAATTTGGGCAAGTAAGAAATTGCTCCCTTAATGTTCCAACTTATATTTTAATTAAAACAACTATAATATAACTACTCCATTGCCCTTCTTACAGACTATCTAATGCCACAGGTGGCCATTGTTAAATTGTAACTACATCGTTTGTATTTTAATTATACTTACAATCTGTCTAACTGCATGTGTAGTGGGAGGGGGAAGCGAGAGCTGCACGCCAAGGGCTCTGGCTGTCGGATAATCCTGAGAAGCCATGGGAAAGGAAGAGAAACCACCCACGCAATGCAGGAAAACAAGATTTTTTACAGAAAAGACCCCAGAAGGCCCAGCCTATATTGGAAACTCAGGTAAAAACAGTGTCCTCCAGCACTCTGGTACCAAAACATATGTAGGAAAAACAAATCCTAGAACTAATGTCTTTATATGAACGCTGGCAATTTTTAGGTGGATAATGAGAGCTGTGAAGCCCTATCAAGGATGATAAAGGAGGAGAAGAATGCCGAGGAAAAAGCTACGTGGTGGGAAAAGGAATTGGAGAGTGTTGTAGCTGAAAACCGTATGCTGAATGATCTACTTCGGGAGTCGAAGGAGGCGCTTCAAAATGAGAAAGAAGCATGTAATGCCGAGGAAAAAGAAGCTAGGCAGCAGAAAAAGGAATTGGAGAGTGCTCTAGACGAAAAGCGTATGCTGAATGAGCTGCTTCGGAAGTCGAAGGAGGCGCTTCAAAATGAGAAAGAAGCATGTAATGCTGAGGAGGGAAAGCCTAGGCAGTGGAAAAAGGAATTGGAGAGTGCTCTAGCTGAAAAGCGTATGCTGAATGAGCTGCTTCGGAAGTCGAAGGAGGCGCTTCAAAATGAGAAAGAAGCATGTAATGCTGAGGGGGGGGGGGGAAGCTAGGCAGTGGAAAAAGGAATTGGAGAGTGCTCTAGCTGAAAAGCGTATGCTGAATGAGCTGCTTCAGAAGTCGAATGAGGCGCTTCAAAATGAGAAAGCATGTAATGCTGAGGGGGGAAAAGCTAGGCAGTGGAAAGAGGAATTGGAGAGTGTTGAAGCTGAAAACCATATGCTGAAATATCTGCTTTGGGAGTCTGAGAAAGAAGCTGAGGAAAAAGCTAGGCGGTGGAAAGAGGAATTGGAAAGTGTTGAAGCTGAAAACCATATGCTGAAAACCGTATGCTGGGTTGGCACGTCTTTGCTTACTGTTGGTATTGCATTGCTGTGCAGCAAATGGAAAACACCTCCTAAGAAGGATGGTGTTGCTCACAGGACCAGGATTTGATAACATATAGATATGCTACTGCAGCACAAAAATGTGTTACTAAAGCATGTGGTAACACAATTTACTAGACCATGTAAGCGCGCTTTGCCGCACCGTCCATTGTCCATCTTCAGAAAAGAATGATAAAATATATTAAGAAAATATGGCCAGTGCAAATACTTGAGAAAATCTAGACGGTATATCTGAGTTATGCAGATCCAAGGAGTGAATTCTACATTTTGGTCTAACATGCAAAGATTTTACAAGCACCAGCTCGAAGGGATAACACTGGTGCTTGATACAGCTTCTCATCCTGTTTACAACTGCTGCTCAGAACTGAGGATATCATGATATCTCACAAAATTGGCGTATGGCTACCGCTTTTTTATTTCAATGGCACAACGTCATACATGTCCACACACTGACTTCTTGGCATGACCTTGCTGTTTAGTCAAAGAGTAGTACCTCCCCGAATGCCCCGAGAGCTGACTTGAGGTCCTTCAGCTGCTCCACGATTTTTAAAATTTGTTTGATTGCCTTGTTGAGTTTGTTCTCTCGCTTGCTCCCAAGGCATTGTAAGACCAACACAGTTAAACTGTTTCAGAAAAGAGTAGTAAAATCAGGAGTGGATTCCCCAGAACATGGCTTTATTGTTTCAGAGTGCATAAGCATGGCAAAAGAGATATACATGATGAATATCAAATACTTTGCGCAAGAAAATCTCAACTATAGAAAACTGTATAAAAGTGCACACGGAAGTTGATGTTATATAGTTCTTGAGCAGCAAACCACACCTTTGGTCCAGAGGGGGGTGTTAATTTCTACATGACCATGATACCAAGTTATCAAACGCCACTGTTTCCAACAACACACACTTTGTATGGTAGAAGTATCATACTGCATATCATTATATTAAATAGGTAAAAGACGATTTTAGACTTCAGAAGGCAGAAAATAGGCACAAACAACCAAGCCTGAATATGGGAAAGGAACAATTGTAGATGCATGTTGCTTACAGGAGGAGCATATTGATTTGATGGCATCTTGTATTACTTTTCTTGCCAAAACAGCAGTTTCCAGGATGCCAGCTTATCCTTAGTATATATAAAAATAATTTCTAACAACAGCCACAACACATCATAGGCCAACTCGAAGGCTAAAGGCAAGGATTAACCCCCTTTTTTTTTACTTGACAGCTAAGATCATTTTCCAATGTAAAAGAAAAAAATATATAATAGACCGAGCTGATGGGTTTGCAGCTCCTCAATCTCCAAAAATCATTGCCCCATTCAGTTCCATGTCCTAAAATTGCAAGGATGACGGAAATCCTTCAAACCATTATGTTTTCTCATTTGTCCACAGGGATACTAATCCATATATTTTTTTTTGGTGGGGAAATCTATGTGGTTCGTTGACCAAAGTGAACAGGATAACTTATGTTCTTACTAACACTATATACAATTACCTTGCAAAAGCAAAATTTGACTGAATATAAGTCATGCTGAAATAAATTGTTTCATGGAAGTTTTCTTTTAGAAAAACATGAGATACTCCAATTAGTAAGTAATAACCCAAAAAGAGCATTGTAAGATAAAATGACTAAAGTTGTTCGTAATATACTAAAATAAATATGAACACAAATGTTTATAGTAAAAAAAAAGTGTTTAAAATGCCCAACATCTCAACTCTTCTATGTCAGTCTTCAAAGTGGGTTGCATGTTTGCAATCTAACCTGTGATGGAACAGTATATTCCTGATATTGTTTCATCAATTTAATATCAAAAAGTAAAATGGCAGTGCGCATATGGCATCATCTACACAATTCTGTAACTATTGTGGAACATATCTATCTAGGAGGTTCAGGTTTCATCATAGGCATTTGTCCTGATAAAAGTCAAACGACCATTTATTATCAGTAGGATGGTAATTGACAAAATTCAGAAAGGTTCATAACCAGCCTTCATGTAATGTAGTGGTGGTGTTTGATAGTCAATATTTTCTGGATGTACAAACCTCTACTTTATTGAAAAATTGTGGTCACCTAAAATGCCAGAGTGCACTATTATAAAACTTGATGAAATTTTGGGTGAAAATGTCCAACAATCAACTGCGTTCGAAAGAGTATTGAACGACTCAAAGATCAGTGTTGTTTAAATTTTTAGGAACACAAAACTACATTGGTAGGTCACCACTATAGATCGCTTAGGATTTTGCAAAGCTATACTTTATAGTAATGTACGACAAGTGCGGTCAAAACCATCAAAGGAACATTACGAACAAGAGCACAAAGGGATACAAATGATCTTTATTACGCTCTATTATAAAAACACCAGTGCACCATTTAATGATATACTTATTAAGAATCTTCACGAGCACACCTTTGGAGCACTGGGTGCAATCCCCATAAGCACACGCAACTTCTCCTCGAATCACACTGGTAGCCTCCTCCATAGCTGTCTTTAGTAGTAAACATCAAATGAAGTGCATGAGGAAGATATATAAAGGTGTGCGTTAATGCGCAATTTACTTTGATTTGGAGAAGGGCATGCTGCAAAACATTAGGAGATATATGCTTGTGAAGGATCCTAGATTTTTACCCTCGAGGGCCAGCTGCTACTGATTCACACAACTTTTGTGCAATTTCTTCAGCCCGCGCAAACAATGTATTTACCCGGAGAGACGGAGGATAAAAATACGAAGAGCAACTAAGATCATTATATATGAAGCAAGTAATTTGAAGAAATGCATACCGCACTCTTTCTCATCATCCTATCTTTAAGAGCCTTCACAGTTGCATGTCCTAACATACCAAATATCACAATTGAGATGTTAGCAGGTTGCAAAATTACAGAAAGCTAAGACGCTGGCAATCACTAATATTCGAATGTGATATCGTAGAAGGAAAAATAAATATCTTTATTATGTGATGGCATGGGGAGTTTGGGGAAGGCTGGCAATCCCTAAGAGGGGTTGGCAACCATAACATTCATCACTAATACTAAATTACTAACCGCTGCAAACATCGAGAATTCTTAACCTTTCAATCTTCCATATTAAGCTTCTTAGCTGAGCCATTATCATGAGCAATCATTTTAGAACTCACCCTCCAGGATTCAGGTCCAAAATCAAAGGATCTGCCATAAAAAAGAACTACATGTCATGCCCATCAGTACACCAAATCACCAATATCAGTTCTAATGGAATATCAGATGAGAGCTTACCCTCCAGGGTTGAGATCCAAAATCAATGAGAAAACAAAATGCCATGTCCATCAGTACACCAAGTGCTTTGACTCCATTCTGCTGAGATGTCCGCCAGTAAGCAACCAATAAACAAAGCAACAACAATTCTCCCTGGAGACTATCATGCCCATTAATACAAATATTCAATACATTAACATTACCTATGGCAGACAAGAAAAAGGCTCGAGGAGAGACGGGGAAAAGAGCTTGGGGGAGAGAAGAAGATCAATATTGTGTAATCAGCACAGTGGTGATGGATCGGAGACCATGGACAGGAAGGGCGTTCAGATGAATACCGCTGGATTCGGGAAGGTCGCTGCGGACACAGATTGGTGGTGCAGTAAGGAGGCGAAGTGGGATGAGGTGACAGCGACGCCGTGTCCTCCACAAAGTTTTAAATAGAGGGCTATGCCTCTTAGCGGCGGCTCGGCCAAAAGCTATGGAACGCTATAGCGGGGCCATAGCAAGCTAAGCCCCATTTAGCGTTTCAGCTTAAATAAAAAAAAAGAAGCATACAAATAGACATCAATATAACATATACTTGACACCTGACATGTAACAACTAACAACTAGCATTAGTGCATCTACATCTAGTAGTTTTGGGGCCTCAGAAGTGGAGGAGCAGGTTTAAGTCGCCTACAATCCAACTGGTCCAGATTTATTTGAATTGGATGCTTGAAAAAATATATTTAAATGTGAATTAAACAGCCGGGGACTTTGAGCTTTACTTACATGACAAGAACCAGATACATCAACTATGAAGGGGCCGAGTTCGATTGGACTCTAGCTTTAGCTGCTCTCGTGCAAGCTTGTACTGAACATGCTTCAGGCATGTGATCTGTTCGGACCTCACTGAAGAATAAAAAAGCTTAACTTTGTGGGCATCTAGTAGTTGGACATGAGAGAGGATAGAGAAGCTTACCTTGCTGGCTGACGGTTCGCATGGAGGATGCTGAGGCCGATCGTGTCGCCGGGAGCAGCGTGAAGTAGGAGCCGGCGAAGGCAGTGGCTGGCGTTGAAGCGTGTCCGGGAGCGCGTGGCAGGGGTGCGCGGCCGCCGCCAGTTGATTCTCCGCGTCACCGGAGAGGAGTGTGGACGTCGACGGGGGCTGCACCAGCCCAGGGATTCGCCGGTCGCAGCCGCGGCCGCCATGAGGTCCCGACGTTTCCAATTGGGACAACTGGGAAGACTAGAGGAGGGGAACTTTTTTTTGAGAGAGAAAGTAGAGGAGGGGAATGAGATAAGGTCAGGTCAGGAGCGGCTATTCGTCCTGGAATTTTTGGCTCATTTTGGGCCAAATAGGGGGGACCGGACGCTAACGCTAAAGATGGGCCCAATTTTAGCACGGCGAATCCAGTTTATTTTTCGCTAAATAGGCATAGCTGCTAAGGATGGCAATGAGTAGGGTATGGAGCGGGTAGAACAATACCATATCCATACCCGTGTAGTCAATGGTTACAAAATTCTACGCATACCCGTACCCACGGATATGAAACTTTACCCGTACCCATACCTGACGGGTACCCATACCCATTGGGTACTCAACGGGCAGATCAAACAGTACACAACTTATTGACAATTTTACATTCATCCATAACCCATTCGACGAATCATCTCAACTCAATAACAGATAGATGAGTACAAGATAATTATCTCAATTCCAATTGACAATTTGTGACAACTTTAACATAAATTCACAAGCACACAACACACTTCTCCAAATAACATCCGACAAGTAACATGTCAGTATAAACGGGTAGGGTAAAGGTATATCTACGGGTACAAGGCTATACCCTTGCCCTACCCAAGACTTAACAGGTAGGGTATGGGTACTACCCATGGTTATAAAATTGTGCCCATACCCTGCCCATGCGGGTACGGTATCCGCGGGTACCCATACCCATGGGTACTACCCATGCTGTAGCGTGAACTCCCTCCAAGCGCGTTATAAAAAAAACTAAAACCCTCCAAGCGCTATAGCAAGCGACGAGATGGGGCCAAAATAGCCCGCGAGATTTAAAACTTTGGAGGCTGATGCCCTCGCGCCATGGCGTCGCGAAGGTCGGGGCGGAGAGTGTCACGTGGGACGTGGCCGATGGGATTCTCGCGCCACCGCATCGAGGACGCCGTCCACCATGCGGGCAGGTTCTACTCGATCACCTACTCTGACGAGGTGGAGGCGTGGGAGCAGCCGATGTGGTCGGCGTGTTCACCAGCGCCGTGGTCGAGCCAGAGCTACTGCTCCTGCCCAGTCGGAACCGCTGCAAGTACCTCGTTGCGGCGCCGGGCGGATGGCTGATGGTCGTGCTCAAGGAGTACAAGGAGGCCACGCGTCGGTGGACGTCCACGCCACCGTCCTTCAAGGTGCACGTCCCCGACGTCGGTGGCGAGCAGTGGAAGCAGATAGACGACATCAGCGACGCCGTACTGTTCATCGGGGTGAACGGCTCGCTCTGCGTGTCGACGAGGGAGCACCCGGAGCTCAAGCCCGGATCCGTCTACTACACCGTGGATGACGGCCAGCATGGCGTCAGCGTCCGGGTGTTCAGCCTCAAGGATGGCACGGTGGAGGAGGTCGAGGTCCTCGGGCCGAACCGGAGCAGGCTGCCGCCGGCGTGGTTCATGTCTTCCATTACCCCATTCCATGCTAGGTTAATATAATGTCTGATAGCTCGGGCCGAACCGGAGCAGGCTGCTTTCTGGGTTGTGGTTCACGCCTTCCACAACCTAGAAAGCAGTTTAGTTTGCAGTCTCAATCGACTACTTAGCCGTTGGATCTTTGCGCAAAGATTTGTGCTAGACTGAGCACCATCCAACGGCCCTCGCAGCACGTCATCCCATCGGTCGCATCATCCGTCAATGTTGGTTGTAGCATGTCGTCTCACCAATCACAGATTTTGCTCTCATCACTCGCAATACGTCGTCCCATCATTCGCAGCGCCCTCCATTGCCGTTTGCAGCATGAAGTCCCACCGGTTGCACCGTCCATGGTCGTTGCTCACAGCGTCTATCGTTGCCGTTTGCAGCATGTCGTGCCACCTATTGCAGCATCCAGCATTCCGTTCGTAGCACCACAACCACGCCGACGTTAGTCGACTGAGACTTGGTTAAATCCCAGTCGACTGAGTTGTAGGCAGACCCTTTAATTAATTAGTCCACATGCCTCAGACTTAATTTTATGATACGATGATATATTGCAACCAAGACAGTTTATCAATCAGTTACTGCCTTGTGAGGTTTCTGGATTACCAGGTTTAATTCAGAGCTAAAACAGAATAAGAAGAATAATTATGATGGCTTTTCTTTTCCAAACTGCAACCAAGCTAACAACAAGCTAGTTGCACTTGTTTTCCATGATGCATCGATAGATTGTTGTTTCAAAAGGAAATTATTGCAGTACTGTGAAGCAGAGCTTAGCTAAGGTATATGTACACTACAGGAAAAACCTCGTTGTCGAGTATTTGTCGGTTTGCCATGTGTTTTTCTACGGAAGCTCAGAAAACAGTGCCTTTGCCAAGTCGAGTGTAAGACTTGATGGAGAAATTAGCAATTTTTTGATAGATTTAATCAAGAAATAAATCATGACGATAACAGTAGTAGTATTAATTTCATACTGATATGTAATCATGCGAGTGCGTACCAGGCATAGAAACGGAATATCTATGAATGTGCTAAGTACCGCAGACGCATAAGACAATAAGACAGGGATGAACAAATCATACCCTGCAGTAGGCCAGGACAAGGCCACGGCGGTGGCAGCAGCGTTTTCCTCGGCCTGCTTCTTTGCAGCTGCGGAGTTCTCAGCCATCGCGATGTCGAAGAGGTCAAGGACGTAGCAAAAGGCGAGGAACATCAGCAAGCAGTCCCGCCGGAGACACTCCCCAAAAACCTAATCGCCCCTTCTCCCGGTGCAGGATCAGAAAGGGAGGGGTTCCGGGGGCCCGCTCTCCCGTATGGCCGTGCACACGATCCACGGGTCTACGGGATGGGATTGCCGGAAGCAACATCAGCGAGTGGAACGTCGACAGGGGCTTGTGCTCGAGGAGGTAGAGCAGATGCGATCTGAGCTGGGTGACAACTAGGGTTGCTGGCTCCTCCTATATATAGGCGGTCGGGTAGGGAGACGTGGGGCTGGGCCCATGTCTGTGTCGGCAAAAGCCCACGATCCGACATCTCGAAAATCTGTTCCTAACCGACAAAAATAAAGCACACGCATGACATAGGCCTGAGCTGGGCTCGGCTCTTTCACGAAACACGGCTCGCGTGCGCGGCGGAGGAGGAGCGCGCATGTACCACTCCTCTTCTAAAGATCCAATAGCATGTGAAGAGAATCTCTTATAAAAGGGTATCAACTCTCCTCCACTCATGAGGTGGTACTAAGACTAGTAGAAAACAGGGCTTTAGTCCCAGTTCCTAAGGGCCTTTAGTCCCGGTTCTGCAACCGGGACTACGCAATCGGGACAAAAGGCCCCCACTTTTAGTCCCGGTTGTGTTACGAACCAGGACAAAAGGAGTTCCACGCGGCCGCTATGGGGCGCCCAGGCAGGAGGACCTTTAGTCCCGGTTGGTAACACCGACCGGGACTTAAGGAGCTCCACGTGGCCGCTGTGGGCGCCCAGGCAGGAGGACCTCTAGTCCTCGTTGGTAACACCAACCGGGACTAGAAGGCAGCAACGCGTCAACACCTGCCAGGCGCTGTGTTTGTTTTTAAAGGAGGGGTTTAGGTGTTTCATATTGTGTTTCCCCTTTTCTTTTTGTGTTTACCATTCAATTCTTTTACATTTAGAGTTTTCATTTTTATTTTATGCTTTTCATTCAACTCGACGCTAGCTACTACATATAGCAATGAAGGAACCATTACACAATATCGTCATGATCAATATATAGAGAGAAGTGACCTCTCTTTCTCTGTGCTTAGTCGAACAACAAGTTTTCGTATATCTATTCGACGCTACTACATATAGTACACGTTCATGCAAATATACAATATGACATCTCCTACGATCCCTAATATCTAATTACCAAAATCGCATTGGAAATCCTGATGGTATTCTCCGTCTGTAGGTATGACAGGCTCAACAAAGAATCCCGCCAATTCCTCTTGAATTGCTCGTATGCGATCAGTTGGTAGGAGTTCGTCCCACTTCCGCCAGATCTAATTTAAAAAAGGGGGTCAATATATATATATATATATATATATATATATATATATATATATATATATATATATATATATATATATATATATATATATGAATGAAACTCAACACAATTGATGGTAATAAAATAAAAATGTGAATATTGTTTACGTACTTCAAATTGTTCTGAAGATCTGCCCCACTCAGAGATCGAGTGGCGAATGAACTCGCAAACGTAGTATCCACATAAATTATTTCCGGGTGCCTGCCACAAGCACTTTACGAGAATAGAGTTCAATCAAAATGATAATCAAGCATGATAATGGTATTGAAACTAGAATCAATGAGAGATGCGCGGAACTAGCTAGTAGTACTTACTTTGGGGTGTGAAAATCGTAGCTCCTTTCTCCATTCACCCCTAAGCTGGTTGGTGAACTTTTTCCAAACCCTGCCCGGCAAAGAAAATGATTACTTGATATTAGAAAATGAACAAAAGTTGTGGATATGGTGCGATAATGATTGAACTTACTTCTAGATCATTTGACTCATGTCCACCCACTCCTTAGGCTCTTTACGTCTCGAGTCCAAGACAATTACTAGTCCCGCGTCAAGCTGAATGGCTAGCAGAATATAGTGGAACATGCGCACGCATAACTCATCAATTACACTTAACCTCGAGTAAGCGAAACAGAATGTGCACAAGATAGTAACACTCACTGGAAGTTGTAAGGAAATAGTATTTCCCTTTTGTTTTGTTGTCCAAGTAACACCTTTAGCAAGTTTTTCTCTGTATCATCGGAGTTTTTGAGTTTTTTTGTAACGTATATTCATTTACGTTATTTTGGTTAATGAACCCAATGTCATAGATTCGTCCTCTAGATTCGAGGATCTTCAATCTGCATAATATAGTGTGAGGATAATTATACATGCAATGAACGAGCTGAGCTAGAGACTTAATTACAGAAAAAAAATACTTACAGACAATAGCAACTGACGATAGTTTTGTCGAGGGCGTCTTGATTGTATAACTGAAATAATTCTTCAAATTCAATGTACAATGCCTCGACTTCATTGAAGTAGTGCTCATCTTTAATTACCACGTAGATACTGTCGGTCCGATCCCTTCCTTGCAGGCTTTCAAGTACCAGTCATGCAATCTTCGCATCATCGTTGATAGATGCGGGAGCTGCTCAGGTCTGACGAGAGGCTTCCCGTGCTCGTATCTAAAGGCTACCTCAGCCATTTTGAATTGTACCTCATCGCCTAAGTAATCACCAAGAGTTTAACCAGGATGAGCGCCGCTACCCCCGGAGCATTAGCGATATCGGGAAACACCTTGAGCAGGGGGCACGATTGTTTTTCCTGTTCGCCGAGCCGGGGAATTGTTTTCCCACTTCTTCCAGCACTGCTACTTCTGCTACTTCCCGACCTTTTCACTTCATCAAATATCTTTACAATACAGCGGTCAGTGTGATAGCGACGGAGGCGGTGGTGTTCGCTTAAGGGCATCCAGACAGCGCTTCGCTTTTACCGAATCTATTTTCTCCTTCGGATCTGGACGTTTTGGTGCAAGCTGGCGTTTCACATCGGCAGCCACGATCTCGTTTTTTCCTCCTCAGTCATGTCGTATGGTAACTTGGACTTGCTCTGGATTTCTTCATTGTTGTACTGCTAGCCGCCAGAGCAGCGGCGCGTCTCTTCCGCCGTTGCTGAGGAGGAGGAGGAGTCAGCTAACGTGGTGGAGGAGGCGGAGACAGCTGAGGCAGCAGAGGATTCTGCTGAGGGGCCTCCTCCGGCGGAGACAGCTGAGGCGGCGGAGTGTGCTGATGCGCAGAGACGACTGAGGCAACGGAGATAGAGCTGGACTATCAGGAGTCTGCTGAGGAACCTCCTCCGGCTGAGTCTGCTGATGCGGCGTCCATTGTGGAAGCACGATGTATTCCTTTCTCCATAGAATGGTAGTCCTTACGGGATCTACCAGATGAGTGTCCCCTTCACCTGTAGGGTACTCAAGGTCCAGCCCCTCAAATCCGTTGGTAACTTCATCCACCCCGACAATAGCATAGCCATCTGGAATCGGATTGCAATGGAAAGTTCCATCAGGTCTAGGAGGTAAGACATAGCCGACCGCCACCTTCAAGGTTAGGTTCATGCATTTCGCCATTAGCTCATAATGTTGCCTCTCCGTGATAACATCCACGGGGTAGCGACGAGCCATGATATCAAGCTGAACAAGCTCCGTGGAAGCCACGCTGCTTTTCCGCTGAGATGGTGGGGTAGCTTCGTGGGCAGTATCGAATGAAGGATCTTTGTGCTGCTGAGATGGTGGGCCGGTAGCTCGTTGACTGGTAAGTGCATCTAGTTTCTTCTTCTGCAACGCTAATATTTCTTCTACCTTCTGCATCCGGTCTGCTTCCTCTTTCTTCTTTCTCCCTCGGCTTCTATAACCAGTGTTGTTGGGAAACCCATGCACCCACAGAATAGAGCCAGATGTGCCTCGTGTTCGTCCAGGGTGTTCAGGATTCCAGAGGGCGCGTGACAGCTCGTCCTTCTATCTGTTGGGATGGAACCTCCCTTCCTGCATGTCCTTGATTGCTTCCTAAATCTTTGTGACGGGTGTTTCAAGTTGTTCTTTCGTGTAAACACACTTCCCTATTTCTGGGTCCAAAGTTCCCCCATGCCCGAAGAACCAAGTCCTTTCCTGTTTGGGCCAGTTCAATGTCTCTGGTTGGATCCCTTTAGCAAGCAGGTCATTCTCAGCTTTGTCCCACGTAGGCCGGGCAACCTTGTAGCCACCTGACCCCGTAACATGGTGATACCGCTTCTTTGCAGCATTTAGCTTATTTGTCTGTGACCTGTTCTTAGCTTTCTCCGATTTCTTGTACGCCACAAATGCGGGCCAGTGATCTTTTATCTTCGCATATTGACCGGTGAATTCTGGAGTCTCGTCTTTCTCGACAAACTGTTCGTTTAATCTTTTCTTCCAGTTCTTGAATTGTTCTGCCATCTTCTTAAGAGCCCATTTTTTGACTTTTCGCTGTATAACTGGGTTATTTGGATCCTCCTCTGGCGGTAAGCTGAAATTTATCATGAGCGAGTTCCAAAGCTCATCTTTGCATCTATCGTCGACATAAGAAACTCCATCGTCCTTCTTCTTATTCCATTGTTGGATGCTGATCGGGACGCTGTCCCTAACAACAACTCCGCACTGATGTATAAATCGGTCTTGGGTCCGCTTGGGAACAGTCAGTTTGCCATCTGGATCGACTTCTTCGATCGTGAACCTTTCATTCTCGCCCAACCTTTTCTTCGGGCCTCCTCTCCATATAGAAGTTTGGCTCGATCCGGAGGGCTAAAAGAAGAAAGAAGCATTAATATATGTACATATAAAACAATTAATGCATCTAGTCAGCAGAGGCTTAATTAATATATATACCTCGCCGGACTTTGCAACAGTTAATGCTCCAACACTGGCGGAGCCGTCATCTTCTCTGCCCTCACCATCGGAGTCGTTGAGAAACTGTGAGGTGATGATATCATCATCTCCGTCGCGGATTATTTCCTCCAACGCCTCTTCTTGTTCTAAGTCTATGTCGTGTTCCATAGTTTCTGCAAATATTACAACATGGCAATATACAACCATGAGAGATAGATTAGTGGCAAACATAGACCTAATCACAACAAGGAATCATATGCATATGAGCAATGGATTAGTGGATTATCGGGGTTATGTTTTAATGTAGATCAATTATCCAATATAACTATGTTCGCGATATGAGGCATTGGACATTATCTAGAATCATATCTGATGAGTCGTCCTATCTTTCGGGAGAGTATACTTTGCGGACCGCCTCTCTCATGCCTGTCCGACGTGTAAATCAGGTTTTCATATGCCTCAAAATCAAAGTTATCGGAGTTATGTTTTAACGACGCCCCCCCTCATGTCGAAGTTTCGACGATATTTGTACAAGATAAATACAAAATTTATACACAAGATGAATACAAGATTTATACACAACTCAACAAATGAACCAACCATCATCCTATGAACAAAACTCAACATACAACAAATGGACACCTTTTGTCGAACAACGGAGGGATGATCAGGGAGCAACTCCACGGAGATGCAACACCACAACCTGTAATTCCACAGAGATGTAACACATGGCAAAACATGCTTACTGAACTAATTCAAATGACCCCTAGATCAATGGGAATCATCATGATCAAGTTGACAAGTATTAACAGATTTTCAGACTTAGTGATCTTTGCATAGTGGCAGAAAATAGATTCATGATGCAACCTTTGAGGCAAGTAAAATATATGCCACAACAGTTTTTCATGGCAACAAAGAGCATGGCAAGCATTTACTAATTACCCTCAACAAAACACCCTTACTGATCATGATCCAAAGATGCACAGATTTGTTGCAAACCTCAAGGCAAAATGCAAAGTATTAATACTGCCAGTTTCAGACTTAGAGAAAAATAGCATGGCATATATGGCATAAATGAATAGAAAGCAAGTTTACAAGCTTGTAGCACTCACTACAGGTCCTAACATGGCATGAACTAAAATCTACTAGCAAGATGACATCAAAATGCTCCTACTTCATGTTCAAAGATTGCCCAAAAGGTGCTTGCATTAAAACATACAAAAAAGACAAAATGAACTCTAATGCAAAAATTTTGTTCTTCAATTTGTTTATATGCTCACTAATTGCAATCTATCTATATATCTGTACACATTGCACACACATTGCACACACATTGCAATCTATATATATCCATACATATGCATTCAAACACTAATTGCAATATGCATTTATCCATACACATTGAGAAAAACCAAGTCCAACATATCAATACAATTTATTCATCCAAACAAATTAAAAAAATTAACTACAACATATCCATACAATCTATCCATACATTCATCAACACACCTCTATTACTACCTCATATCCATACTAAACAAATTTAACATCACAAAATTTCAAACAAAGTGATGAACTAGGGTTCACCTACTGCCAAATAATGCATCAAAACTAAAAGGGTCTGACAACAAATATTTGGAGGGATCGATCAATACATCCATCCATGAATCCATCCATCCATCCACTTGGGGAAGAGGGGGAGGATGGGGAAAGGGTGCTCACCGTGGGGCGGCGACGACGAGGAGGGCTCGATCGGGGGCGGAGACGAGGAGCGGGCTCGGGGGCGGCGATGCTCGGGGAGGACGGCGAGGAGGTCCGGCGACGGTCAGCGGGCTCGGGGACGGCTCGGGGCAGGGCGTTATATTTTCTAGAGAGGAGCGGGCTTGAGGTAAAGTCGGAGGTATGCACCCCATTTTTATATAATTTTAAGTTAATATTATTTTGATCATAACTAGAGTTTTATAAAAGCTTTTTAGTTAATTCTTTTTGCTATTGAAGAATATTATAGTTTTGTTTTAGTTGATCATAACTAGAATTTTATATAACTTTATTCTTTGACACATGAGGTGGTGTTTTGTCAATATGTTTTTGAAAATATTGAGCAACCAACCGGTGCTCAGAAGAAATTCATATTTTGTTTGGACATAATTGCATTGATTAACTCCTCTGTATAATTAAAATACTAAAAGGATATGAATAATTGAAATTTCATAACTTAATAAATAATTATTCTAAAATCATGTTTCAAATGCCAGAATGCCCTAGCTAGCTCTTACAAAGATTCACTCCGGTTTGTCCGAAGTGGCACTTTCCAGCTATAAGTCCGGAAACTCACACTAGGGAGAAAGTGATTGTGGTGAAGCCGGTCACATCCCAGAGTGGGATATTTTGGGGTATAAAACAATTTCTTCACCTGTGTCCCTTGCTTATTGCGCCGTAACCATGGATAATCTTCATCATTTAACAGGATGCTTGGGTCAGTCTTCACTGTGAAGGAAGGAATTTCATGAAACTTTTCATAATCTTCTGACATGTCTGTCTTGTCCTCCACTCCCACGATGTTTCTTTTCCTTGAAAGAACTATGTGGCACTTTGGCTCATCGTATGATGTTTTCGCTTACTTATCTTTTCTTTTTCTCGGTTTGGTAGACATGTCCTTCACATAGAAAACCTGCGCCACATCATTGGCAAGGACGAATGGTTCGTCTGTGTACCCAAGATTGTTGAGATCCACTGTTGTCATTCCGTACTGCGGGTCTACCTGTACCCCGCCTCCTGACAGATTGACCCATTTGCACCGAAACAAAGGGACCTTAAAATCACGTCCATAGTCAAGTTACCATATGTCCTCTATGTAACCATAATATGTGTCCTTTGCCCTATTGGTGTTTTCTGCATCAAAGCAGACTCCACTGTTTTGGTTGGTGCTCTTTTTATCTTGGACGATCGTGTAAAATGTATTCCCATTTATCTCGTACCCTTGGAAAGTCAATACAGTCAAAGATGGTGTCCTTGGCAAGAAGTACAGGTCATCTCCAACAGTGGTGTTACCCATGAGATATGTTTGCAACCAACCGCCGAAAGTCCCCATGTGTTCACGTGTAATCCAGTCGTCAGATTGCTCCGGGTGTTTGGAGCGTAGAATATTCTTGTGTTCATTGATATACGGGGCCACCAAGGTAGAATTCTGTAGAACTGTGTAGTGTGCTTGTGCCCAAGAATGCCCGTCCCTACATATTATTGAGTTCAGCCCTAGCGTGCCTTTTCTACCCAGTCTCCCCTCATGCCGTGATTCAGGAACACCAATCGACTTAAGGTAAGGAATAAAGTCAACACAAAACTCAATGACCTCTTCTGTTTGATTGCCCGTGGAGATGCTTCCTTCTAGCATAGCACGGGTACGAACATATTTCTTTAAAACTCCCATGAACCTCTCAAAGGGGAACATATTATGTAGAAATACAGGACCCAGAATTGCAATCTCATCGACTAGGTGAACTAGGACGTGCGTCATAATATTGAAGAAGGAATGTGGGAACACCAACTCGAAACTGACAAGACATTGGACCAAATCATTCTGTAACCTTGGTAGGATTTCTGGATCGATTACCTTCTGAGAAATTGCATTGAGGAATGCACATAGCTTCACAATGGCTAATCGAATATTTTCTGGTAGAATCCCCTCAATGCAACCGGAAGCAGTTGCGTCATAATCACGTGGCAGTCATGAGACTTTAGGTTCTGGAATTTTTTCTCTGCCATATTTATTATTCCCTTTATATTCGACGAGAAGCCAGACGGGACCTTGATACTCAGCAGGCATTCAAAAAAGATTTCCTTCTCTGCTTTGGTAAGAGCGTAGCTGGCAGGACCTTGATACTGCTTTGGATGCATGCCGTCTTTTTCGTTCATACGTTGCTGGTCCTCTCGTGCCTCCGGTGTATCTTTTGTCTTCCCATACACGCCCAAGAAGCCTAGCAGGTTCACGCAAATATTCGTCATCATGTGCATCACGTCGATTGCAGAGCGAACCTCTAGGTCTTTCCAATAGGGTAGGTCCCAAAATATTGATTTCTTCTTCCACATGGGTGCGTGTCCGTCAGCGTCATTCAGAACAGATTGTCCGCCAAGAAACTTTCCAAAGATTACTTGTAAATCCTTGACCATATCAATTATATCATCACCAGTATGGAGGACATGCTTCTTCCGGTGATCCGCCTCACCTTTGAAATGCTTGCCTTTCTTTCTTAAGTCATGCTTGGTCGGAAGAAATCGACGATGTCCCAGGTACACATTCTTCTTGCATTTGTCCAAATATATACTTTCAGTCTCATCTAAACAGTGCGTGCATGCGTTGTATCCCTTGTTTGTCTATCCTGAAAGGTTACTAAGAGCAGGCCAATCATTGATGGTTACAAACAGCAACGCTCGTAGGTCAAATTCCTGCTGTTTGTGCTCATCCTACAGACGTACACCTTTTTTATCCCACAGCTGTAAAAGATCTTCAACTAATGGCCTTAGGTACACATCAATGTCGTTGCCGGTTGCTTAGGGCCTTGGATGAGCACTGCCATCATAATGAACTTCCGCTTCATGCACAACCAAGGAGGAAGGTTATAGATACATAGAGTCAAGGGTCAGGTGCTATGATTGATGCTCTGCTCCCCAAAAGGATTAATGCCATCTGCACTTAAACCAAACCATAAGTTCCTTGCATCACCTGCAAAGTCCGGCCACTTTTTCTCGATTTTTCTCCACTGCGACCCATCAGCGGGTACTCTCAACTTCCCGTCTTTCTTACGGTCTTCTTTGTGCCATCGCAACAACTTGGCATGCTCTTTGTTTCTGAACAAACGTTTCAACCGTGGTATTATAGAAGCATACCACATCACCTTGGCAGGAACCCTCTTCCTGGGGCGCTCGCCCTCAACATCACCAGGGTCATCTCGTCTGATCTTATACCGCAATGCACCGCATACCGGGCATGCATTCAAATTCTTGTACTCCTCACCGCGGTAGAGGATGCAGTCATTAGGGCATGCATGTATCTTCTGCACCTCTAATCCTAGAGGGTAGAGAATCTTCTTTGCTTCGTACGTACTGTCAGGCAATTCGTTATCCTTTGGAAGCTTCTTCTTCATTATTTTTAGTAGCTTCCCAAATCCCTTGTCAGATACACCATTCTCTGCCTTCCATTGCAGCAATTCTAGTGCGGTGCCGAGCTTTGTGTTGCCATCTTTGCAATTTGGGTATAACCCTTTTTTGTGATCCTCTAACATGCGATCGAACTTCAACTTCTCCCTTTCACTTTCGCATCCTCTCTGTGCATCAACAATGACCCGGCGAAGATCATCATCGGGCACATCTGGTGCCTCTTGATCCTCAGCTTCCCCCGTTGCAGTATCACCGTATTCAGGGACCATAGGATAGTTGTCATCATCCTCTTCTTCTTTGTTGTCTTCCATCATAACCCCTCTTTCTCCGTGCTTGGTTCAAATATTATAATGTGGCATGAAACCCTTCTCAAGCAGGTGGAAGTGAATGGTTTTCGAGGAAGAGTAATCCTTCGTATTCTCACAGACAGTACATGGACAATACATAAAACCACTCTGCTTGTTTGCCTCAGCCACATTGAGAAAATTATGCAGGCCCGTAATGTACTCGGAAGTGCGTCGGTCACCGTACATCCATTGCCGGTTCATCTACATTATGTAATTAAGTATATCAAAAACCATTACAGAACATCATGAATAGAGAATAACCAAATTAATACAAGTTCATCATCACCTTAAAACCAAAGTACGGTAGTGATCAAATTGTGCATCTAAATCAAATAAACTCACACATACACTCCTCCACTAAAACCCACAAACCACACTACTTCTAGAGCATTTGAAATGAGCTAAACTAGCAGTGAGAGATGAAAGGATGAAGTTGCTAACATTTTTAGAATACTTGGATAGTAGGTGCACCGCCAAACCTAGACAAATCTTGGGGAAAATGGAGCTTGGAGGAAGAACAGAGGAGAAAGCTTAAGTGTGGCTCCGGCATTTCATCGAACACCTCATGTGCATATATAGGCAAAACTTTAGTCCCAGTTTGTGTCTAAAACCGGGACTAATGGCCCACCCTTTAGTCCCGGTTCCAGACACCAACCGGGACTAAAGGGCAGCAACCCCTTTAGTCCCGGTTAGTGGCTGAAACCGAGACTAAAGGTCCGAGCCGAACCGGGACTGATGCCTACCGAGGCCCGGCCGGCGTCCTAGCCTCTTGAACCGGGACTAAGGCTCCCATTTGTCCCGGTTCGTAACCCGACCTGGACTAATGCTCTGATCTGGCCAGGACCAAAGCCCTGTTTTCTACTAGTGTAAACTTTCTCACCATGTTATGACACCCCACATGAGCCTTTGAGATTTTCAGGCATTATTTCATATGTGGGCCCTAGGCCCATCTATAATTCAACAGAACTTCGAGGATGGCAGCACGGTCTTCAAGCTCGACCGCTCCGTCTCCTTTTTCTTTGTCAACGGCTACGAGTCCAGCTGCAGGGGCTGTAACCCCGATGCGAGCCTTCCATCATCCTCATCCCCTGCTACCATGCCGCTGCAGTCCGACACACCGATGCCAAACCCCATATCGCCGGGTGCCGACGGGCTAACTCAGAGTACGCTATGAGAGCATCTCCAATAGATGATGCAGATGCAAAAATACCTAACTTTTGCATCTTCAGAGGCCAAAAAATTGTCTCCAACAGATGATGTAGATACAATTTTTTTTACATCTCCGGGATAAAATACAACACTCCGAGTTGCAAATTTACATCTTCAGGTGTAGGAGATGTAAAACCCGCAGTCGCGCGCCAACCGCCAACGGCCGTTCATTCAACTTCCGCGCCCCAAATCATCGTCCTCCCGCTTGGCCACCGCCGCCCCGCCGCGGATCCACCTCCACCTCGCCCCCCGCCGAAGATTCCGCCCCTCAACGCCCGCCGCCCGCCGTCGTACGGATCGGATCGGGCCGCCGCCGCTCCGCTCCGCCCCGACCCCGGCCGGCCGCCCCCCTCTCCGTCGCCGTCCCGTTCCGCCCCGACCCCGTCCACCCGCCGCCGCCGCGTCTCTCCAGTGTTTTTGTCATGGCGCCAAAGAAGACCCTGAAGGGCAAGTCCGGGTTCTTTGGCGTGAGGGCTTCGCCCTCCGGCAACTTTGTGGTGGAGTTCTCCGACGCCGGCCGCCGCTGGTGGCTTGGCACGTACCCCACCGCCCACAAGGCCGCGCGTGACTACGACGTGGCGGTGTGGCGTGCTGGAAGTTCCAAGGAGCACCTCAACTTCCCAGAGATCGAGAGCCGGGCGGATGCGGAGATGCTTCTGCCGTAGGGCATTCAGATGCAGGAGATTACGACGAAGAAGGCGAAGAAGAAGCCGGCGGTTGTCGTCGGTCCCGGCGAGAGCGACGAGGCGGCGATGGCGAGGTTTGCCCGGGAGTATCCGGAGTACGTCCAGGCCGAGCTGGAGCACTACTGGAAGTTGGCCCTTCGACGGTGATCCCTATCGAGTCGTCGTCGGTGGACTGGGGTGACTCCGACGAGGAGGATGAGGTGTGCGATGACCCGGACAAGGACGAGTTCTGGGAGCAGTTCCGCATCTCCGACGATGAGGAGTAGTTTTATCTAGTAGTTCGAATAAGTACTAGTTGAATTTATGTATGAAACTATGTTGAATTTCCTGTTTGAACTATGTTGAAATGAAGTAGTAGTTGGTCGTTTTCAGATTTTTACATCTCCATTTGCATCATCTGTTGGACTTGCTGTTTTACATCTCCAAAATACATCATCTGTTGGAGTTGAGACTTTTTTGGAGATGCAAAAAGTATTTTTTTGGATATGTAAATTTTTACATCTCCTGTTTACATCTCCAAAATTTGCATCATCTATTGGAGATGCTCTGAGGATGGGCCAACTTTCTGTTGTTCGTAATAGTAAAGCTAAGCTTGAGTTGCGACTTGTCAAAGGAAAGAGACGGGACCAAAGGTGGCAGTACTAGCTGTCACTTTCTCCCGCACCCTCTCCTGGTCGAACAACATCCTGTCCCTTTGCACATCCAAGACGAGCTTGTACCTCTCTTCCTTCTTCTCATCCTTGGTGGAAAAAATGTCCGTCCATGTGGTGGTCATTTTGCTTGATACGCCGTCACGCGCGGCCCTCTCCTTCTCCCACTTCTTTCCCATCACATGCGGGTTACTTTTTGGTACGGTCCCTTCTCTGTCCGCCCCTTCACTTGGCTCATCATCGTCATCCAATCCAATAGATTGATGGGAGCTTGAGTGAATCTTGTTCTTCATCTTCTTGGTGGGGTTCCTGAGCTCATCATAGGGGTTTTGCCACTTCGTTTTTCCATTCTATTCCAACCAACAATGGCACATAGTGAATGAAATTTTCTCAATTTGTTGGTACAAAGTGGCGGCCAACCCCATCTAGCAAACATGAATCACTCAAGACAATGCAAGAAATAAAACAAGCAATACAAATGATGACAATGTGAAGCAAGTCAAACTTACATGGCTTTGGATTCCAATGCAACTTTTTGGTTCCGGCCAACCACTTGCGCATAGAAACCACAAAACTTGTTTATGGACTCTTGGATGGTGGCCCATCTATATGGAGGAGGGTGTAAAACGGCTAGATTATATCATTTGCCCGGACATTTATCACGAGGCATGCATGCATGTCAACTCGTCCGAGTGAGAAAAGGTTGGAAGAGGACGGCGACGACGAAGTGTGCGGAACAAGTCAGAAGCTGACTTATCTCAGCGTGTAGGGGCAATAAATTCTCCATTAGCGTGATCCTCGAAGGGTTAATCACAGCCATGCAAGTAGTGAAGTAGAGGCGCAAATTAGCATAAGGCTGGCCATAGTGGTGGTATCTTAGCCGGTAACATGCACTCGGAAATAGCAAACATGCTGATGTGGCATAGAATTAAAGAAGAGAGAGGGGGTTAGAGTAACATAGGTAGATACCGTAACATGTAAAAGATATACTACTTTGTGTCATGCATGGCAATAAATATGATCTTCTATGATACTACTCTATGTTACTATGCACTATGAAGATAGTATCATATACTAGTATCATGTGCATGATACTAGTATATGATACTCCCCACTATGAGTAGCCTAAAACTGGAACTTAGAATGGTGATCTCCTAACACTGCACCACATGAACACAACGATCGAACTCATACAACATGCAGTAAATGGCAGATGTAACTTCGTTTGTAAGCAAAAGCAAAGCCGTCTTTATTTTGTCAATAATAGTAAAGCTAAGCTTGAGGTGCGACTTGTCAAAAGAGAGAGACGGGACCAAAGGTGGTGGGCATATGGAAATGAAAGGGCTGTAATTAAAACGGCTAGGTCATATCATTTCCCCAGACTTTTATCACGAGTCATGCATGTCAACTTGTCGGAGTGAGAAAAGTTGGACGAGAACGGCGACGACGTGTGAGGAATAAGTAAGAAGCTGACTTATCTCAGCGGGTAGGGGCAACAAATTCTCCATTTGCGTGACCGAAGGGATAATCGCAGCCATGCAAATATAAACACAAATTAGCATAAGATTGGAACTTAGAATGGTAAACTCCTAACATTCTGCAGTCTTCACCACATGAAGTCATGAACACAATGAACCCTAGAACTTACATTAAATAGCAGATGTTACTTCGTGTAAGCAAAAGCACAGCCATCTTTCTTTTGCCAACAATAGTAAAGCTAAGCTTGAGTTGCGACTTGTCAAAAGAAAGAGACGGGACCAAAGGTGGCGGGCCTATGGAAGTGAAAGGGCTGTACCGGCTAACAGAGAAAGAGAGCGGACTTTCATTAGGAGCTGATAGTTCATCGCGGGCCTGTCAATTGTGTCGTACGTAGTACTATAGCGATTTACAGGGGGGGAAATGCATGAATATATTCCTGTTGGCACCCCATGTGGCCCGAGCCATGGCAAAGGCGGCGGGGCGGAAGGAGCAGCGAGACCACGCGGCATCGATTTTCTTGTCGAAAAAAAGGATAACACCCCCGCCTTCGCATCGATTTTGATGTACAACGCGGGGTGTTCTCTCTCTTTTTGAAAAAATTGCTGCTCCTTCTGCCAACAACATTTAGCCATGCCATCGATGAGTTAAGAATTTTTTTTCTTTTACATGTGCAAGATTAATAAGATTGTTATGCCATTGATCTCTCGATAATGGATATGTTTTGTCAGGGTTGGAATGCCATTTCCTTTGCAAAAAATCACCACTTAACCTTACACTACGTTACAGTCAGAAAAAGTAGGAGAAAAAAATCGGTAGAATCGTTCTCACACCCATCACAACGCATGAGACATGGCGTCTTCTTGAAGAAAGTGTGTGTATCTACCATTTCAATATTCCTATTGAAAGATTACCTAGCCGCTTTCCATCTTGGACTGGCCTCATTACATTCCTGGCTTCAAAAGTCGTAGCATCTCTTTCATTTCCGCTGCCCAGCCCCAATCTTAGTACCAACAAAGGAGCATACGCCATAGCCAAGCGAAATGAAGTCAGTAGGCATGAAAAACGTACCCGGGCACGTCGGCGACGAGACGCCCGGCGGCAGCGGCAGCCGGCTGCAGGGGCAGTCTTCCAAGGCGCATCAGCATTCCTCCAAGGTTCTTCTTCTTCTTCTTCCTCCTCTTGTTGTTGTTGTTGTTGTTGTAAGTCTGTCTTAAGGTCGTCAGCTTTTTCACTCAGATTTCTGTATTCTTGTGGGTGATCCACATGATTCTTACGACCTAATCGTCCTATCCTATAATAACTTCTTGCTTGTATATCTCTCTCTGAAACCTAGCTTATAGGTCTGTGTTTTCCCTTCATTTTTAGCGGACAATTTACAAGGAAAAAAGTTTGACAAAGAAAGATGTCTCTGTAGAATCCTTGGGCCATCCTCATCACCAGTCCTCACTACCGGAGGGCGTGCAGTTTCTGCTCTACACTTTACCGGTCAGATCGATCAACATGATCCATTACTCACAGACCAATCATTGACGCACAGACAATTAATTTTCAGGTTATTGCAAGCTGCATCGGAGATGGCGATGGCTTCACTGCCTATGTCGACACGGCAGATCCAAGGGAGGCCGCAGAGGTGCCACAACAAGTGCGTGAAGCTCTAAGCGCAAGGGCTCACACAAGACGCCGCCAGAAAAAACGAAGAACAGATGCTCTTGCAAGCACCATCGAAGAAGCTGGATACAAGTAGGCAGTTGAACGACCATTTGCTTTTCATTAATCATCAAGAACTTGTAGCGGGGACCCTAGATGTATTTTCAATCTCTCTGTGTATTTATTTTTGATGATTGATGACAACACAACTAAAACTTCGCATTTGAGAATAAGAAGTTGTTTTTGGGTCCAGTGGCATAGATATAGCTCCCCCTAAATGTTGTACTGTTAAGAATTGCTTTTGAGTCAATAAAATCCACCCTTTGTCGAAACAAAAAAAGAATTGCTTTTGAATGCAAATGCACAAACTTTGGAAATTGTGAAGGGCTGCCTTATATCACCTTTTGAGATCCTTGCGTTGGTTAACCTTCAGGTACTAATGCAATGAATGCATATTAATAGTTTGGAAACTGATTAAAAACAATAAAATTCAAATCAATCCAATCATTCACCACGCACCCAGGCCCGGCAAATGACTAAACTAACATCCCTTAATCGATCTTGGGCGTTTAACTTTGTCTTGGTCATTTTGCTTTTCACAAGTATTGAATGCGGGTATCCATGTTATTTCAGGACTTGTTACATCTGCATGATATATTCCATAAAAAATCCATCAAGATCTATACCTTAAATAATCTCATTAAATTAATTAGTATACCTAATCTGTCTATCATCAATCATCAACACTGAAATGGGGTCCTAGATACTATACACTACATCACACACACACATCAAGCGACCCATGGCTAACACGATTGATTTTCACTTGTTTCAATTTTTGCACTAGATTGGAAGCATGCTTCTCATTAAGCATTTATGTGAGCTTGCAGGCTACTAAAAGGTTCAAACAACCAAGAGATTCTTGCAAGGAAATACAAAATTAGAATGAGGTATGTATTTCAATGCTTACATTTTCAAGACGATAATGCTAACGCACTACTACATAGAATGTCTTAGGAGATGATTAAAGAAATGGCATTGCAATTGGTTCTAGCTACCGACCGTATCCAAAGGTCGTTGATAATAACTAGCATGGTGATAGTTGTGCAACCGTCTATAATACACTCAATAAAGCGGTTCAAACAAACGAATGAGTAATATTAAGTTGTAAAACTCATTTTCAAAAGTGTACGTGATATATAATTTTGTAACTACCTACTATGTCATACGTTTTATTCTAAAAATTCCAAACATCATATTTTAATTCTATTCTTAAGTTCTAAAATTAATTTTCAAAACAATTATTGAAAATTAGAAAACTAAAGCTACTCTAGGCATATATTACATTACAACATATTCTACATTAGAATGGTATTTGACTAACTTGGGAGTATATCTTAGTGATAATTTTTTAGTCCTTTGTATATTTTTAATTTGTATAATATATAATGGTTGTAGTTTGATCCTAGTTACTATCCCATTTATAAAAAAAATCATAGTTAGTGTCCACCAGATGGAGGAGTAATTTTTTTGTGCGTGTGGATAATTCATGATACATTTGTCTTTCTTCCAAGTGTGTTTAGGGTGCCTTATATCACCCATTGTTTTAATTTTACTGTGGATTGTGAGAAGATTGTGCATATATGAGGTTCTATGAATCGACAGGGGAATTGATGCACCTGAGCTGAAAGTGGAGTATGGTATGGAGTCCAGGAATGAGCTGGTGAATCTCATCGAGGGGAAATCTGTCATGATTCATGTGTATGGGAAGGACCAGTATGAGCGATACATTGGTGATATCTACTGTGATGGTATGTTTATCCAAGTAAAACAGAAAAAATACTAACATTGTGCTTCGTTTGATTGCATTTTGCATGGTTACGATAAGATTGATAATGATTGATGTCTACATTCTGTAGGAGCAAATGCTAAAGAGGGGCTTTGCATGGTACTGCAAAAATTATGACAAACGATGTGAACTTGGGCAAGTAAGAAATTGCCCCCTTAACACTCCGACTTGTATTTAGTTAAAACAAGTGTTATACAACACCTCCATTGCCAATCTTACATGCTATCTAATGCCACGGGTGGCCAATTAAATTGCAATTGTATAGTTTGTATTTCAATTCTACTTAAAATATGACTAACTGCATGCAGTGGGAGGGGGAAGCAAGAGCTGCGCGCCAAGGCCTTTGGCTGTCGGATAATCCTAAGCAGCCATGGGTATGGAAGCGAGAGCACCCACGCAACGCAGGAAAACAAGATATTTTAGAGAAAATGCCCAGGAAGGCCCAGCCTATATTGGAGGCTCAGGTAAAAGCAGTGTCCTCTAGCACTCTGGTACCTGAACATATGTACCAAAAACAAATCCTAGACCTAATGTTTTTATATGAATGTTGGCAATTTTTAGACGGATAATGAGATCTACGAAGCCCTATCAAGGATGATGGAGGAGGCGAAGAATGCTGAGAAAAAAGCTAGGGAGTGGAAATGGGAATTTGAGAGTATTGTAGCTGAAAACCATATGCTAAATGATCAGCTTCGGAAGTCGAACAAGGCACTTCAAAATGAGAAAGAAGCATCTAAGCACATCCAACAAAGGGCCATTTGGGTTGGCACGTCTATGCTTGTTGTTGGTATTGTTGTGTTGTGCTGCAAATGGAAAACACCTCCAAAGAAGAATGGTGTTGCTCAGCTAATCAGATGTATCACTAAGTCAGGGCCAGGATTTAGTAACTGATAGATATGCTATGGCAGATAAAAACAATGTTACCAAGGCATGTGGTAACACAATTTATATGGATGCGGTGTTTTGGATCCCGGGCTCAGATGAGCCCGGTTGTGAAGAGTAAATTCTTTAAAAACATAAAAAAAAATCTGAATTTCTTGTGGTGCAAGATGCTTGAGTGCGTGATGCCCGTGCCAAATTTGGTGAAGTTTGGACATTTGAGGAGCTAAAACAAAATTCAGGCCTCTGAGAAAGTTTGAAATTTCACACTGTTCGGAGGTCATTTTGTTTTTTTTGCCACGGCTCCTTGAATGTCCAAACTTCACCAAATTTGGCACGGGCATCACGCACTCAAGCATCATGTACCACAAAAAAAGCGCCATGGGAGGGGCGCACCAGCCCCCTTGTGGGCTGGTCTTTCCCCTCATTTGGCCCATAAGGCCCATATCTTGCCGCGGGGTGCCCGGAACCCCTTCCGGTGACCCAATTTCTTCCCGGTACGTCCCGAAACACTTTTGGTGTCCAAATATCATAGTCCTATATATCAATCTTTACCTCTCGACCATTTCGAGACTCCTCGTCATGTCCGTGATCTCATCCGGGACTCCGAACAAGATTCGGTCACTAAATCATATTACTCATATAACACTATATCGTCAACGAACGTTAAGCGTGCGGACCCTACGGGTTCGAGAACTATGTAGACATGACCGAGACACCTCTCCGGTCAATAAACAATACCATAACCTGGATGCCCATATTGGCTCCTACATATTCTACGAAGATCTTTATCGGTCGAACCGTTATGACAACATACGTAATTCTCTTTGTCTATCGGTATGTTACTTGCCCGAGATTCGATCGTCGGTATCTTCATACCTAGTTCAATCTCGTTACCGGCAAGTCTCTTTACTCGTTCCGTAATACATCATCCTATAACTAACTCATTAGTCACTTTGCTTGCAAGGCTTCTTATGATGTGTATTATCGAGAGGGCCCAGAGATACCTCTCCGATACTCGGAGTGACAAATCCTAATCTCGATCTATTCCAACTCAACAAACACCTTCGGAAATACCTGTAGAGCATCTCTATGATCACCCAGTTACGTTGTGTCATTTGATAGCACACAAGGTATTATCGGATTTCTTTAGCTCTTGGGTATACGAGGATGGTCATCTAGCCTGCCTTTCCTACCCAACCAGAGATTCTCTCCATTCCATCCTTGCCACCCAAGATCTATTCTCAGGGGTTTGCCACCGAAACCCTACCTTCCGAGATGCCGGAAAGGAAACCCTAACCTCTCCTGTTGCAAAGGAACCCCAATTTCCTTTGATCTGTTGACTCCGAAACTTTTCCCAGTGATCATCCCACATCTATAAACCCTGGAGATGCAAAAATATTGCCAAGTCATTTGCAATATTTTTCATTTATAATTAATTCTTTTTTCTGCCTGTTAAAGGCATTAAATCTAGGAAAATATCTATCCACCTCCAGAGTTCATGACAACTTGTGGAGATATTATTTGTGATCATATTGAGCTCCCATAAAAATATTGGCCATAATTAAATAAGGGAAATTCCATTCTCCTATTTAATGCCAATATTGCATTTTGGGCAGTTTCTAAAGGAACTACCATTTTGGTAGCCAGGAAAAATCCCAAATAAATTGTGGAGCTCCTCCTATCCATATCTTCACCATTTTCATCAAAATCCAAGCTCCATAGCTTAAAGTTTGAGCACAACATCCATTTGCAAATTCTGTTCAGATTTTCAGTTTGCAAAGGAAGTGCTTGAACCCTTGATCTATTTGAGCCGAAATTTTTCATGGTTGTTAACATTGACAAATCACTAATGGAAACCAAAAATCAGCTCAATTAATCTATCCATGCTTCCACAACAATTTTCTCAAGTTTCAGTCCGTTTGAAAGCTCTGTGAAGGAAGTACCACTTTGGTATATCCAAATGAGCTGAAACTTTTCTAGCATCTCCATACTCCCAATTAAACTCCCTCCACCAAAATTCAGCTCATTTCATCTCGCCATATGAGTGCAGCTTCAAGTTCCAGTTTCTGGACCAGATTTGGCAGTTGTGAAGGAAGTGCATTCAAATCTTGTCCAAATGCCTTCAAAATTTACCAGCATCTAGTCCTTCCTACCATATTACATTGTGACAAAGAGCCAGCTCCTATCCCTCATCCATTTCTTCAGTAGAGTCCACCCAAGTTTGCTGCTGGAATCACCTTCTGCTATTTTCTTCCACTCCAGAGCCTTCCCGTGCATTCCACCACACACATTATCTATTTGATGGGGAATGAACACTCCAGACATGATTTGAGCTCCTAATAGTGCCTAGTCCACGTGGTGCTGGTGGTGACCGCATGAGACCAAGCCAAAACAGGGCTCTGCTCAATCTCCGGTCGATTCCCTCCCCTGTGCTCTCGCCGTCGCCTTCTGCCGACGTCTGCGGCGACGTACGGCTCCCCCTCCGTCCCCAGCTGGCCTTGGAGCCGCGCTCGTTGGCCGGGTGTGCCGACAGCGGGTGTTCCGCTCGGGCACCGCCACGGCGTCGAGCTCGCGGAGCTTCGGCTACCGTCTAGAGCTCCTCCCCGTGGCTATTTATGCACCCCCGAGTCCCTCCTCCTCTCCATCAGCAGCCCTAGCCCCTCCCAGCTCTCCCTCCTCGAGCTCCCCGAGCTCTCAGCTCCCTCCCATGGCCGCGAGCCACCACCCAATCCCCTCTGCCAACTTCGGCCCTGCGGTCCTCCCTCTCCTCTCCGTCCGCTTCCCTGGCTGCTGTAGGACCCCGTGAAGCTGCTGCCGTCCTCGGCACCTTCGGTGAAGTGCCGCCGGAGTGGCTGCTTTGGTGGCCGTGGCCGCCTCCCTACCGGGCGTGGGCAGCTTGCCTCCTGGCCCCTTGAGCTCCCTGGCGACCACCCGCAGGTGCGGGACGGCGCCACGAGGCCGTCCGGCTCGTCGGAAGGCGCAGCCGTGCGGGGGAGCACCGGTGAGGCCCGAGCCACCGCGGCTTTCCCCTGTTTCTGTTGGGGCCAGCGATGACCAGAGGAGAAGATAGGAGAGAGAGAGAGAGAGAAGAAGTCAACATGGGCCCGGCCAGTCAGTGCCCTGGCTCCTCCCTCAATTTTTTTAAAGGAACAAAGGTGCAGGAGGGCCGCCCTAGATGAACAGCAACAGCAGTTGCGTGGCTCAGCTGGCGCCCGAGCTCTAGCCACTTTCGGCCCGAGCCAGCCCAAATGCACAGTCCCCTTTATTCATTTCCCAGGAAAAAAAACTACTGAGGGCCTCTATGTAATTATTTATATTACAAATTGGTCCCTGGCAGTCAGGTCTCCATAACTTTTGCTCATAGCTCCGATTCAGGTGAATCCAGTGCCCACGTCTTCGTCTCGTCGAGCCCGTTCTGATGAGGTCACTTTCATAATGTTTTCACACTATGAAAATGACCATTTTGTCCTTGCCTTCTATCCGCCCCATCCGAGAGGGAACTTTTCCGGCGAATTCTTCCACGGCTTCACCGCACTTCTTCCCGGAATATTCTTCGACCCAGGCAAGCCGACCATCTAATATATGCCCTAAAGCATTGCTCTATGATATTTCTTGCATGTTTAAATTAATATGCTTGTGCTTGTCTGTGTAGTAGTGAGCTGTATGTGACTCTGACGAAGCCTTGCTTGCAATCTCTTCGGTGACGGCACCACACCTGTGTTCTGAGCTGTTTTTGGCCGTTTGGGGTGGATGCCGACTTTTATTTCTCTTGTCAGCAACAGTCCGTGTTCTGAGCTGCTTTTCGGCCATCGCGGGCAGCTGTTGAATTTCTTTCCGTAGCAGTGACCCTATGCTCTGAGCTGTTTTTCGGCCGTCTTAGGGAGCTGCTACATTCTTCTTATCAACACCGTCTCATGCTCTGAGCTGCTTTCCAGCCGTCTTGAGCCGGGGTTAAGTTATTCCAGTAACTGTCCCAGATCTGAGTTGTAAAGACCGTTCTGGCGGCTACTGGTTTATTTGCCGGCTTCATACAAGGGTTCAGACGGTCGTTACCCTATAGCTACAACTTGTAAAGTAGTAAGCCCACCATTTAAATACTGATTCACTAATGACTTGTCGTGATATCATATGGAGATAGGTTGTTATGATCATGCATAGCTATTGCCATCTCAGGTTATTGTGATAAACAACCATGCTTGCTAAATACTGGCTAAAGCTAAACCTAGTCGGTTGATCCAGAGTCACCTATCCGCACTTATCCGTGCAACCACATTTGTCGGTATGGGACGGCCTTGACTTGGTCTAATCGCGTGCTCTTTTATCGGTACCGCCAACTAGGGAAGGTTATGCGTGCGCGCTACCCTGGCCCGGTAGGCGGCGATAACCTTGTGAGCCCAGTTGATTGTTTAACCCGGGAGTCCCCATTTTGGACAATTTAGTTTGGCCACGACGATGGCAAGTGTCACGAGGTGACACAGGGGCCACCCAGGGCAGGACTCCGGGGGAGGATGATTGCCGGTAGTACGGTGGAGGAGTCACGAGTTAGGCAGGTTTCGTTGGAGCAACGCTGGTCCACCCGAATGGGATCACGAGGTCAGGTGCTCCATGGTGTGGGTAAAGTGCACAACCTCTGCAGAGTGTAAAATCTATTCGAATAGTCGCGTGCACGGTATTGGATAGTCCGTCCAGACCTCTCTAGGTGGTCAACCGTAACAGTAATAATAATGATGGAAGAACTCGTCTTATGGCCTGAAGTACTCAGTGGATCGTGAATGTTCTGAGGGTTGTGAGGCAACCCGGAAGAGAGTAAGTTGGATCTGGTTAAGGTTTGGATGGGATCCTGAGAATCTTCGGAGGAGGGATTATTTACTTGCCATGCTTTACTTTACTTTAGTATCACACTGGATACTCCTGTTATGACATGATAATTAATATTGCTAGCTAGCTATGCCATGCCATGATAATTAATATTGCTCTAATAACTAATGCATGCTTGAATGCCATGGATTGATTTGCTTGGTGTATATGTTAGTTTGGTTTGCTTGCGAGTACATTCAAAAGTACTCAGCGGCCTTCAATGTGGCCATGTTCACATAAAGATCCGTCGTCCGTCGTCTAGGAGCTGGAGTGTTCGTGGTCTAGAAGAGTAACCCAGTCAGATCCCTGTGGATTGGAGCCGCACCAGGATCATGCTGCCTTAGATAGAGCTTTTACGCTGCCATCACTCTTGTAAAATATCATGTAAGACTTATATATCCATTAATAGAAATGCCTGTGTTTGTGATACTTGTTGTAAACACGCATGCCAGAGTGATTTCCTGGGCTGGTATGCGTGCCGACCTTCTGGCTACAGTGGTAATCAGGCGGGGTGCCACAACGGATGGTATCAGAGCAGCTAGGCTGACTATAGGTTACCCTAGCCAGACTTCATTGTCTTGTGCTCAGTAGAAAGTCCAGATGGATTTTAGCCATCTTTGCCAAGCAGGCACGGCTACTATTGATCATAATGCAACCCCATAGGTTTTTGGCTCCATCAGACCCCAACTCTCGTGGCCTTTGCCTCCGGTACGAAATGCTCGCACCAGGCAATGACCCGTAAGCCCTGAACCCCTAGGCAAACCATATATCCTTACCCTGCTTGCTAGCCATGGCATTTCTCTCCTTAACTCTAGTTTCCTTTGGGAAACGCCTATAAATTCTATCTTTTCCCCGACCACCCTAGAATCGCACGCCCATAGCCATCGTGAGTCGAGTTGGATGCTCCCTAAGGAAGTAGTAGGAGCTTGACACCAGTGCTACCAGGAGCATTGTGTGGTTTCGCTTCTAAATACTTAGAGGTACATCGAGTGAGCTAGGCTAGTTATACTAGTGGATCCACGGCCACGTGTGTAAGGTCCGCAAAATTTGAGTTTTATTTGCTTTTTGGTTTTCGCAGTTTTTGTTTCTCTTGTTGGTTCTGTCTCTTCTCTCCGACTGGATCCATCCGCAAGAGCTACCTAAGAAGACCAGCACACAACTTCGATAATACCCAATAATCCAAATTCAACAAGAATCAAGCCAAGCCAACTGCCTGGTATTTAGAATAGCAACATTGGATCTGTCAAGGACAAAGGATGGGTCAGAAGCAGAATCTGTGTGCAACAGACAAGGCTAGAGCATACCTGAGAGAGTTTGCCTCAGAATAGATCACATCTAAGGAGCAGTCAGATGAGCTACCAAGAAGGAACACCAGCAAGGACAAAATATTCCATCCACGACACAAGGACTATTTCAGTCAGTAAGGTGAACCTTGAGTCTTTTCTCAATGGACTCAAGAATCATTTATTACCCACCGAAGACATATTTCGAGAATGTGAATGTGCCAAGAACAGCAACAAAACTCCGGTACGTTGATACAAATTTCAAAGCAAATCTTGAAGTTCACCGGGGTATATACCAATCTCCGGGCACTGTGAACAAGGCTTGCAAGGAAAATGGATAAGATCACGGTTGCCAGAATCAAGGAGCACCTAACATGCTTGGAAGCTCAGCTGAACCAAATGGAATTATCCGTCAACTGTTTATTATCGGCAACACTTGGTTCGAAGACAAAGGGTATTCCGAATTAATTAACAACATGAGGTCTGCACCAGTCTTGCAACCCTTACAGCAACAACGATCATACCAGCAGAAGGACAAGCGGTGTGTGTGACCAATGGAAAATCTTTAGACAAGGTATGGCCTATACCAAGTTTTGGCTCCGCTATGGGTAAAATTACGGATACTTCGAAAGCCAGAATCGGCAATAAATCTGACTACGTACACATTGAAAGGCTTCCGGTATAAGGAACCCAGCCTTCCTCTGCAAGTTACCGAGAAGAGCTGATGACACCAGACTGCCAATCTTCCTCGGTACGCCACTTGGTGAGAAAATCTTCTGGGGTACAGCACTCCCATCTTCCACAGCGTGCTACCGCGGAAAACTTTCGGCGTAAGGCACCTGAGCTTTGACAGCAAGATACATGACGGAAAAGCTTTTGGGATACGATACCCAGCCGTTTTCAGCATGCTACCCTGGCAGAAGCTTCGAGCATAAGGGACTCAGTCTTCTTCAACGCACCATTGTGCCCACGATAATCTTGTCAAAAGCACAAACTAGTCTGGACGCACATCCGCCTCAGAACTCACTGGTTATGAAAGGATTTATCCTACCCCTGCATATGTTGTGAGCATGCAGTCCAATGGATTAGTTTATGCGAGCAACTCGTCAGGAATGACTGTGTTCAGAGAAACATTGGCCCCATATTGAAAAGAAGAATTTGAGCACAACAACCCCTACGAGATATGCAAGAGTAACTTGTGAGAACAAGCCCGACAAACCGGGAAAACAATCAAGGAGCCATGTTGGCAAGTCATTACAGGTCCATCAAAGGAATCCTCATGAACCAAGAAGTTGTGGACAAACAATCTCTATGGCGGTCAACAAGACACAACTTCATGGACGGAGTGACATTGATAATCCTCGTCAAACTCTTGCATATACGGCCACAACAATGCAGCCAGCATGTCATACCCATCACGAATATGGGCCATCAACCAAGATCAGAGGCTATGCTTCGAAAGATATACTAGATGATAGTGATACTATGTTCAGCTCAGTGGTCATAGCAAGGACTACAGAGGCTATATATATGACAGAGCCCTCTCCACGAGCTGCAGAGTTGAAACAGGACATTCAGATAGAATGGCTCAAAGCACATCAGCATCAACAACTCGTAGACGTCAGGATGTCATTGGAATAAGAGATTACTGTCTATGATTACTTTGTTATAATACCTGGCATTTCTGTTGGCGATATAGCAACAATAGCTCGGCCATGTTGTTCCTTAAATTGTGGATCACCTAAGGACAAAGTCAGAATGCCGAAGATAAGAGGAAATTTCAGTACGGAACCCACAGCCGGACTAAGCATTCTGACATGGCGAAAAGAAAGTCACCCCTAGACACTCGAGGCCATACGAGCACATGAGCCTTGTACTAGGAAAGGATGTCTTACCCATGACAGTCAGGGTACGAAGCATTGCAATAAAACCCGAAGCAGTTACTTCCAGGCCATGGAAACAGAGCTGTTTGTTGATTTTACCCGCTGCCCCACCCAGCAACACCACTGCCAGGACAAGAGGTACACCTGACAGGAAAGAGAAGGATTCAAGGAAACTTTTAGCAGAGACAACGCATGGCCCATCAGAAGAGGCAGTTAAAAGGATAGTGAACCCAACAAAGACAAGACAAATGATGGACCCAAGTCGCACACAGGTAAGTCCCCCATCACCGGGAGGTATGCCCGGAAATCTCGAGGATGAGATTTTCTTAAGGGGGGTAGGTTTGTAACACCCTGGTTTTCGATCCTGTTTTTTTCCTTTGCAGGATTTGACTCCCGTCTTTTTTTCTCAGTGTTATCGGATTTCTTTAGCTCTTGGGTATACGAAGATGGTCATCTAGCCTGCCTTTCCTGTCCAACCAGAGATTCTCTCCATTCTAGCCTTGCCACCCAACATCTATTCTCAAGGGTTTGCCACCGAAACCCTACCTTCCGAGATGCCGGAAGGGAAACCCTAACCTCTTCCGTTGCCAAGGAACCCCAATTTCCTTTGATCTGTTGACTCCAAAACTTTTCCCAGTGATCATCCCACAACTATAAACCCTGGATATGCAAAAATATTGCCAAGTCATTTGCAATATTTTTCATTTATAATTAATTCCTTTTTCTGCCAGTTAAAGGCATTAAATCCATGAAAATATCTATCCACCTCCAAAGTTCATGAAAACTTGTGGAGATATTATTTGTGATCAAATTGAGCTCCCATAAAAATATTGTCCATAATTAAATAAGGGAAATTGCATTCTCCTATTTAATGCCAATATTGCATTTTGGGCAGTTTCTAAAGGAACTACCATTTTGGTAGCCCGGAAAAATCCCAAATAAATTTTGGAGCTCCTCCTATCCATATCTTCACCATTTCCATCAAAATCCAAGCTCCATAGCTTAAAGTTTGAGCACATCATCCATTTGCAAATTCTGTTCAGATTTTCAGTTTGCAAAGGAAGTGCTTGAACCCTTGATCTATTTGAGCTGAAATTTTTCATGGTTGTAAACATTGACAAATCACTCATGGAAACCAAAAATCAGCTCAATTAATCTATCCATACTTCCACAACAATTTTCTCAAGTTTCAGTCCATTTGAAAGCTCTGTGAAGGAAGTACCACTTTGGTATATCCAAATGAGCTAAAACTTTTGTAGCATATCCATACTCCCAATTGAACTCCCTCCACCAAAATTCAGCTCATTTCATAAAGCCATATGTGTGCAGCTTCAAGTTCCAGTTTCTGGACCAGATTTGGCAGTTGTGAAGGAAGTGCATTCAAATATTGTCCAAATGCCTTCAAAATTAACCAGCATCTAGTCCTTCCTACCATATTACATTGTGACAAAGAGCCAGCTCCTATTCCTCATCCATTTCTTCAGTAGAGTCCACCCAAGTTTGCTGCTGGAATCATCTTCTGCTAGGTTCTTCCACTCCGGAGCCTTCCCGTGCATTCCAGCCACACACATTATCTATTTGAGGGGGGATGAAAACTCCAGACATGATTTGAGATCCTAATAGTGCCTAGTCCACGTGGTGCTGGTGGTGACCGCGTGAGACCTAGCAAAAACCGGGCTCTGCTTTGTCTCCGGTTGATTCCCTCCCCTGTGCTCTCGCCGTCGCCTTCTGCCGACGTCTGCGGCGACGTACGGCTCCCCCTCCGTCCCCAGCTGGCCTTGGAGCAGCGCTCGTTGGCCGGGTGTGCCGACAGCGGGTGCTCCGCTCGGGCACCACCACGGCGTCGAGCTCGCGGAGCTTCGGCTGCCATCTAGAGCTCCTCCCCGCGACTATTTAAGAACCCCCGAGTCCCTCCTACTCTCCATCAGCAGCCCTAGCCCCTCCCAGCTCTCCCTCCTCGAGCTCCAAGAGCTCTCTGCTCCCTCCCATGGCCGCGAGCCGCCACCCAATCCCCTCTGCCAACTTCGGCCCTGCGGTCCTCCCTCTCCTCTCCATCCGCTTCCCTGGCTGTTGCAGGACCCCCCGAAGCTGCTGCCGTCCCCGGCACCTCCGGTGAAGTGCCGCCGGAGTGGCCGCTTCAGTGGCCGTGGCCGCCTCCCTGCCAGCCGTGGGCATCTTGCCTCCAGGACCCTCGAGTTCCCCGGCGACATCCCGCGTGTGCGGGACGGCGCCACGAGGCCGTCCGGCTCGTCGGAAGGCGCAGCCGTGCGGGGGAGCACCGGCGAGGCCCGAGCCACCGCGGCTTTGCCCTGTTTCTGTCGGGGCTCGCGACGACCAGAGGAGAAGATAGGAGAGAGAGAGAGAGAGAGAGAGAAGAAGTCAACATGGGCCCGGCAAGTCAGTGCCCCGGCTCGTCCCTCCATTTTTTTAAAGGAACGAAGGTGCAGGTGGGCCGGCCCAGATGAACAGCAACAGCAGCTGCGTGGCTCGGCTGGCGCCCGAGCTCTCGCCACTTTCGGCCCGAGCCGGCCCAAATGCACAGTCCCCTTTATTCATTTCCCAGGAAAAAAAACTATTGAGGGCCTCTATGTAATTATTTATATTACAAATTGGTCCCTGGCAGTCAGGTCTCCATAACTTTTGCTCATAGCTCCGATTCAGGTGAATCCAGTGCCCACGTCTTCGTCTCATCGAGCCCGTTCCGATGAGGTCACTTTCATAATGTTTTCACACTGTGAAAATGACCATTTTGCCCTTGCCTTCTAGCAGCCCCCTCCGAGAGGGAACTTTCTTCGGTGACGGCACCACGCCTGAGTAGTGAGCTGTATGTGACTCTGACGAACCCTTGCTTGCACTTTCTTCAGTGACGGCACCACGCCTGTGTTTTGAGCTGTTTCCGGCCGTCCGGGGTGGATGCCGACTTTTATTTCTCTTGTCAGCAACTGTCCGTGTTCTTAGCTGCTTTTCGGCCGTCGCGGGCAGCTGTTGAATTTCTTTCCGTAGCAGTGACCCTATGCTCTGAGCTGTTTCTCGGCCGTCTAGGGAGCTGCTACATTCTTCTTATCAACACCGTCTCAGTCTCTGAGCTGCTTTCTAGCCGTATTGAGTCGGGGTTGATTTATTCCAGTAATTGTCCCAGATCTGAGTTGTAAAGACCGTTCTGGCGGCTACTGGTTTATTTGCCAGTTTCATACAAGGGTTCAGACGGTCGTTACCCTACAGCTACAACTTGTAAAGTAGTAAGGCCGCCATTTAAATACTGATTCACTAATGACTTGTCGTGATATCATATGGAGATAGGTTGTTATGATCATGCATAGCTAATGCCATCTCAGGTTATTGTGATAAACAACCATGCTTGCTAAATACTGGCTAAAGCTAAACCTAGTCGGTTGATCCAGAGTCACATGTCCGGACTTATCCGTGCAACCACATTTGCCGGTATGGGATGGCCTTGACTTTGTCTGATCGCGTGCTCTTTTATCGGTACCGCCAACTATGGAAGGTTATGCGCGCGCGCTACCCTGGGCCAGTAGGCGGCGATAACCTTGTGAGCCCAGTTGATTGTTTAACCCGGGAGTCTCCGTTTGGGACAGTTTAGTTTGGCCACGACGGTGGCAGGTGTCACTAGGTGACACAGGGGCCACCCAGGGCAGGACTTCGGGGGAGGATGATTGCCGGTGGTACGGTGGAGGAGTCACGGGTTAGGCAGGTTTCGTTGGAGCAACGCTGGTCCACCCGAATGGGATCACGAGGTCAGGTGCTCCATGGTGTGGGTAAAGTGCGCAACCTCTGCAGAGTGTAAAATCTATTCGACTAGCCGCTTCCACGGTATTGGACAGTCCGTCCAGACCTCTCTAGATGGTCAACCGTAATAGTAATAATAATGATGGAAGAACTCGTCTTATGGCCTGAAGTACTCAGTGGATCGTGAATGTTCTGAGGGTTGTGAGGCAACCCGGAAGAGAGTAAGTTAGATCTGGTTAAGGTTTGGATGGGATCCTGAGAATGTTCGGAGGAGGGATTATTTACTTGCCATGCTTTACTTTACTTTAGTATCACACTGGATACTCTTGTTATGGCATGATAATTAATATTGCTAGCTAGTTATGCCATGCCATGATAATTAATATTGCTAGCTAGTTATGCCATGCCATGATAATTAATGTTGCTCTAATAACTAATGCATGTTTGAATGCCATGGATTGCTTTGCTTGGTGTATATGTCAGTTTGGTTTGCTTGCGAGTACATTCAAAAGTACTCAGCGGCCTTCAATGTGGCCAGGTTCACATAAGGATTCGTCGTCCGTCGTCGAGGAGCCGGAGTGTTCGTGGATTGGAGCATCACAAGGATCATGCTGCCTTAGATAGAGCTTTTCCGCTGCCATCACTCTTGTAAAATATCATGTAAGACTTATATATCCGCTAATAGAAATGCCTGTGTTCATGATACTTGTTGTAAACACGCATGCCAGAGTGATTTCCTGGGCTGGTATGCGTGGCGACCGTCTGGCTACTGTGGTAATCAGGCGGGGCGCCACATCCTCCGGTATCCGGGAGTTGCATAATCTCATAGTCGAAGGAATATGCATTTGACATGAAGAAAGCAATAGCAATAAACTGAACGATCATTATGCTAAGCTAACGGATGGGTCTTGTCCATCACATCATTCTCCTAATGATGTGATCCCGTTAACAAATAACAACACATGTCTATGGTTAGGTAACCTTAACCATATTTTATCAACAAGCTAGTCTGGTAGAGGCTTACTAGGGACACGGTATTTGTTTATGTATTCACACATGTATTTAAGTTTCAGATCAATACAATTCTAGCATGAATAATAAACCTTTATCATGAATAAGGAAATATAATTTTTTTTACAACTTTATTATTGCCTCTAGGGCATATTTTACCTGTGTTCACACTTAAAGTCCAGATGGTGCAGAGAGAATCTCGATCTATGGATGGGCTATTTTGCTATAAGATGTAGAGGGTACCTCGGTCTCACAGTATTTGGACGTACTGCCTATACAGAATGAACACATCTCATCTGTTTGGCATGAGCATGAAATATTTCATTGTGCACTTTTTCACATGATTATGTTATTTACCTCATTTTTATGTATTGGAGAGATGCACTTGGTGAACCTATGAACCCCGATCTAGATTTTAGTATAAGAATTAACTTCCAACAACTTTTACACGCACTTTTATTTTCAGTTTTGTTTTATTCCAAAAATATAAAAATATTATCTACCACATTATCTTTTAATTACCTTGTGCAAATAGCAAGACTAGCAAGATTGACACCCTTGTTAGCTCTGTTGGGGACACAACCACACAAGTGAAGTTTTATTTGTGTTGCAGAATCTCACCCTGTTGCAGAATACCGTTGCCTCCATGGATTGATACATTAGTTTCTCACAGAGGGAAACTTGCTACGTGTTGCAAACTCCTCCACTTGGGAGCCCAGCAACTTGCCATCGGGCATCAGGCATGGACAAGGTCTTCTCTCCCATGTCGATGTAGTAGAAGCCGAGGTCGGCCGTGTGTCCAAGGAAATCAAGTGCATAAGGCCGCGACCTCTCGGTGCACTCAGCAGCCGAGTGTCTACCATCCCCATAGATGAAACTCCTCGACGGAGCCAGACATTCGTTCCTGACGTGTCCGGACTCCCTGCAGTTGAAGCACGAGCGCTCCCCACCTGACTTCCAATGAGTCTAGGGTGCTTCATGTTCCATCTGAACCGGTGCACGCTCAAGGAGCGACTCAGACGCTGCAGAAGGGAAGGAGCCCCACTATAGCCCCCTCCGGTGGATGAACGGGAACACCACGAGGGTCTTGCGCCTATTCCCATCACGACAGTACAAGGGGAGTATCACGCGGGGAAAAGTTGGTGCAGAGGAGGGGAGGGAGACCGGCTAGCATGGCATGATGCCTTACCGCCATCCCAAGCCGAGCGGCTATCGATGCGGGGTCCACAGCCATTGCAAACTTCCTGGTCATCCCTACCACCGCGGCCTCCTACTGTTGGCACAATTCCACCTCCCTACGGTGGCTCTCCGATGACGTTTGCTGGCGAGCCGGGGAGCGATGAAAGGGGCTTGAGAGAGAGCGGCATGAGTCGGGGTACTGCGGTGGCGAGCAATCCGAGCCACAGGCTGGGAGGCACGATGGTTCGCCGGCGTCCATATGGTGCTTTGGCCGAGCGGCACCATCGCCAGGCTCCCGAGCCATCGTGGCTTCGGCGTTGGCGAGGAGAAGATTGGGAGGCGGTGGGATGGGACGAAGAGAGCGGGCGGATCGGTGATGGATGCTATGTCCCAAGCAGAAGCAAGGAACCGTATTCACGTGTTACGTGACCCCTGTCGGATCCACTTCCAACAGTTGTGGTTCGTCTGGGCAGTCAACTCACCATCGGACCGGGCCAGAAGGGACCCCTAGCCCCAGGCCCATCAGGGCCAATAGATGGTGTGCTCACGCATGTCCTGGCTGAGCCTGGCCAAAATAGGCCAGCCCGCTATCTGAGCCACCGCTGACCCAGACAAAGGCCTAGCTCGATTCGGCCCAGCACGACTCGACCAATCCACCGAGTGATCTAGCAAGGGAGGGCGAAACCCTAGGGAGGGGGTTGCCGGCGGCTGCGGCGCCACCCCGCGCGCCACCACAGCCACCAGGGGCGGCGGCGCCACTCCACGAGACCAGGGACCAGAGCTACGCTCCAGCCCGCTTTCCCCTCCCGACAGGTTGTCGACACTCCTCCACTAAAACCCACAAACCACACTACTTCTAAAGCATTTGGAATGAGCTAAACTTGCAGTGAGAGATGAAAGGATGAAGTTGCTAACCTTTTCAGAACACTTGGAAAGTTGGTGCACCGCCAAACCTAGACAAATTTTGGGAAAAATGGAGCTTGGAGGAAGAACAGAGGAGAAAGCTTAAGTGTGGCTCCGGCATTTCATCGAACACCTCATGTGCATATATAGGCAAAACACAGAGTAGCCCACACCTCCACCCTTCCATGGCCAAAAAACAAAGGAGATGGGGGGGGGGGCATGACTATATATAGGCAAAACTTTAGTCCCGGTTTGTGTCTAAAACCGGAACTAATGGCCCACCCTTTAGTCCCAGTTCCAGACACCAACCGAGACTAAAGGGCAGCAACCTCTTTAGTCCCGGTTGGTGGCTAGAACCGGGACTAAAGGTCCCAGCCGAACCGGGGCTGATGCCTACTGAGGCCCGGCCGGCGTCCTAGCCTCTCGAACTGGGACTGATGCTCCCATTAGTCCCGGTTCTTAACACGACCCGGACTAATGCTCTGATCTGGCCAGGACCAAAACCCTGTTTTCTACTAGTGTAAACTTTCTCACCATGTTATGACACCCCACATGAGCCTTTGAGATTTTCAGGCATTATTTTATATGTGGGCCCTAGGCCCATCTATAATTCAACAAGACTTTGAGGATGGCAGCACGGTCTTCATGCTCGACCGCTCCGTCTCCTTTTTCTTTGTCAACGCCTACGAGTCCAGCTGCAGGGGCTGTAACCCCGATGTCGAGCCTTCCGTCATCCTCATCCCCTGCTACCATGCCGCTACAGTCCGACACACCGATGCCAAACCCCATATCGCTGGGTGCCGACGGGCGAACTCAGAGTACGCTATGAGAGCATCTCCAATAGATGATGCAGATGCAAAAATACCTAACATTTGCATCTTCAGAGGCCAAAAAACTGTCTCCAACAGATGATGTAGATACAAATTTTTTTACATCTCCGGGATAAGATACAACACTTCGAGTTGCAAATTTACATCTCTGGGTGCAGGAGATGTAAAACCCGTAGTCGCGCGCCAACCGCCAACGGCCGTTCATTCCACTTCCGCGCCCCAAATCTTCATCCTCCCGCTCGGCCACCGCCGCCCTGCCGCGGATCCACCTCCGCCTCGCCCCCCGCCGTAGATTCCGCCCCACAACGCCCGCCGCCCGCCGTCGTATGGCTCGGATCGGGCCGCCGCCGCTCCGCTCCACCCCGACACCGGCTGGCCGCCCCCTGCTCCGTCGCCGCCCCGTTCCGCCCCGAACCCGTCCGCCCGCCGCCGCCGCGTCTCTCCGGTGTTTTTGTCATGGCGCCGAAGAAGACCCCGAAGGGCAAGTCCGGGTTCTTCGGCGTGAGGGCTTCGCCCTCCGGCAACTTTGTGGTGGAGTTCTCTGACGCCGGCCGCCGCTGGTGGCTTGGCACGTACCCCACCGCCCACAAGGCCGCGAGTGCCTACGACGTGGCGGTGTGGCGTGCCGAAAGGCCTAAGGAGCACCTCAACTTCCCGGAGATCGAGAGCCGGGCAGATGCGGAGATGCTTGTGCCGCAGGGCATTCGGATGCAGGAGATAACGATGATGAAGGCGAACAAGAAGCTGGCGGTTGTCATCGGTCCCGGCGAGAGCGACGAGGCGGCGATGGCGAGGTTTGCCCGGGAGCATCCGGAGTACGTCCAGGCTAAGCTGGAGCACTACTGGAAGCTGGCCCTTCGACGGTGATCCCTATCAAGTCGTCGTCGGTGGACTGGGGTGACTCTGATGAGGAGGATGAGGGGTGCAATGACCCGGACAAGGACGAGTTCTGGGAGCAGTTCCGCAGCTCCGACGATGAGGAGTAGTTTTATCTAGTAGTTCGAATAAGTACTAGTTGAATTTATGTATGAAACTATGTTGAATTTCATGTTTGAACTATGTTGAAATGAAGTAGTAGTTGGTCATTTTCAGATTTTTACATCTCCATTTGCATCATCTGTTGGACTTGCTGTTTTACATCTCCAAAATACATCATCTGTTGGAGTTGAGACTTTTTTGGAGATGCAAAAAGTATTATTTGGAGATGTAAATTTTTGCATCTCCTGTTTACATCTCCAAAATTTGCATCATCAATTGGAGATGCTTTGAGGATGGGCCAACTTTCTGTTGATCGTAATAGTAAAGCTAAGCTTGAGTTGCGACTTGTCAAAGGAAAGAGACGGGACCAAAGGTGGCAGTACTAGCGGTCAATTTCTCCCGCACCCTCTCCTGGTCGAACAACATCCTCTCCCTTTGCACATCCTAGACGAGCTTGTACCTCTCTTCCTTCTTCTCATCCTTGGTGGAAAAAATGTCCGTCCATGTGGCAGAGATTTTGCTTGATACGCCGTCACGCGCGGCTCTCTCCTTCTCCCACTTCTTTCCCATCACATGCCGGTTCCTTTTTGGTACGGTCCCTTCTCCGTCCGCCCCTCCACTTGGCTCATCATCGTCATCCAATCCAATAGATTGATGGGAGCTTGAGTCAATCTTGTTCTTCATCTTCTTGGTGGGGTTCCTGAGCTCATCATAGGGGTTTTGCCACTTCGTTTTTCCATTCTATTCCAACCAACAATGGCACATAGTGAATGAAATTTTCTCAATTTGTTGGTACAAAGTGGCGGCCAACCCCATCTAGCAAACATGAATCACTCAAGACAATGCAAGAAATAAAACAAGCAATACAAATGATGACAATGTGAAGCAAGTCAAACTTACATGGCTTTGGATTCCAATGCAACTTTTTGGTTCCGGCCAACCACTTGCGCATAGAAACCACAAAACTTGTTTATGTACTCTTGGATGGTGGCCCATCTATGTTGGAGAGAGCCCTCACTGTGGGTGGTATGGATAGCAACTGGATCCACATAGTGGTTGTGTTTCTTGGTAATGTTTGTGGATTTTTTGCCAATACTTTGTGCCCTTTTGCTTGGTTCAAATAGGATCCATGCTTGTGGCCAACCAAGCTACACACAACAACACATCTTCATGAGTTGTGAATGCCGGTCCTCTTGTCTTTGGTGACTTCTTTTTTGTGTCTGATGTTTGCCCAACATCGAGCAAAGGGGAATTGGTATCACCCTAGTCATAATGTGGAGCCTCTTGACCATCATTTATCATGTTCATCATGAATGTGTCCTAAAAGATGCATAACAATAAAACAATCATCCCAATATTGATCCAAAAATGCATATGGGGCAGGAAAATACCTGCGCATCTAGGTCCAGAACTTCATCGAACAGGACATGGGCATACCCGGCGCCAGCGATTCCCGACGTTGTCTGCGACCGTTGGAGTTGCGGTGACTCATACACCGTGTCCTCGCCGTCGTCCTCTTCCATCTACATCCAGCCATCGAGGATGCCCGGCCATTGCGAGGCCGGAACAATGTCGGGTGAGGCCGTGGCCGAGGGCGGCTACTTTCTCGCCGGCAGGGCGGACGGCGCAAATGCGGGCTTCAGAGCAGACACGGAGAAGTCCATGTCGACGATCTCCTTCGACGCAACTTCCTTCTCCGACTGCTTCACGGGCGCGCCGCTCCCTTCGGGCGATTGTCCCCGCCTTGCTCACGACTGTCGGGACCCAACGGAATCCGCCGAGCCATCGTCCATGGTTCAATCCATGGTGGTGGTGGTGGGGGGGGGGGGGGGTGTATTGGGCGTCGACATCTAGGACGGCGGACGAGGATGGCGGCTCGGAGGCGGGAAAGGGAGGACGGACGCGGGAGGGAGTGCGGTCGATTTGGTGGACTTGGTCAATTTGAAGGGATTTGGAGTAGGTCCGGCCTGTCGGATCCGATGTGGCGGTCACGTCCGGGGGCCCCAAATCCGCCCCACATATGAGCTGGGTTTGAGGAGTGCCAACAGTCCGAACATATGGCGGTCTTTGGGGGGTCCGGCTGGATGACATTTTTGGGTCCGAGTGGTGTCTGGACTGTCCGCCCTGGGAGATGGCGGCTCGGAGGCGGGAAAGTGGGGGTCTAGTTGTAGATGCTCAACAGAGACGTACATTGCCGACCTTGGAGATGGAGTCAGCGACGTCTGTCTCTGGAACCTTGAGGTTTTGAAGTCATCCCTGGTGTCCATGCATGATGCATGCATGGCTGGTGGAAACCGAACCATCTTGATGGTGGCCGCAGTATATATGGAGGAGGGTGTAAAACGGCTAGATTATATCATTTGCCCGGACATTTATCACGAGGCATGCATGCATGTCAACTCGTCCGAGTGAGAAAAGGTTGGAAGAGGACGGCGACGACGAAGTGTGCGGAACAAGTCAGAAGCTGACTTATCTCAGCGTGTAGGGGCAATAAATTCTCCATTAGCGTGATCCTCGAAGGGTTAATCACAGGACAGCCTTGCAAGTAGTGAAGTAGAGGCACAAATTAGCATAAAACTGGAACTTAGAATGGTAATCTCCTAACATTCTGCAGTCTTCACCACATGAAGTCATGAACACAATGAACCCTAGAACTTACATTAAATGGCAGATGTTACTTCGTGTAAGGAAAAGCACAGCCATCTTTCTTTTGCCAACAATAGTAAAGCTAAGCTTGAGTTGCGACTTGTCAAAAGAAAGAGACGGGACCAAAGGTGGTGGGCCTATGGAAGTGAAAGGGCTGTACCGGCTAACAGAGAAAGAGAGCGGACTTTCATTAGGAGCTGATAGTTCATCGCGGGCCTGTCAATTGTGTCGTATGTAGTACTATAGCGATTTAAAGGGGGGAAATGCATGAATATATTCCTGTCGGCACCCCATGTGGCATGAGCCATGGCAAAGGCGACGGGGCGGAAGGAGCAGCGAGACCACGCGGCATCGATTTTCTTGTCGAAAAAAAGGATAACACCCCCGCCTTCGCATCGATTTTGATGTACAACGCAGGGTGTTATCTCTCTTTTTGAAAAAATTGCTGCTCCTTCTGCCAACAACATTTAGCTGTGCCATCGATGAGTTAAGAATTTTTTTTCTTTGACATGTGCAAGATTAATAAGATTGTTATGCCATTGATCCCTCGATAATGGATATGTTTTGTTAGGGTTGGAATGCCATTTCCTTTGCAAAAAATCACCACTTATACATGACACTACGTTACAGTCAAGAAAAGAAGTAGGAGAAAAAAAATCGGTAGAATCGTTCTGACACCCATCACAATGCATGAGACATGGCGTCTTCTTGAAGAAAGTGTGTGTATCTACCATTTCAATATTCCTATTTAAAGAGAATCTAGCCGCTTTCAATCTTGGACTGGCCTCATTACTTTCCTGCCTTCAAAAGTCGTAGCGTCTCTTTCATTTCCGCTGCCCAACCCCAATCTTAGTACCAACAAAGGAGCATACGCCATAGCTAAGCGAAATGAAGTCAGTAGGCATGAAAAACGTACCCGGGCACGTCAGCGACAAGACGCCCGGCGGCAGCGGCAGTTGGCTGCAGGGGCAGTCTTCCAAGGCGCATCAGCATTCCTCCAAGGTTCTTCTTCTTCTTCTTCTTCTTCCTCCTCTTGTTGTTGTTGTTGTTGTAAGTCTGTCTTAAGGTCATCAGCTTTTTCACTCAGATTTCAGTATTCTTGTAGGTGATCCACATGATTCTTACGACCTAATCGTCCTATCCAATAATAACTTCTTGCTTGTATATCTCTCTCTGAAACCTAGCTTATAGGTCTGTGTTTTCCCTTCATTTTTAGCGGACAATTTACAAGGAAAAAAGTGCGACAAAGAAAGATGTCTCTGTAGAATCCTTGGGCCATCCTCATCACCAGTCCTCACTACCGGAGGGCGTGCTGTTTCTGCTCTACACTTTACCGGTCAGATCGATGAACATGATCCATTACTCACAGACCAATCATTGACGCACAGACAATTAATTTTCAGGTTATTGCAAGCTGCATCGGAGATGGCGATGGCTTCACTGCCTATGTCGACACGGCAGATCCAAGGGAGGCCGCAGAGGTGCCACAACAAGTGCGTGAAGCTCTAAGCGCGAGGGCTCACACAAGACGCCGCCAGAAAAAACGAAGAACAGATGCTCTTGCAAGCACCATCGAAGAAGCTGGATACAAGTATGCAGTTGAACGACCATTTGCTTTTCATTAATCATCAAGAACTTGTAGCGGGGACCCTAGATGTATTTTCAATCTCTCTGTGTATTTATTTTTGATGATTGATGACAACTCAACTAAAACTTCGCATTTGAGAATAAGAAGTTCTTTTTGGGTCCAGTGGCATAGATATAGCTCCCCCTAAATGTTGTACTGTTAAGAATTGCTTTTGAGTCAATAAAATCCACCCTTTGTCGGAAAAAAAAAGAATTGCTTTTGAATGCAAATGCACAAACTTTGGAAATTGTGGAGGGCTGCCTTATATCACCTTTTGAGATCCTTGCGTTGGTTAACCTTCAGGTACTAATGCAATGAATGCATATTAATAGTTTGGAAACTGATTAAAAACAATAAAATTCAAATCAATCCAATCATTCACCACGCACCCAGGCCCGGCAAATGACTAAACTAACATCCCTTAATCGATCTTGGGCGTTTAACTTTGTCTTGGTCATTTTGCTTTTCACAAGTATTGAATGCGGGTATCCATGTTATTTCAGGACTTCTTACATTTGCATGATATATTCCATAAAAAATCCATCAAGATCTATACCTTAAATAATCTCATTAAATTAATTAGTATACCTAATCTGTCTATCATCAATCATCAACACTGAAATGGGGTCCTAGATACTATACACTACATCACACACACACACATCAAGCGACCCATGGCTAACACGATTGATTTTCGCTTGTTTCAATTTTTGCACTAGATTGGAAGCATGCTTCTCATTAAGCATTTATGTGAGCTTGCAGGCTACTAAAAGGTTCAAACAACCAAGAGATTCTTGCAAGGAAATACAAAATTAGAATGAGGTATGTATTTCATTGCTTACATTTTCAAGAGGATAATGCTAACGCACTACTACATAGAATGTCTTAGGAGACGATTAAAGAAATGGCATTGCAATTGGTTCTAGCTACCGACCGTATCCAAAGGTCGTTGATAATAACTTGCATGGTGATAGTTGTGCAACCGTCTATAATACACTCAACAAAGCGGTTCAAACAAACGAATGAGTAATCTTAAGTTGTAAAACTCATTTTCAAAAGTGTATGTGATATATAATTTTGTAACTACCTACTATGTCATACATTTTATTCTAAAAATTCCAAACATCATATTTTAATTCTATTCTTAAGTTCTAAAATTAATTTTCAAAACAATTATTGAAAATTAGAAAACTAAAGCAACTCTAGGCATATATTACATTACAACATATTCTACATTAGAATGGTATTTGACTAACTTGGGAGTATATCTTAGTGATATTTTTTTAGTCCTTCTTATATTTTCAATTTGTATAATATATAATGGTTGTAGTTTGATCCTAGTTACTATCCCATTTATAAAAAAATCATAGTTAGTGTCCACCAGATGGAGGAGTAATTTTTTTGTGCGTGTGGATAATTCATGATACATTTGTATTTCTTCCAAGTGTGTTTAGGGTGCCTTATATCACCCATTGTTTTAATTTTACTGTGGATTGTGAGAAGATTGTGCATATATGAGGTTTTATGAATCGACAGGGGAATTGATGCACCGGAGCTGAAAATGGAGTTTGGGATGGAGTCTAGGAATGAGCTGGTGAATCTCATCGAGGGGAAATTTGTCATGATTCATGTGTATGGGAAGGACCAGTACGAGCGATACATTGGTGATATCTACTGTGATGGCATGTTTATCGAAGTAAAACAGAAAAAATACTAACATTGTGCTTCGTTTGATTGCATTTTGCATGGTTACGATAAGATTGATGATGATTAATGTCTACATTCTGTAGGAGCAAATGCTAAAGAGGGGCTTTGCATGGTACTGCAAAAATAATGACAAACGATGTGTACTTGGGCAAGTAAGAAATTGCCCCCTTAACACTCCGACTTGTATTTAGTTAAAACAAGTGTTATACAACACCTCCATTGCCAATCTTACTTGCTATCTAATGCCACGGGTGGCCAATTAAATTGCAATTGTATAGTTTGTATTTCAATTCTACTTAAAATATAACTAACTGCATGCAGTGGGAGGAGGAAGCAAGAGCTGCGCGCCAAGGCCTTTGGCTGTCGGATAATCCTAAGCAGCCATGGGTATGGAAGCGAGAGCACCCACGCAACGCGGGAAAACAAGATATTTTAGAGAAAATGCCCAGGAAGGCCCATCCAATATTGGAGGCTGAGGTAAAAGCAGTGTCCTCTAGCACTCTGGTACCTGAACATATGTACCAAAAACAAATCCTAGACCTAATGTCTTTATATGAATGTTGGCAATTTTTAGACGGATAATGAGATCTACGAAGCCCTATCAAGGATGATGGAGGCGAAAAATGCTGAGAAAAAAGCTAGGGAGTGGAAATGGGAATTTGAGAGTGTTGTAGCTGAAGACCATATGCTAAATGATCATCTTCGGAAGTCGAACAAGGCACTTCAAAATGAGAAAGAAGCATCTAAGCACATCCAACAAAGGGCCATTTGGGTTGGCAGGTCTATGCTTATTGTTGGTGATGTAGTGTTGTGCAGCAAATGGAAAACACCTCCAAAGAGGAATGGTGTTGCTCAGCTAATCAGATGTATCACTAAGTCAGGGCCAGGATTTAGTAATTGATAGATATGCTATGGCAGAAAAAATAGTGTTACCAGGGCATATGGTAACACAATTTATATGGATGCGGCGTTTTGGCTCCCGGGCTCAGATGAGCCCGGTTGTGAAGAGTAAATTCGTTAAAAACATCAAAAAAAAATCTGAATTTCTTGTGGTGCAAGATGCTTGAGTGCGTGATGCCCGTGCCAAATTTGGTGAAGTTTGGACATTTGAGGAGCTAAAACAAAATTCAGGCCTCTAACAAAGTTTGAAATTTCACACTGTTCGGAGGTCATTTTGTCTTTTTTGCCACGGCTCCTTGAATGTCCAAACTTCACCAAATTTGGCACGGGCATCACGCACTCAAGCATCTTGTACCACAAAAAAAGCGCCATGGGAGGGGCGCACCAGCCCCCTTGTGGGCTGGTCTGTCCCTTCCTTTGGCCCATAAGGCCCATATCTTGCCGGGGGGTGCCCGGAACCCCTTCCGGTGACCCGATTTCTTCCCGGTACGTCCCGAAACACTTCCGGTGTCCAAATATCATCGTCCTATATATCAATCTTTACCTCTCGACCATTTCGAGACTCCTTGTCATGTCCGTGATCTCATCCGGGACTCCGAACAACATTCGGTCACTAAATCATATAACTCATATAACACTATATTGTCAACGAACGTTAAGCGTGCGGACCCTACGGGTTCGACAACTATGTAGACATGACCGAGACACCTCTCCGGTCAATAACCAATAGCGGAACCTGGATGCCCATATTGGCTCCTACATATTCTACGAAGATCTTTATCGGTCGAACCGTTATGACAACATACGTAATTCCCTTTGTCTATCGGTATGTTACTTGCCCGAGATTCAATCGTCGGTATCTTTATACCTAGTTCAATCTCGTTACCGGCAAGTCTCTTTACTCGTTCCGTAATACATCATCCTATAACTAACTCATTAGTCACTTTGCTTGCAAGGCTTCTTATGATGTGTATTATCGAGAGGGCCCAGAGATACCTCTCCGATACTCGGAGTGACAAATCCTAATCTCGATCTATCCCAACTCAACAAACACCTTCGGAAATACCTGTAGAGCATCTTTATGATCACCCAGTTATGTTGTGACATTTGATAGCACACAAGGTATTCCTCTGTAACACCCTGGTTTTCGCTCCTATTTTTTTTTCCTTTGCGGGATTTGACTCCCGTCTTTTTTTCTCGGTGTTATCGGATTTCTTTAGCTCTTGGGTAGACGAAGATGGTCATCTAGCCTGCCTTTCCTCTCCAACCAGAGATTCTCTCCATTCCATCCTTGCCACCCAAGATCTATTCTCAGGGGTTTGCCACCGAAACCCTACCTTCCGAGATGCAGGAAGGGAAACCATAACCTCTTCTGTTGCCAAGGAACCCCAATTTCCTTTGATCTATTGACTCCGAAACTTTTCCCACTGATCATCCCACATCTATAAACCCTGGATATGCAAAAATATTGCCAAGTCATTTGCAATATTTTTCATTTATAATTAATTCCTTTTTCTGCCAGTTAAAGGCATTGAATCCATGAAAATATCTATCCACCTCCAAAGTTCATGAAAACTTGTGGAGATATTATTTGTGATGATATTGAGCTCCCATAAAAATATTGGCCATAATTAAATAAGGGAAATTGCATTCTCCTATTTAATGCCAATATTGCATTTTGGGCAGTTTCTAAAGGAACTACCATTTTGGTTGCCAGGAAATATCCCAACTAAATTGTGGAGCTCCTCCTATCCATATCTTCACCATTTCCATCAAAATCCAAGCTCCATAGCTTAAAGTTTGAGCACATCATCCATTTGCAAATTCTGTTCAGATTTTCAGTTTGCAAAGGAAGTGCTTGAACCCTTGATCTATTAGAGCTGAAATTTTTCATGGTTGTTAACATTGACAAATCACTCTTGGAAACCAAAAATCAGCTCAATTAATCTATCCATACTTCCACAACAATTTTCTCAAGTTTCAGTCCATTTGAAAGCTCTGTGAAGGAAGTACCACTTTGGTATATCCAAATGAGCTGAAACTTTTCTAGCATATCCATACTCCCAATTAAACTCCCTCCACCAAAATTCAGCTCATTTCATCAAGCCATATGAGTGCAGCTTCAAGTTCCAGTTTCTGGACCAGATTTGGCAGTTGTGAAGGAAGTGCATTCAAATCTTGTCCAAATGCCTTCAAAATTTACCAGCATCTAGTCCTTCCTACCATATTACATTGTCACAAAGAGCCAGCTCCTATCCCTCATCCATTTCTTCAGTAGAGTCCACCCATGTTTGCTGCTGGAATCATCTTCTGCTAGTTTCTTCCACTCCAGAGCCTTCCCGTGCATTCCAACCACACACATTATCTATTTGAGGGGGGATGAACACTCCAGACACGATTTGAGCTCGTAATAGTGCCTAGTCCACGTGGTGCCGGCGGTGACCGCGTGAGACCTAGCCAAAACCGGGCTCTGCTCAGTCTCCAGTCGATTCCCTCCCCTATGCTCTCGTCGTCGCCTTCTGCCGACGTCTGCGGCGACGTACGGCTCCCCCTCCGTCCCTAGTTGGCCTTGCAGCAGCGCTCGTTTGCAGGGTGTGCCGACAGCGGGTGCTCCGCTCGGGCACCGCCACGGCGTCGAGCTCGCGGAGCTTCGGCTACCGTCTAGAGCTCCTCCCCGCGGCTATTTAAGCACACCCGAGTCACTCCTACTCTCCATCAGCAGCCCTAGCCCCTCCCAGCTCTCCCTCCTCGAGCTCCAAGAGCTCTCTGCTCCCTCCCATGGCCGCGAGCCGCCACCCAATCCCCTCTGCCAACTTTGGCCCTGCGGTCCTCCCTCTTCTCTCCATCCGCTTCCCTGGCTGCTTCAGGACCCCGCGAAGCTGCTGCCGTCCCCGGCACCTCCGGTGAAGTGCCGCCGGAGTGGCTGCTTCGGTGGCCGTGGCCGCCTCCCTGCCAGCCGTGGGCATCTTGCCTCCAGGACCCTCGAGCTCCCCGGCAACCACCCGCGGGTGCGGGACGGCGCCACGAGGCCGTCCGGCTCGTCGGAAGGCGCATCCGTGTGGGGGAGCGCCGGCGAGGCCAGAGCCACCGCGGCTTTCCCCTGTTTCTGTCGGGGCCGGCGACGACCAGAGGAGAAGATAGGAGAGAGAGAGAGAGAAGAAGTCAACATGGGCCCGGCCAGTCAGTGCCTCGGCTCGTCCCTCCATTTTTTTAAAGGAACAAAGGTGCAGGTGGGCCGGCCCAGATGAACAGCAACAGCAGCTGCGAGGCTCGGCTGGCGCCCGAGGTCTAGCCACTTTCGGCCCGAGCCGGCCCAAATGCATAGTCCCCTTTATTCATTTCCCAGGAAAAAAAACTTTTGAGGGCCTCTGTGTAATTATTTATATTACAAATTGGTCCCTGGCAGTCAGGTCTCCATAACTTTTGCTCATAGCTCCGATTCAGGTGCATCCAGTGCCCACGTCTTCGTCTCGTCGAGCCTGTTCCGATGAGGTCACTTTCATAATGTTTTCACACTGTGAAAATGACCATTTTGCCCTTGCCTTCTATCAGCCCCCTCCGAGAGGGAACTTTTCCGGCGAATTCTTTCGCGGCTTCACTGCACTTCTTCCCGGAGTATTCTTCGACCCCAGGTAAGCCGACCATCTGATATATGCCCTAAAGCATTACTCTAGGATATTTCTTGCATGTTTAAATTAATATGCTTGTGCTTGTCTGTGTAGTAGTGAGCTGTATGTGACTCTGACGAACCCTTGCTTGCACTTTCTTCGGTGACGGCACCACGCCTGTGTTCTGAGCTGTTTTCGGCCGTCCGGGGTGGATGCCGACTTTTATTTCTCTTGTCAGCAACTGTCCGTGTTCTGAGCTGCTTTTCGGCCGTCGCGGGCAGCTGTTGAATTTCTTTCCATAGAAGTGACCCTATGCTCTGAGCTGTTTCTCGGTCGTCTTAGGGAGCTGCTACATTCTTCTTATCAACACCGTCTCATGCTCTGAGCTGCTTTCTAGCCATATTGAGCCGGGGTTGAGTTATTCCAGTAATTGTCCCAGATCTGAGTTGTAAAGACCGTTCTGGCGGCTACTGGTTTATTTGCCGGTTTCATACAAGGGTTCAGATGGTCGTTACCCTACAGCTAGAACTTGTAAAGTAGTAAGGCCGCCATTTAAATACTGATTCACTAATGACTTGTCGTGATATCATATGGAGATAGGTTTTTATGATCGTGCATAGCTATTGCCATCTCAGGTTATTGTGATAAACAACCATGCATGCTAAATACTGGCTAAAGCTAAACCTAGTCGGTTGATTCAGGGTCACATGTCCGGACTTATCCGTGCAACCACATTTGTCGGTATGGGATGGCCTTGACTTGGTCTGATCGTGTGCTCTTTTATCGGTACCGCCAACTAGGGAAGGTTATGCGTGCGCGCTACCCTGGCCCGGTAGGCGGCGATAACCTTGTGAGCCCAGTTGATTGTTTAACCCGGAAGTCTCCGTTTGGGACAGTTTAGTTTGGCCACGACGGTGGCAGGTGTCACGAGGTGACATAGGGGCCACCCAGGGCAGGACTCCGGGGGAGGATGATTGCCGGTGGTACGGTGGAGGAGTCACGGGTTAGGCAGGTTTCGTTGGAGCAACGCTGGTCCACCCGAATGGGATCACGAGGTTAGGTGCTCCATGGTGTGGGTAAAGTGCGCAACCTCCGCAGAGTGTAAAATCTATTCGAATAGCCGCGTCCATGGTATTGGACAGTCCGTCCAGACCTCTCTAGGTGGTCAACCGTAATAGTAATAATAATGATGGAAGAACTCATCTTATGGCCTGAAGTACTCAGTGGATCGTTAATGTTCTGAGGGTTGTGAGGCAACCCGAAAGAGAGTAAGTTGGATCTGGTTAAGGTTCGGATGGGATCCTGAGAATGTTCGGAGGAGGGATTATTTACTTGCCATGCTTTACTTTACTTTAGTATCACACTGGATACTCTTGTTATGGCAAGATAATTAATATTGCTAGCAAGTTATGACATGCCATGATAATTAATATTGCTCTAATAACTAATGCATGCTTGAATTCCATGGATTGCTTTGCTTGGTGTATATGTCAATTTGGTTTGCTGGCGAGTACATTCAAAAGTACTCAGTGACCTTCAATGTGGCCAGGTTCACATAAGGATCCGTCGTCCGTCGTCGAGGAGCCGGAGTGTTCGTGGGCTAGAAGAGTAACCCAGTCAGATCCCTGTGGATTGGAGCCGCACCAGGATCATGCTGCCTTAGATAGAGCTTTTCCGCTGCCATCACTCTTGTAAAATATCATGTAAGACTTATATATCCGTTAATAGAAATGCCTGTGTTAATGATACTTGTTGTAAACACACACGCGGACAGTGTCTTGGTAGAGTAGATTAAGACTACTGCCGCTGTCCATAAGGACTTTCGTGAGATGGAACCCATCAATAATTGGATCGAGGATCAGAGCTGCCGAACTTTCGTGATGGATACTGGCTGGGTGGTCCTTGCGATCAAAAGTGATCGGGCAGGCCGCCCATTGGTTTAATTTTGGGGTGCCTGGCTCTATGGTATTGGCGTCCTGTAGTGCGCGCTTGCGCTCTTCTGTAGGCATGTGTGTCACGTATACCATGTTGACTGTTTTTACTTCGGGGGGAAATTGCTTCTGACCCCCGGTGTTCGGTTGGCGAGTCTCTTAGTCATCGCTGTCACTGGGTGGCCCTTTCCCCTTGTGTTTGGCGTTAAGCTCGCCGGCTTGTTTGAAGACCCAACAGCTTCTCTTGGTGTGATTGGCTGGTTTACCGGGGGTGCCATGAATCTGGCAGGGCCGATCCAATATCTTGTCTAAATTGGATGGTCCGTCTCTATTTGCCTTGAATGGCTTTTTCCGTTGACCGGTTTTGGAGCCGCTGAATCCGGCGTTTACCGCCGTGTCTTGCATTCCTTCATTATTATTTCGACGCTTGTGTTTATTGCGTCGTGGCCTGCCGTTGCCGTCTCGAACTTCGGAAGTGCCTGGATCACTGGTGCTGTTGCTTCTACGAGCGAGCCAGCTATCTTCTCCCGCGCAAAAGTGGGTCATCAGAGCGGTAAGGGCTGCCATGGATTTTGGTTTTTCTTGACCGAGGTGGCGGGCAAGCCATTCGTCTCGGACGCTATGTTTAAAGGCCGCGAGGGCTTCGGCATCTGGGCAGTCGACGATCTGGTTCTTTTTAGTTAGGAACCTAGTGCAGAATTTCCTGGCCGACTCTCCAGGCTGTTGAACTATGTGACTTAAGTCGTCGGCATCCGGAGGTCGTACATATGTGCCTTGGAAGTTGTCGCGGAAGGCGTCTTCCAAGTCCTCCCAGCTGCCAATAGAGTTTTCAGGCAGACTGTTTAACCAGTGCCGAGCTGGCCCCTTGAGTTTGAGTGGGAGGTATTTGATGGCGTGAAGGTCATCACCGCGGGCCATATGAATATGGAGAAGAAAATCCTCAATCCATACCGCGGGATCTGTTGTTCCATCATATGATTCGATATTTATGGGTTTAAACCCTTCTGGGAATTCGTGCTCCATTACTTCATCAATGAAGCAGAGGGGATGTGCAGCGCCTCTATATCGGGCCAAGTCGCGACGTAATGCGGATGTAGTCCGTCTGCGGTTTTCGGCCCGGACGTGGTTATGCTCGGTACGTCTGGCGTGATAGCCGTCGTCGCGCGCCAGGGCATGCCCCCGCGATCCGTAGATCAATCTGGACTGACCTGCTCTGTTCTCCAGGTTTTGCCGCAGATCATTTGTGTATTCCCGAGCTGTGGTGTCTTTGCCTTTACGGCGAGGTAGTATGGGCAGGTGTTCGGCTTGAGTTGCCGCTTTGTCGCGGCCACGTGGTGGTCGGTCAGCCGCATTACGTGTTGATGGCATCGGCTCAAGTGCCTCGTCGTCGAATTGGGGTAGCAATTTGCGCTTCGGGTAACTTTTAATGGGGCGCTCGAGTCCGCTTTCCTCGGCTGCGACGACATCAGTCCATCTGTCGTTGAGCAGATCTTGATCAGCTTGAAGCTGCTGTTGTTTCTTTTTTAGGCTCCTCGCAGTGGCTATTAGCCGGTGCTTAAAGCGCTCCTGCTCGACGGGTTCCTCAGGCACGATAAAGTCTTCGTCGCCGAGGCTTACCTCATCTTCGGAGAGTGGAAGATAGTTGCTATCCTCCGAGTCTTCGTTTATGGCCTGTTCGTCAGGACTGACTTGCCCATCTTCCCTACCGTCCTGTTCGGAAGTCGGCTCGGCGGGATCTTCTTTGTCTTCGGCATCGTCCGGAGTATTGTTTTCTCTTGTGCCGGTATTGCTGTCTTTTCCACGGCGTGATTTAGAGCGGTGCCGCTGACGTCGGCGCTTTGGCTCTGTCTCAGGAGGTTTATCCTCGACTGGATCTTTCTCGTTATCGCCGTTATTCTTTTTGGGAGTATCCACCATGTACATGTCATATGAGCAGGTGGCTGTCCAGCGCCCAGTAAACGGCGGGTTTTGGGCCTGCTCCTCTCTGGCATCGTCGTCCATACCGTCGATGTCTTCGGAGTCGTAATCGAGCATGTCGGTTAAGTCTTCGACAGTGGCAATGAAGTGGGCGGTGGGTGGGAAGCGAAATTCTCCATCATCAGCCTCTAGTTCAAAACGGATATAATTCGGCTGTGAGTCCCCCGCTAAGGAGAGGGTTTTTAATGATTTGAGCACATCACCCAAAGGTGAGTGTCGGAAGATGTCCGCGGAGCTGAACTCGACGATCGGTGCCCGATCGAGCTCGATGGGCGCGGACGCACGCGGTTCGGAACCTGTGGCCGGCGACGAATCCGAGGTTCCGGTGACACAGATCCTGTTCAAAGTTGGGTCTGTGTGCGGCTCCAACGCCACTGAGTCTGCGGCTTCCGTGGCGGGGTTGAGCTTCCCGTCCTCGGATGGCGCAATGTGCTCCGGATCTAGGGCCAGGGCAGTTACAGGCGCTATCTCCCGGGTATGGTCCGATGACAGATTTAGGTCATGTTCATCGCGGTGGTAGGGAGCGGCTGCCATGGGCTCGAATCCATCGAAGATCAAGTCTCCGCGGATATCAGCAACGTAGTTCAAGCTTCCAAACCTGACCTGATGGCCAGGGGCGTAGCTATCGATCTGCTCTAGATGGCGAAGCGAGTTGGCCCGCAGTATGAAGCCTCCGAATACGAAGATCTGGCCGTGGAGAAAGACCTCCCTCAAGGCCGCATCATTGTGGATGATTGATGGAGCCATCGAGTCTTCTAGCGACGACACAGCGGAACTCTCAATGAAAGCACCAATGTCGGTGTCAAAACCGGCGGATCTCGGGTAGGGGGTCCCGAACTGTGCGTCTAAGGTCGATGGTAACAGGAGACGGGGGACACGATGTTTACCCAGGTTCGGGCCCTCTCTATGGAGGTAATACCCTACGTCCTGCTTGATTGATCTTGATGAATATGAGTATTACAAGAGTTGATCTACCACGAGATCGCAATGGCTAAAACCATAGAAGTCTAGCCTGTCTGATTATGATTGTCCCTATGGACTAAACCCTCCGGTTTATATAGACACCGGAGGGGACTAGGGTTGTACAGAGTCGGTTACAGAGAAAGGAATCTTCATATCCGAACGCCAAGCTTGCCGTCCACGCCAGGGAGAGTCCCATCCGGAAAAGGGAGAGAGTCTTCTGTCTTGTATCTTCATGGCCCATCATTCCGGCCCACGTTATGTAGCCTGGACGCCCGAGGACCCCTTAATCCAGAACTCCCTCAGCCGCCGCCTCTCTCCGGTGTTTTTGTCATGGCACTGAAGAAGACCCCGAAGGGCAAGTCCGGGTTCTTTGGCGTGAGGGCTTCGCCCTCCGGCAACTTTGTGGTGGAGTTCTCTGACGCCGGCCGCCGCTGGTGGCTTGGCATGTACCCCACCGCCCACAAGGCCGCGAGTGCCTACGAGGTGGCGGTTTGGCGTGCCGGGAGGCCCAAGGAGCACCTCAACTTCCCGGAGATCAAGAGCCGGGCAGATGCGGAGATGCTTGTGCCGCAGGGCATTCGGATGCAGGAGATTACGACGAAGAAGGCGAAGAAGAAGCCGGCGGTTGTCATCGGTCCCGGCGAGAGCGACGAGGCGGCGATGGCGAGGTTTGCCCGGGAGCATCCGGAGTACGACCAGGCTGAGATGGAGCACTATTGGAAGCTGGCCATTCGACGGTGATCCCTATCGAGTCGTCGTCGGTGGACTGGGGTGACTCCGACGAGGAGGACGAGGGGTGCAATGACCCGGACAAGGATGAGTTCTGGGAGCAGTTCCGCAGCTCCGTCGATGAGGAGTAGTTTTATCTAGTAGTTCGAATAAGTACTAGTTGAATTTATGTATGAAACTATGTTGAATTTCTTGTTTGAACTATGTTGAAATGAAGTAGTAGTTGGTTGTTTTCAGATTTTTACATCTCCATTTGCAACATCTGTAGGACTTGCTGTTTTACATCTCCAAAATACATCATCTGTTGGAGTTGAGACTTTTTTGGACATGCAAAAAGTATTTTTTGGAGATGTAAATTTTTACATCTCCTGTTTACATCTCCAAAATTTGCATCATCAATTGGAGATGCTCTGAGGATGGGCCAACTTTCTTTTATTCGTAATAGTAAAGCTAAGCTTGAGTTGCGACTTGTCAAAGGAAAGAGACGGGACCAAAGGTGGCAGTACTAGCTGTCAATTTCTCCCGCACCCTCTCCTGGTCGAACAGCATCCTCTCCCTTTGCACATCCAAGACGAGCTTGTACCTCTCTTCCTTCTTCTCATCCTTGGTGGAAAAAATGTCCGTCCATGTGGCGGACATTTTGCTTGATACGCCGTCACGCGCGGCCCTCTCCTTCTCCCACTTCTTTCCCATCACATGCCGGTTCCTTTTTGGTACGGTCCCTTCTCCGTCCGCCCCTCCACTTGGCTCATCATCATCATCCAATCCAATAGATTGATGGGAGCTTGAGTCAATCTTGTTCTTCATCTTCTTGGTGGGGTTCCTGAGCTCATCATAGGGGGTTTGCCACTTCGTTTTTCCATTCTATTCCAACCAACAATGGCACATAGTGAATGAAATTTTCTCAATTTGTTGGTACAAAGTGGCGGCCAACCCCATCTAGCAAACATGAATCACTCAAGACAATGCAAGAAATAAAACAAGCAATACAAATGATGACAATGTGAAGCAAGTCAAACTTACATGGCTTTGGATTCCAATGTAACTTTTTGGTTCCGGCCAACCACTTGTGCATAGAAACCACAAAACTTGTTTATGGACTCTTGGATGGTGGCCCATCTATGTTGGAGAGAGCCCTCACTGTGGGTGGTATGGATAGCAATTGGATCCACATAGTGCTTGTGTTTCTTGGTAATGTTTGTGGATTTTTTGCCAATACTTTGTGCCCTTTTGCTTGGTTCAAATAGGATCCATGCTTGTGGCCAACCAAGCTACACACCACAACACATCTTCATGGGTTGTGAATGCCGGTCCTCTTGTCTTTGGTGACTTCTTTTTTGTGTCTGATGTTTGCCCAACATCGAGCAAAGGGGAATTGGTATCACCCTAGTCATAATGTGGAGCCTCTTGACCATCATTTATCATGTTCATCATGAATGTGTCCTAAAAGATGCATAACAATAAAACAATCATCCCAATATTGATCCAAAAATGCATATGGGGCAAGAAAATACCTGCGCATCTAGGTTCAGAACTTCATCGAACAGGACATGGGCATACCCGGCGCCAGCGATTCCCGACGTTGTCTGCGACCGTTGGAGTTGTGGTGACTCGTACACCGTGTCCTCGCCGTCGTCCTCTTCCATCTACATCCAGCCATCCAGGATGCCCGGCCATTGCGAGGCCGGAACAATGTCGGGTGAGGCCGTGGCCGAGGGCGGCTACTTTCTCGCTGGCAGGGCGGCCGGCGCAAATGCGGGCTTCAGAGCAGACACGGCGAAGTCCATGTCGATGATCTCCTTCGACGCAACTTCCTTCTCTGACTGCTTCACGGGCGCGCCGCTCCCTTCGTGCGATGGTCCCCGCCTTGCTCACGACTGTCGGGACCCAACGGAATCCGCCGAGCCATCGTCCATGGTTCAATCCATGGTGGTGGTGGTGTGTGTGTGGGGGGGGGGGGGGGGGGGGTGTATTGGGCGGCGGACGAGGTTGGCGGCTCGGAGGCGGGAAAGGGAGGACGGACGCGGGAGGGAGTGCGGTCGATTTGGTGGACTTGGTCAATTTGAAGGGATTTGGAGTAGGCCCGGCCTGTCGGATCCGATGTGGCGGTCACGTCCGGGTGTTAGGAGTAAACCACGGCCCGGTGTGGTGACTGTGAGTTGGCGCAGCGTCGTTGTGCTCGCCGAGACTCCACGCATGTAGTTGGGCAGCCGGACGTGCAGCAGTCTTTGAGGCGTGGAGAGGCCTGGTCTTGCGGCCGTTGAGGAGGCTGCGCAAGTCCTGAGGAGCCATGCATGTAACAAGCAGTAGTTTGTTAGTGCATGTGCGTGTGCATGCATAGTTGGTTAGCCAGGCCGTGGGTTAGTGGCCCGTGTGGCGTTCTAGTTGGTTAGTGCGTGGGTGGCCCTGATGTGTGTGGGCGTGTGCTATTTAAGCAGCTAGTAGTCGCCGTGAGGGTTGCCAGGAGCCAGAGAGAGAGATGTAACCTCTCGGAGTGTATGTGTGCTCGCCGTGGGGTGGAGTGATCGAGTTCGTGCTCGAGGAGAAAACAGAAAAGCCGTTCGTGCGGCGGGGGTGTTTGTGCGCCCGGAAAAATTCTGTGTCCATCTTCTTCCTCTCCGGTCGTGTCTCCGGCGATCATCGTCGCGTGCCGCAGCCTGCGGCAACAACACCGGGCGGCCCCAAATCCGCCCCACATATGAGCTGGGTTTGAGGAGTGCCAACAGTCCGAACATATGGCCGTCTTTGGGGGGTCCGGCTGGATGACATTTTTGGGTCCGAGCGGTGTCTGGACTGTCCGCCCGGACGTTTAGGGGGAAAGTGGGGGTCTGGTTGTAGATGCTCAACAGAGACGTACATTGCCGACCTGGGAGATGGAGTCAGCCACGTCTGTCTCTGGAACCTTGAGATTTTGAAGTCATCCCTGGTGTCCATGCATGGCTGGTGGAAACCGAACCATCTTGATGGTGGCTGCAGTATATATGGAGGAGGGTGTAAAACGGCTAGATTTGCCCGGACATTTATCATTTGCCCGGACATTTATCACGAGGCATGCATGCATGTCGACTCGTCCGAGTGAGAAAAGGTTGGAAGAGGACGGCGACGATGAAGTGTGCGGAACAAGTCAGAAGCTGACTTATCTCAGCGTGTAGGGGCAATAAATTCTCCATTAGCGTGATCCTCGAAGGGTTAATCACAGCCATGCAAGTAGTGAAGTAGAGGCACAAATTAGCATAAAACTGGAACTTAGAATGGTGATCTCCTAACACAGCACCACATGAACACAACGATCGAACACATACAACATACAGTAAATGGCAGATGTAACTTCGTTTGTAAGCAAAAGCAAAACCGTCTTTATTTTGTCAATAATAGTAAAGCAAAGCTTGAGGTGCGACTTGTCAAAAGAAAGAGACGGGACCAAAGGTGGTGGGCATATGGAAATGAAACGGCTAGGTCATATCATTTGCCCAGACTTTTATCACGAGGCATGCATGTCAACCTCTGGGAGTGAGAAAAGTTGGACGAGAACGGCGACGACGTGTGGAAGGGGCAACAAATTCTCCATTTGCGTAACCGAAGGGTTAATCGCAGCCATGCAAATATAAACACAAATTAGCTTAAGATTGGAACTTAGAATGGTAATCTCCTAACATTCTGCAGTCTTCACCACATGAAGTCATGAACACAATGAACCCTAGAACTTACATTAAATAGCAGATGTTACTTCGTGTAAGCAAAAGCACAGCCATCTTTCTTTTGCCAACAATAGTAAAGCTAAGCTTGAGTTGCGACTTGTCAAAAGAAAGAGACGGGACCAAAGGTGGCGGGCCTATGGAAGTGAAAGGGCTGTACCGGCTAACAGAGAAAGAGAGCGGACTTTCATTAGGAGCTGATAGTTCATCGCGGGCCTGTCAATTGTGTCGTACGTAGTACTATGCGATTTAAAGGGGGAAAATGCATGAATATATTCCTGTCGGCACCCCATGTGGCCTGAGCCATGGCAAAGGCGGCGGGGCGGAAGGAGCAGCGAGACCACGCGGCATCGATTTTCTTGTCGAAAAAAAGGATAACACCCCCGCCTTCGCATCGATTTTGATGTACAACGCGGGGTGTTATCTCTCTTTTTGAAAAAATTGCTGCTCCTTCTGCCAACAACATTTAGCCATGCCATCGATGAGTTAAGAATTTTTTTTCTTTTACATGTGCAAGATTAATAAGATTGTTATGCCATTGATCTCTCGATAATGGATATGTTTTGTCAGGGTTGGAATGCCATTTCCTTTGCAAAAAATCACCACTTATACATGACACTACGTTACAGTCAGAAAAAGAAGTAGGAGAAAAAAATCGGTAGAATCGTTCTCACACCCATCACAACGCATGAGACATGGCGTCTTCTTGAAGAAAGTGTGTGTATCTACCATTTCAATATTCCTATTTAAAGAGAATCTAGCCGCTTTCCATCTTGGACTGGCCTCATTACTTTCCTGGCTTCAAAAGTCGTAGCATCTCTTTCATTTCCGCTGCCCAACCCCAATCTTAGTACCAACAAAGCAGCATACGCCATAGCTAAGCGAAATGAAGTCAGTAACATGATCCATTACTCACAGACTAATCATTGACGCACAGACAATTAATTTTCAGGTTATTGCAAGCTGCATCGGAGATGGCGATGGCTTCACTGCCTATGTCGACACGGCAGATCCAAGGGAGGCCGCAGAGGTGCCACAACAAGTGCGTGAAGCTCTAAGCGTGAGGGCTCACACAAGACGCCGCCAGAAAAAACGAAGAACAGAAGCTCTTGCAAGCACCATCGAAGAAGCTGGATACAAGTATGCAGTTGAACGACCATTTGCTTTTCATTAATCATCAAGAACTTGTAGCGGGGACCCTAGATGTATTTTCAATCTCTCTGTGTATTTATTTTTGATGATTGATGACAACTCAACTAAAACTTCGCATTTGAGAATAAGAAGTTGTTTTTAGGTCCAGTGGCATAGATATAGCTCCCCCTAAATGTTGTACTGTTAAGAATTGCTTTTGAGTCAATAAAATCCACCCTTTGTCAGAAAAAAAAAAGAATTGCTTTTGAATGCAAGTGCACAAACTTTGGAAATTGTGCAGGGCTGCCTTATATCACCTTTTGAGATCCTTGCGTTGGTTAACCTTCAGGTACTAATGCAATGAATGCATATTAATAGTTTGGAAACTGATTAAAAACAATAAAATTCAAATCAATCCAATCATTCACCACGCACCCAGGCCCGGCAAATGACTAAACTAACATCCCATAATCGATCTTGGGCGTTTAACTTTGTCTTGGTCATTTTGCTTTTCACAAGTATTGAATGCGGGTATCCATGTTATTTCAGGACTTATTACATCCGCATGATATATTGCATAAAAAATCCATCAAGATCTATACCTTAAATAATCTCATTAAATTAATTAGTATACCTAATCTGTCTATCATCAATCATCAACACTGAAATGGGGTCCTAGATACTATACACTACATCACACACACACATCAAGCGACCCATGGCTAACACGATTGATTTTCGCTTGTTTCAATTTTTGCACTAGATTGGAAGCATGCTTCTCACTAAGCATTTATGTGAGCTTGCAGGCTACTAAAAGGTTCAAACAACCAAGAGATTCTTGCAAGGAAATACAAAATTAGAATGAGGTATGTATTTCAATGCTTACATTTTCAAGAGGATAATGCTAACGCACTACTACATAGAATGTCTTAGGAGACGATTAAAGAAATGGCATTGCAATTGGTTCTCGCTACCGACCGTATCCAAAGGTCGTTGATAATAACTTGCATGGTGATAGTTGTGCAACCGTCTATAATACACTCAACAAAGCGGTTCAAACAAACGAATGAGTAATCTTAAGTTGTAAAACTCATTTTCAAAAGTGTATGTGATATATAGTTTTGTAACTACCTACTATGTCATACGTTTTATTCTAAAAATTCCAAACATCATATTTTAATTCTATTCTTAAGTTCTAAAATTAATTTTCAAAATAATTATTGAAAATTAGAAAACTAAAGCAACTCTAGGCATACATTACATTACAACATATTCTACATTAGAATGGTATTTGACTAACTTGGGAGTATATCTTAGTGATAATTTTTTAGTCCTTCTTATATTTTCAATTTGTATAATATATAATGGTTGTAGTTTGATCCTAGTTACTATCCCATTTATAAAAAAAATCATAGTTAGTGTCCACCAGATGGAGGAGTAATTTTTTTGTGCATGTGGATAATTCATGATACATTTGTCTTTCTTCCAAGTGTGTTTACGGTGCCTTATATCACCCATTGTTTTAATTTTACTGTGGATTGTGAGAAGATTGTGCATATATGAGGTTCTATGAATCGACAGGGGAATTGATGCACCGGAGCTGAAAATGGAGTATGGGATGGAGTCTAGGAATGAGCTGGTGAATCTCATCGAGGGGAAATCTGTCATGATTCATGTGTATGGGAAGGACCAGTATGAGCGATACATTGGTGATATCTACTGTGATGGCATGTTTATCCAAGTAAAACAGAAAAAATACTAACATTGTGCTTCGTTTGATTGCATTTTGCATGGTTACGATAAGATTGATAATGATTGATGTCTACATTCTGTAGGAGCAAATGCTAAAGAGGGGCTTTGCATGGTACTGCAAAAATAATGACAAACGATGTGAACTTGGGCAAGTAAGAAATTGCCCCCTTAACACTCCGACTTGTATTTAGTTAAAACAAGTGTTATACAACACCTCCATTGCCAATCTTACATGCTATCTAATGCCACGGGTGGCCAATTAAATTGCAATTGTATAGTTTGTATTTCAATTCTACTTAAAATATAACTAACTGCATGCAGTGGGAGGAGGAAGCAAGAGCTGCGCGCCAAGGCCTTTGGCTGTCGGATAATCCTAAGCAGCCATGGGTATGGAAGCGAGAGCACCCACGCAACGCGGGAAAACAAGATATTTTAGAGAAAATGCCCAGGAAGGCCCATCCTATATTGGAGGCTCAGGTAAAAGCAGTGTCCTCTAGCACTCTGGTACCTGAACATATGTACCAAAAACAAATCCTAGACCTAATGTCTTTATATGAATGTTGGAAATTTTTAGACGGATAATGAGATCTACGAAGCCCTATCAAGGATGATGGAGGAGGCGAAGAATGCTGAGAAAAAAAGCTAGGGAGTGGAAATGGGAATTTGAGAGTGTTGTAGCTGAAAACCATACGCTAAATGATCAGCTTCGGAAGTCGAACAAGGCACTTCAAAATGAGAAAGAAGCATCTAAGCACATCCAACAAAGGGCCATTTGGGTTGGCACGTCTATGCTTATTGTTGGTATTGTAGTGTTGTGCAGCAAATGGAAAACACCGCCAAAGAAGAATGGTGTTGCTCAGCTAATCAGATGTATCACTAAGTCAGGGCCAGGATTTAGTAACTGATAGATATGCTATGGCAGATAAAAACGGTGTTACCAGGGCATGTGGTAACACAATTTATATGGATGCGGCGTTTTGGCTCCCGGGCTCAGATGAGCCCGGTTGTGAAGAGTAAATTCGTTAAAAACATAAAAAAAAATCTGAATTTCTTGTGGTGCAAGATGCTTGAGTGAGTGATGCCCGTGCCAAATTTGGTGAAGTTTGGACATTTGAGGAGCTAAAACAAAATTCAGGCCTCCGAGAAAGTTTGAAATTTCACACTGTTCGGAGGTCATTTTGTCTTTTTTGCCACGGCTCCTTGAATGTCCAAACTTCACCAAATTTGGCACGGGCATCACGCACTCAAGCATCTTGTACCACAAAAAAAGCGCCATGGGAGGGGCGCACCAGCCCCCTTGTGGGCTGGTATGTCCCCTCCTTTGCCCCATAAGGCCCATATCTTGCCGGGGGGTGACCGAAACCCCTTCCGGTGACCCGATTTCTTCCCGGTACGTCCCGAAACACTTTCGGTGTCCAAATATCATCGTACTATATATCAATCTTTACCTCTCGACCATTTTGAGACTCCTCGTCATGTCCGTGATCTCATCCGGGACTCCGAACAAAATTCGGTCACTAAATCTTATAACTCATATAACACTATATCGTCAACGAACGTTAAGCATGCGGACCCTACGGGTTCGAGAACTATGTAGACATGACCGAGACACCTCTCCGGTCAATAACCAATAGCGGAACCTAGATGCCCATATTGGCTCCTGCATATTCTACGAAGATCTTTATCGGTCGAACCGTTATGACAACATACGTAATTCCCTTTGTCTATCGGTATGTTACATGCCCGAGATTCGATCGTCGGTATCTTCATACCTAGTTCAATCTCGTTACCGGCAAGTCTCTTTACTCGTTCCGTAATGCATCATCCTACAACTAACTCATTAGTGACTTTGCTTGCAAGGCTTATTATGATGTGTATTATCGAGAGGGCCCAGAGATACCTCTCCGATACTCAGAGTGACAAATCCTAATCTCGATCTATCCCAACTCAACAAACACCTTCAGAAATACCTGTAGAGCATCTTTATGATCACCCAGTTATGTTGTGACATTTGATAGCACACAAGGTATTCCTCTGTAACACCCTGGTTTTCGCTCCTGTTTTTTTTCCTTTGCGGGATTTGACTCCCTTCTTTTTTTCTCGGTGTTATTGGATTTCTTTAGCTCTTGGGTATACGAAGATGGTCATCTAGCCTGCCTTTCCTATCCAACCAGAGATTCTCTCCATTCCATCCTTGCCACCCAAGGTCTATTCTCAGGGGTTTGCCACCGAAACCCTACCTTCCGAGATGCCGGAAGGGAAACCCTAACCTCTTCCGTTGCAAAGGAAACCCAATTTCCTTTGATCTGTTGACTCCAAAACTTTTCCCAGTGATCATCCCACATCTATAAACCCTGGATATGCAAAAATATTGCCAAGTCATTTGCAATATTTTTCATTTATAAATAATTCCTTTTTCTGCCTATTAAAGGCATTAAATCCAGGAAAATATCTATCCACCTCCAAAGTTCATGAAAACTTGTGGAGATATTATTTGTGATCATATTGAGCTCCCATAAAAATATTGGCCATAATTAAATAAGGGAAATTGCATTCTCCTATTTAATGCCAATATTGTATTTTGGGCAGTTTCTAAAGGAACTACCATTTTGGTAGCCAGGAAAAATCGCAAATAAATTTTGGAGCTCCTCCTATCCATATCTTAACCATTTCCATCAAAATCCAAGCTCCATAGCTTAAAGTTTGAGCACAACATCCATTTGCAAGTTCTGTTCAGATTTTCAGTTTGCAAAGGAAGTGCTTGAACCCTTGATCTATTTGTGCTGAAATTTTTCATGGTTGTTAACATTGAAAAATGACTCATAGAAACCAAAAATCAGCTCAATTAATCTATCCATGCTTCCACAGCAATTTTCTCAAGTTTCAGTCCATTTGAAAGCTCTGTGAAGGAAGTACCACTTTGGTATATCCAGCGTGATTTTACATTTTTTACTGGAAAGTCAAACGCTTCTGAAATTTTTTGCACAGTACTTCTATACAAATTTTTTAATTGTTCCTAATTTTTCCGAATTTTTGGAGTTACAGAAGTATGGTAGATTTTCAGATTGCTACAGACTATCCTGTTTTTTACAGATTCTGTTTTTGATGCATTGTTTTGGTAGTTTTGCTGAAACTATCTATTTTATCGGTGGTATAAGCCATAGAGAAGTTATAATAAAGTCGCTACAAAACAAAAATAAAATATGAATGAGTTTGCAACTGTACTTGACGTGGTGATTTGTTTTATTATACTAACGGATCTCACGAGTGTTTTGTTAAGTTTTGTGTGATTGAAGTTTTCAAGTTTTGGGTGAGATCACGATGGATGAAGGAATAAGGAGTGGCAAGAGCCTAAGCTTGGGGATGCCCGAGGCACCCCAAGGTAATATTCAAGGACTCCCAAGCAACTAAGCTTGGAGATGCCCTGGAAGGCATCCCCTCTTTCTTCTAACGATCATCGGTAATTTTACTTCGAGCTATATTTTTATTCATCACATGATATGCATAAATCTTGGAGCATCGTGTGCATTTTTATTTCTCTTTTAGTAATGCACCATGCTGGTATGAGACAGTCCTTGGTTGATTTATAGAATGCTCTTTGCACTTCACTTATATCTTTTGAGTATGGCTTTATAGAATGCTTCATGTGCTTCACTTATATCATTTGAAGTTTGGATTGCCTGTTTCTCTTTGTAGAATGCTCTTTTTCTTCACTTATATTTGTTACAGCATGGGCATAACTTTTGTAGAAAGGACTAAACTCTCTTGCTTCACTTATATCTATTTAGAGAGTCAACATGAATTGGTCATTCACGTGGTTAGTCATAAAATCCTACATAAACTTGTAAGATCACTGAATATGATATATTTGATTCCTTGCAATAGTTTTGCGATATAAAGATGGTGATATTAGAGTAATGCTAGTGAGTAATTGTGGACTTGTATAAATACTTGTGTTAATGTTTGTGATTCCCGAAGCATGCACATATGGTGAACTGTTATGTGATGAAGTCGGAGCATGATTTATTTATTGATTGTCTTCCTTATGAGTGGCGGTCGGGGACGAGCGATGGTCTTTTCCTACCAATCTATCCCCCTAGGAGCATGTGTGTAGTACTTTGTTTCGATAGCTAATAGATTTTTGCAATAAGTATGTGAGTTCTATATGACTAATGTCGAGTCCATGGATTATACGCACTCTCCCCCCTTCCACCTTTGCTAGCCTCTCTTGTACCGTGCAACTTTCACCAGTACCATACACCCATCATATACCTTCCTCAAAAAAGCCACCATACCTACCTATCATGGCATTTCCATAGATATTCCGAGATATATTGCCATGCAACTTCCATCATCATCATATACATGACTTGAGCATTCATTGTCATGTTGCTTTGCATGATCGTAAGATAGCTAGCATGATGTTTTCATGGCTTGTCCGTTTTTTGATGTCATTGCTACGCTAGATCATTGCACATCCCGGTACACCGCCGGAGGCATTCATATAGAGTCATATCTTTGTTCCAGATATCGAGTTGTAATATTGAGTTGTAAGTAAATAAAGTGTGATGATCATCATTATTAGAGCATTGTCCCATGTGAGGAAAGGATGATGGAAGCTATGATTCACTCACATGTTGGGATGAGTCTCCGGACTTTAAAAAAATAAAAGAGTCCAAAGAAGCCCAAATAAAAAAAAGAGGCCAAAGAAGCCCACCAAAAAAACAAAAAAAATGAGAGAAAAGAGAGAAGGGACAATGTTACTATCCTTTTTCCACACTTGTGCTTCAAAGTGGCACCATGATCTTCATGATAGGGAGTCTCCTATATTGTCACTTTCATATACTAGTGGGAATTTTCGTTATAGGACTTGGCTTGTATATTCCATTGATGGGCTTCCTCAAATGCCCTAGGTCTTCATGAGCAAGCGAGTTGGATGCACACCCACTTAGTTTCTTTTTGAGCTTTCATACACTTATAGCTCTAGTGCACCCGTTACATGGCAATCCCTACTCACTCACATTGATATCTATTGATGGGCATCTCCATAGCCTGTTGATAAGCCTAGTTGATGTGAGACTATCTCCTTCTTTTTGTCATCTCCACAACCACCATATTCTATTCCACCTTTAGTGCTATATCCATGGCTCACGCTCATGTATTGCGTGAAAGTTGAAAATGTTTTGAGAACATCAAAAGTATGAAACAATTGCTTGGCTTGTCATCGGGGTTGTGCATGATTTGAATATTTTGTGTGGTGAAGATGGAGCATAGGCAGACTATATGATTTTGTAGGGATAACTTTCTTTGGCCATGTTATTTTGAAAAGACATGATTGCTTTATTAGTATGCTTGAAGCATTATTGTCTTAATGTCAAACGATAGACTATTGCCTTGAATCACTCGTGTCTTAATATTCATGCCATGATTAGATTATATGATCAAGATTATGCTAGGTAGCATTCCACATCAAAAATTATCTTTTTTATCATTTACCTACTCGAGGACGAGCAGGAATTTAGCTTGGGGATGCTGATATGTCTCCATCGTATCTATAATTTTTTATTGTTCCATGCCAATATTCTACAACTTTTACATACTTTTGGCAACTTTTTATACTATTTTTGGGACTAACATATTGATCCAGTGCCCAGTGCCAGTGCCAGTTCCTGTATGTTGCATGTTTTTTGTTTCGCAGAAAATCCATATCAAACGGAGTCCAAACGGGATAAAAACTTACGGAGATTATTTTTGGAATATATGTGATTTTTGGGAAAAATAATCAAAGTGAGACGATGCCCGAGGGGCCCACTAGGTCGAAGGGCGCGCCCCAGGGGGTAGGGCGCGCCCCTGGACCTTGTGGCCACTCTGTAAGGAGGTTGCTGCCCTTATTTTGCCAAAAGAAAGCTAATATCCGGATAAAAATTGTGTTAAAATTTCAGCCCGATCAGAGTTACGGATATCTGGGAATTTAAGAAACGATGAAAGAGCAGAATCGGGGAGCGTAGAGACAGAAGGAAACAGAGAGAGATATCCAATCTCGGAGGAGCTCCCACCCCTCCGCCACCATGGAAGCCAAGGACCAGAGGGGAAACCTTTCTCCCATCTAGGGGGAAGGTCAAGGAAGAAGAAGAAGAAGGGGGCTCTCTCCCTCTCTCTCTCCCGGTGGCGCCGGAACGCCGCCGGGGCCATCATCGCAACGACAATCTACACCAACAACTTCGCCACCGTCATCACCAACTCTCTCCACCTCTATGCAGCGGTGTAACCCCTCTTTTACCCGCTGTAATCTCTACTTAAACATGGTGCTCAACGCTATATATTATTTCCCAATGATGTATGGCTATCCTATGATGTTTGAGTAGATCCGTTTTGTCCTATGGGTTAATTGATGATCGTGATTGGTTTGAGTTGCATGTTTTATTATTGGTGCTGTCCTATGGTGCTCTCCGTGTCGCACAAGCATGAGGGATCCCCTCTGTAGGGTTTGCAATATGTTGATGATTTGCTTATGGTGGGTGGCATGAGTGACAGAAGCACAGACCCGAGTAAGTAGGTTGTTCGCGTATGGGAATAAAGAGGACTTGATACTTTAATGCTATGGTTGGGTTTTACCTTAATGATCTTTAGTACTTGCGGATGCTTGCTAGATTTCCAATCAGAAGTGCTTATGATCCAAGAAGAGAAAGTATGTTAGCTTATGCCTCTCCGTCATATAAAATTGCAATAATGATTACCGGTCTAGTTATCGATTGCCTAGGGACAAATAACTTTCTTGTGACGAAAAGCTCTCTACTAAAACTAACTTAGTTGTGTCTTTGTCTAAACAGCCCCTAGTTTCTATTTACGTGCTCTTTTATTATCTTGCAAACATATCCTACAACACCTACAAAGTACTTCTAGTTTCATACTTGTTCTAGGTAAAGCGAACGTAAAGCGTGCGTAGAGTTGTATCGGTGGTCGATAGAACTTGAGGGAATATTTGTTCTACCTTTAGCTCCTCGTTGGGTTCGACACTCTTACTTATCGAAAGAGGCTACAATTGAACCCCTATACTTGTGGGTTATCAAGACCTTTTTCTGGCGCCGTTGCCGGGGAGCAATAGCGTGGGGTGAATATTCTCGTGTGTGCTTGTTTGCTTTATCACTAAGTAAATTTTATTTGCTGTTCTAAGTTATTCTGTATCTTTAGTTATGGATATGGAACACGAAATACCAAAAAAATTAGGTGTACTTGATACTCATGGAGATGGGGAACCTCCTAAAACCCTCGATGCTTGTTATGTGAAAGATATTATGCACTACTTTGATAATCCTGAGAAAACCCCATTCAACTTTATAATGGGAGTAATGTTGGATCAACGTGAATACTTTAGGGATTATCGCTTGACTCAAAAAGGGAAACTATTATGGGATCAAATTTATATGTTGCATTGGTATGCCCGGCAACTATGCTTGAGATATGATTATACTTGTTGCTCTAGGATGAAGGCTCCACACCTTCCCTTTTCTTGCAAATTTAATGATGATAAAACCTTGGCTTCTTATGCTAATTGTATATATGATTACTATGATGTGGAACAAATAGAAGAATTCGTTGCTTTTATGGGTGCTTATGAAATTGAATATTTGTTTAAAGAGTGTGAAAATCTTTATGATGCTGTTTACAGACCTGAAAATTTAGCTATACTCAAATATTGCTATGAGAATTATGAATACAATGCCGATATTGATGCGTTTATTGAGAAAGTCTCCACTATCCAAGAAGAGACTAATATTTTGCAGGAATCTATGGGAGATGAAATTGATGACACTGTGAGCTCATTAGATGAAAAAGATGACGAGGAGAGCAAAGAACAAAACGAGGAAGAGCGGATTAGCTACCTGTGCCCACCTTCTAATGACAGTAACTCTTCAACTCATACATTGTTTAATTTCCCTTCGTGCTTACCGAAGGATGATTGTTATGATAATTGCTATGATCCCTTTGATTCGTTTGAAATATCCCTTTTTTATGAACTTGATAATTGCTATGCTTGTGGCCAAGATGCCAATATGAATTATGCTTATGGAGATGAACTTGCTATAGTTCGTTATGTTAAGAATGAAATTATTGCTATTGCACCCACACATGATAGTCCTATTATCTTTTTGAATTCTCCCAACTACACTATATCGGAGAAGTTTGCGCTTGTTAAGGACTATATTGATGGGTTGCGTTCCACTATTGCACATGATGATTTTGATAAATATAATATGCATGTGCTTGCTGCTCCTACTTGCAATTATTATGAGATAGGAACTACATCTCCGCCTCTCTATGTTTCCAATACGATAAAATTGCAACAAACTGTTTATACTATGCATTGGCCTTTACTTTGTGTACATGAATTGTTCTTATATGACATGCCGATGCATAGGAAGAGAGTTAGACTTCGTCATTACATGATATATGTTACTTTGTGCTCACTACTAAATTACAAATCATTGTTAATTAAAATTGGCTTTGATATACCTTGGGATCCGGGTGGATCCATTACTTGAGCACTATATGCCTAGCTTAATGGCTTTAAAGAAAGCGCTGCCAGGGAGACAACCCGGAAGTTCTTGAGAGTCATTTATTTCTGTTGAGTGCTTTTAAATAGTTTAAAAACAAAAAAAATAAAGAGGGGAACCTAAAACTTTTTCAAAAAGAAAAGTGAAAGTGAGAAAGACGAGCATTGTTAAAATGGGAGCTAGCCTTGAACTTTGTTCATGCCCATGGAAACTTTGTGAACCTTGATTACAGAAACTTTTCAACAAAAATAATTATCCCCTTGTATAAATCCATTATATTATAAAAATAATGTGCCAAGATTTGCCTTTAGGATGATTAGATTGCTTGTTTGGCATGTGCGGTGCAAAAACAGAAACTTTTACTGTAGTGCATGATTTTACATTTTTTACTGGAAAGTCAAACGCTTATAATTTTTTTTGCACAGTACTTCTATACAAATTTTTTATTTTTTCCCAATTTTTAAGAATTTTTAGAGTTACAAAAGTATGGTAGATTTTAGATTGCTACAGACTGTCCTGTTTTTGACAGATTCTGTTTTTGATGCATTGTTTTGCTAGTTTTGCTGAAACTATCGATTTTATCGGTAGTATAAGCCATAGAGAAGTTATAATAAAGTAGATACAAAGAAAAAATAAAATATGAATGAGTTTGTAACAGTACTTGAAGTGGTGATTTGTTTTATTATACTAATGGATCTCACGAGTGTTTTGTTAAGTTTTGTGTGATTGAAGTTTTCAAGTTTTGGGTGAGATCACGATGGATGAAGGAATAAGGAGTGGCAAGAGCTTAAGCTTGGGGATGCCCGAGGCACCCCAAGGTAATATTCAGGGACTCCCAAGCAACTAAGCTTGGGGATGCCCCGGAAGGCACCCCCTCTTTCTTCTAACGATCATCGGTAATTTTACTTCGAGCTATATTTTTATTCATCACATGATATGCGTAAATCTTGGAGCGTCGTGTGCCTTTTTATTTCTCTTTTAGTAATGCACCATACTGGTATGAGATAGTCCTTGGTTGATTTATAGAATGTTCTTTGCACTTCACTTATATCTTTTGAGTATGGCTTTATAGAATGCTTCATGTGCTTCACTTATATCATTTGAAGTTTGGATTGCCTGTTTCTCTTCACATAGAAAACCGCCATTTATAGAATGCTCTTTTGCTTCACTTATATTTATTAGAGCATGGGCATATCTTTTGTACAAAGGATTAAACTCTCTTGCTTCACTTATATCTATTTAGAGAGTCAACAGGAATTGGTCATTCACATGGTCAGTCATAAAATCCTACATAAACTTGTAAGATCACTGAATATGATATGTTTGATTCCTTGCAATAGTTTTACGATATAAAGATGGTGATATTAGAGTCCTGCTAGTGAGTAATTGTGGACTTGTAGAAATACTTGTGTTAATGTTTGTGATTCCCGAAGCATGCACGTATGGTGAACCGTTATGTGATGAAGTCGGAGCATGATTTATTTATTGATTGTCTTCCTTATGAGTGGCGGTCGGGTACGAGCGATGGTCTTTTCCTACCAATCTATCCCCCTAGGAGCATGCGTGTAGTACTTTGTTTTGATAGCTAATAGATTTGTGCAATAAGTATGTGAGTTCTATATGACTAATGTTGAGTCCATGGATTATACGCACTCTCACCCTTCCACCTTTGCTAGCCTCTCTTGTACCGCGCAACTTTCACCGGTACCATACACCCACCATATACCTTCCTCAAAACAGCCACCATACCTACTTATCATGGCATTTCCATAGCCATTCCGAGATATATTGCCATGCAACTTCCATCATCATCATATACATGACTTGAGCATTCATTGTCATGTTGCTTTGCATGATCGTAAGATAGCTAGCATGATGTTTTCATGGCTTGTCTGTTTTTTTATGTCATTGCTACGCTAGATCATTGCACATCCCGGTACACCGCCGGAGGCATTCATATAGAGTCATATCTTTGTTCCAGATATCGAGTTGTAATATTGAGTTGTAAGTAAATAAAGTGTGATGATCATCATTATTAGAGCATTATCCCATGTGAGGAAAGGATGATGGAAGCTATGATTCAATCACAAGTTGGGATGAGTCACCGGACTTTAAAAAAATAAAAGAGGCCAAAGAACCCCAAATAAAAAAAAGAGGCCAAAGAAGCCCACAAAAAAAATGAGAGAAAAGAGAGAAGAGACAATGTTACTATCCTTTTTCCACACTTGTGCTTCAAAGTAGCACCATGATCTTCGTGATAGAGAGTCTCCTATATTGTCACTTTCATATACTAGTGGGAATTTTCGTTATAGGACTTGGCTTGTATATTCCAATGATGGGCTTCCTCAAATGCCCTAGGTCTTCGTGAGCAAGCGAGTTGGATGCACACCCACTTAGTTTCTTTTTGAGCTTTCATACACTTATAGCTCTAGTGCACCCGTTGCATGGCAATCCCTACTCACTCACATTGATATCTATTGATGGGCATCTCCATAGCCCGTTGATACGCCTAGTTCATGTGAGACTATCTCCTTATTTTTGTCTTCTCCACAACCACCATATTCTATTCCACCTATAGTGCTATATCCATGGCGCACGCTCATGTATTGCGTGAAAGTTGAAAAGGTTTTGAGAACATCAAAAGTATGAAACAATTGCTTAGCTTGTCATCGGGGTTGTGCATGATTTGAATATTTTGTGTGGTGAAGATGGAGCATAGACAGACTATATGATTTTGTAGGAATAACTTTCTTTGGCCATGTTATTTTGTAAAGACATGATTGCTTTATTAGTATGCTTGAAGTATTATTGTCTTAATGTCAAACGATAGACTATTGCCTTGAATCACTCGTGTCTTAATATTCATGCCATGATTAGATTATATGATCAAGATTATGCTAGGTAGCATTCCACATCAAAAATTATCTTTTTTATCATTTACCAACTCGAGGACGAGCAAGAATTAATATTGGGGATGCTGATATGTCTCCGTCGTATCTATAATTTTTGATTGTTCCATGCCTATATTCTACAACTTTTACATACTTTTGGCATTTTTATACTATTTTTGGGACTAACATATTGATCCAGTGCCCAGTGCCAATTCCTGTTTGTTGCATATTTTTTGTTTCACAGAAAATCAATATCAAACGGAGTCCAAATGGGGTAAAAACTTACGGAGATTATTTTTGTAATATATCTGATTTTTGGGAAAAAGAATCAACGCGAGATGATGCCCGAGGGGCCCACAAGGTCGGTGGGCGCGCCCCAGGGGGTAGGGCGCGCCCCTGGACCTTGTGGCCACTCCGTAAGGCGGTTGGTGCCCTTCTTTTACCGCAAGAAAGCTAATATCTGGATAAAAATCGTCTTAAAATTTCAGCCCAATCAGAGTTTCAGATCTCCAGGAATTTATGAAACGGTGAAAGGGCAGAATCGGGGAGCGCAGAAATAGAAGGAAACAGAGAGAGAGATCCAATCTGGGAGGGTCTCCCGCCCCTCCGCCGCCATGGAAGCCAAGGACCAGAGGGGAAACCCTTCTCCCATCTAGGGGGCAGGTCAAGGAAGAAGAAGAAGAAGGGGGGCTCTCTCCCCCTCTCTCCCGGTGGCGCCAGAACACCGCCGGGGCCATCATCGCAACGACAATCTACACCAACAACTTCGCCGCCGTCATCACCAACTCTCTCCACCTCTATGCAGCGGTGTAACCCCTCTTTTACCCGCTGTAATATCTACTTAAACATGGTGCTCAACACTATATATTATTTCCCAATGATGTATGGCTATCCTATGATGTTTGAGTAGATCCGTTTTGTCCTATGGGTTAATTGATGATCGTGACTGGTTTGAGTTGCATGTTTTATTATTGGTGCTGTCCTATGGTGCTCTCCGTCTCGCGCAAGCGTGAGGGATCCCCGCTCAAGGGTTTGCAATATGTTCATGATTTACTTATGGTGGGTGGCGTGAGTGACAGAAGCACAGACCCGAGTAAGTAGGTTGTTTGCGTATGGGAATAAAGAGGACTTGATACTTTAATGCTATGGTTGGGTTTTACCTTAATGATCTTTAGTAGTTGTGGATGCTTGCTAGAGTTCCAATCATAAGTGCATATGATCCAAGAAGAGAAAGTATGTTAGCTTATGCCTCTCCCTCATATAAAATTGAAATAATGATTACCGGTCTAGTTATCGATTGCCTAGGGACAAATAACTTTCTTGTGACAAAAAGCTCTCTACTAAAACTAACTTAGTTGTGTCTTTATCTAAACAGCCCCTAGTTTCTATTTACGTGCTCTTTATTATCTTGCAAATTTATCCTACAACACCTACAAAGTACTTCTAGTTTCATACTTGTTCTAGGTAAAGCGAACGTAAAGCATGCGTAGAGTTGTATCGGTGGTCGATAGAACTTGAGGGAATATTTGTTCTACCTTTAGCTCCTCGTTGGGTTCGACACTCTTACTTATCGAAAGAGGCTACAATTGATCCCCTATACTTGTGGGTCATCAGAACCCAGCCTTCCTCCGCAAGTTACCGAGAAGAGCTTATGACACCAGACTGCCAATCTTCCTCGGTACGCCACTTGGTGAGAAAATCTTCTGGGATAGAGCACTCCCATCTTCCACATCGTGCTACCGCAGAAGACTTTCGGCGTAAGGCACATGACGGAAAAGCATCTGGGATACGATACCCAGCCTTTTTCAGCATGCTACCCTGGGAGAAGCTTCGAGCATAAGGGACTCAGTCTTCTTCAACACACCATTGTGCCCACGACAATCTTGTCAGAAGCACAAACTAGTCTGGACGAACATCCGCCTCAGAACTCAATGGTTATGAAAGGAGTTATCCTACCCCTGCATATGTTGTGAGCATGCAGTCCAATGGATCAGTTTATGCGAGCCACTCGTCAGGAATGACTGTGTTCAGAGAAGCATTGGCCCCATATTGAAAAGAAGAATCTGAGCACAACAACCCCTACGAGATATGCAAGAGTAAGTTGTGAGAACAAGCCCGACAAACCAGAAAAACAATCAAGGAGTCGTGTTGGCAAGTCATTACAGGTCCATCAAAGGAATCCTCAAGAACCAAGAAGTTGTGGACAAACAACCTCCGTGGTGGTCAACAAGACACAGCTTCACAGTCGGAGTGACATTGATAATCCTCGTCAGACTCTTGCATATACGGCCACAACAATGCAGCCAGCATGTCATACCCATCATGAATATGGGCCATCAACCATGATCAGAGGCTATGCTTCGAAAGATATACTAGATGATAGTGATGCTATGTTCAGCTCAGTGGTCATAGCAAGGACTACAGAGGCTATATATATGACAGAGCCCTCTCCATGAGCTGCAGAGTTGAAACAGGACATTTAGATAGAATGGCTCAAAGCACATCAGCATCAACAACTCGTAGACGTCAGGATGTCATTGGAATAAGAGATTACTGTCTATGATTACTTTGTGATAATACCTGGCATTTCAGTTGGGGATATAGCAACAATAGCTTGGCCATGTTGTTCCTTGAATTGTGGATCACCTAAGGACAAAGTCACAAGCCAAAGATAAGAGGAAATGTCAGTACGGAACCCACAGCCAGACTAAGCATTCTGACATGGCGAAAAGAAAGTCACCCCTAGACACTCGAGGCCATACGAGAAAATGAGCCTTGTACTAGGAAAGGATGTCTTACCCATGACAGTCAGGGTACGAAGCATCGCAATAAAACCCGAAGCAGTTACTTCCAGGCCATGGAAATAGAGCTGTTTGTTTATTTTACCCGCTACCCCACCTAGCAACACCACTGCCAGGACAAGAGGTACACCTTACAGGAAAGAGAAGGATTCAAGGAAACTGTGTGCAGAGACAACGCGTGGTCCATCAGAAGAGGCAGTTAAAAGGAAAGTGAACCCAACGAAGACAAGACAAATGATGGATCCAAGTCGCACACAGGTAAGTCCCCCTTCACCGGGAGGAAAGCCCGAAATTCTCGAGGACGAGATTTTCTTAAGGGGGTAGGTTTGTAACACCCTGGTTTTCGCTCCTGTTTTTTTTCCTTCGCGGGATTTGACTCCCGTCTTTTTTTCTCGGTGTTATCGGATTTCTTCAGCTCTTGGGTATACGAAGATGGTCATCTAGCCTGCCTTTCCTATCCAACCAGAGATTCTCTCCATTCCATCCTTGCCACCCAAGATCTATTCTCAGGGGTTTGCCTCCGAAACCCTACCTTCCGAGATGCCGGAAGGGAAACCCTAACCTCTTCCGTTGCAAAGGAACCCCAATGTCCTTTGATCTGTTGACTCCGAAACTTTTCCGAGTGATCATCCCACATCTATAAACCCTGGATATGCAAAAATATTGCCAAGTCATTTGTAATATTTTTCATTTATAATTAATTCCTTTTTCTGCCAGTTAAAGGCATTAAATCTAGGAAAATATCTATCCACCTCCAAAGTTCATGAAAACTTGTGGAGATATTATTTGTGATCATATTTAGCTCCCATAAAAATATTGGCCATAATTAAATAAGGGAAATTGCATTCTCCTATTTAATGGCAATATTGCATTTTGGGCAGTTTCTAAAGGAACTACCATTTTGGTAGCCAGGAAAAATCCCAAATAAATTTTGGAGCTCCTCCTATCCATATCTTCACCATTTCCATCAAAATCCTAGCTCCATAGCTTAAAGTTTGAGCACAACATCCAGTTGCAAATTCTGTTCAGATTTTCAGTTTGCAAAGGAAGTGCTTGAACCCTTGATCTATTTGAGCTGAAATTTTTCATGGTTCTTAACATTGACAAATGACTCATGGAAACCAAAAATCAGGTCTATTAATCTATCCATGCTTCCACAGCAATTTTCTCAATTTTTAGTCCATTTGAATGCTCTGTGAAAGAAGTACCACGTTGGTATATCGAAATGAGCTGAAACTTTTCCAGCATCTCCATACTCCCAATTAAACTCCCTCCACCAAAATTCAGCTCATTTCAGCAAGCCATATGAGTGCAGCTTCAAGTTCCAATTTCTGGACCAGATTTGGCAGTTGTGAAGGAAGTGCATTCAAATCTTGTCCAAATGCCATCAAAATTTACCAGCATCTAGTCCTTCCTACCATATTACGTTGTGACAAAGAGCCAGCTCTTATCCCTCATCCATTTCTTGAGTAGAGTCCACCCAAGTTTGCTGGTCGAATCATCTTCTGCTAGTTTCTTCCACTCCCGAGCCTTCCCGTGCATTCCAGCCACACACATTATCTATTTGAGGGGGGAAGAACACTCCAGATATGATTTGAGCTCCTAATAGTGCCTAGTCCACGTGGTGCCGGTGGTGACCGCGTGAGACCTAGCCAAAACAGGGCTCTGCTCAGTCTCCGGTCGATTCCCTCCCCTGTGCTCTCGCCGTCGCCTTCTGCCGACGTCTACGGCGACGTACGGCTCCCCCTCCATCCCCAGCTGGCCTTGGAGCCACGCTCGTTGGCCGGGTGTGCCGACAGCGGGTGCTCCGCTTGCGCACCGCCGCGGCTTCGAGCTCGCGGAGCTTCGGCTGCCGTCTAGAGCTCCTCCCCACGGTTATTTAAGCACCCCGAGTCCCTCCTCCTCTCCATCAGCAGCCCTAGCCCCTCCCATCTCTCCCTCCTTGAGCTCCCCGAGCTCTCTACTCCCTCCCATGGCCGCGAGCCGCCACCCAATCTCCTCTGCCAACTTCGGCCCTGCGGTCCTCCCTCTCCTCTCCGTCCGCTTCCCTGGCTGCTGCAGGGCCCCGCGAAGCTGCTGCCGTCCCCGGCACCTCCGGTGAAGTGCCGCCGGAGTGGCTGCTTCGGTGGCCGTGGCCGCCTCCCAGCCGGGCGTGGGCATCTTCCCTCCAGGCCCCTCGAGCTCCCCGGCGATCACCCGCGGGTGCAGGATGGCGCCACGAGGCCGTTCGGCTCGTCGGAAGGCGCAGCCGTGCGGGGGAGCGCTGGCGAGGCCAGAGGCACCGCGGCTTTCCCCTATTTCTGTCGGGGCCGGCGACGACCAGAGGAGAAGATAGGAGAGTGAGAGAGAAGAAGAAGTCAACGTGGGCCCGGCCAGTCAGTGCCCCGGCTCCTCCCTCCATTTTTTAAGGGTTTTTATCATTTATGCCACTGGTTACATCTCACTACTCAGTTTTGCCACTAAGAATTTCAACTACTCAAAAATGCAATCACTTCGTCAGGCGATGCTAAAAAATGCCACTGGACAGCATTACCGTCAGCTCAAATCTCGTTTGCCATGTTATAATGACCGAAATACCTATAGACCAACATGTCAGCTCTCCCTCTATCTCACTACAATAAAGTATGGGTCCCACTTGATCCCAACAGCGTTCTTATTTTCCTCTAAAATTATCCGCTTACTTACTCCTAACAAGTGGGGTCCACACTTATCATTGTGAGATACAGAGAGCTGACATGTGAGTATAGGGGAATTTTTGTCATATAACATGGTCAACGAGTTTGACCTGACTATAACGATGTCTAATGGCATTTTTGAGCAAACATCTAATGGAACGATGGCATTTTTGAGATATCTAATGACATTTTTGAGCAAGCATCTCACGGAACGATGGCATTTTTGAGCAGTAGTAATTTCTAATGGCAAAACTGAGTAGTGGGACACAACTAGTGGCATGAATGATAAAAACCCTTTTAATAAGGAACAAAGGTGCAGGTGGGCCGGCCCAGATGAACAGCAACAACAGTTGTGTGGCTCGGCTGGCGCCCGAGCTCTAGCCACTTTCGTCCCGAGCCGGCCCAAATGCACAGTCCCCTTTATTCATTTCCTAGGAAAAAAACTGCTGAGGGCCTCTGTGTAATTATTTATATACAAATTAGTCCCTGGCAGTCAGGTCTCCATAACTTTTGCTCATAGCTCCGATTCAGGTGAATCCAGTGCCCACATCTTCGTCTCGTCGAGCCTGTTCCGATGAGGTCACTTTCATAATGTTTTCACACTGTGAAAATGACCATCTTGCCCTTGCCTTCTATCAGCCCCATCCAAGAGGGAACTTTTCCGGTGAATTCTTCCGCGGCTTCACCGCACTTCTTCCCGGAGTATTCTTCGACCCCAGGCAAGCCGACCATCTGATATATGCCCTAAGCATTGCTCTATCATATTTCTTGCATGTTTAAATTAATATGCTTGTGCTTGTCTGTGTAGTAGTGAGCTGTATGTGACTCTGATGAACCCTTGCTTGCACTTTCTTCGGTGACGGCACCACGCCTGTGTTCTGAGCTGTTTCCGGCCGTCCGGGGTGGATGCCGACTTTTATTTCTCTTTTCAGCAACTGTCCGTGTTCTGAGCTGCTTTTCGGCTGTCGCGGGCAGCTGTTGAATTTCTTTCCGTAGTAGTGACCCTATGCTCTAAGCTGTTTCTCGGCCGTCTTAGGGAGCTGCTACATTCTTCTTATCAACACCGTCTCATGCTCTGAGCTGCTTTCCAGCCGTCTTGAGACGGGGTTGAGTTATTCCAGCAATTGTCCCAGATCTGAGTTGTAAAGACCGTTCTGGCGGCTCCTGGTTTATTTGCCGGTTTCATATAAGGGTTCAGACGGTCGTTACCCTACAGCTACAACTTGTAAAGTTGTAAGCCCACCATTTAAATACTGATTCACTAATGGCTTGTCGTGATATCATATGGAGATAGGTTGTTATGATCATGCATAGCTATTGCCATCTCAGGTTATTGTGATAAACAACCATGCTTGCTAAATACTGGCTAAAGCTAAACCTAGTCGGTTGATCCAGAGTCACCTGTCCGGACTTACCCGTGCAACCACATTTGCCGGTGTGGGACGGCCTTGACTTGGTCTAATCGCGTGCTCTTTTATCGGTACCGCCAACTAGGGAAGGTTATGCGTGCGAGCTACCCTCGCCCGGTAGGCGGCGATAACCTTGTGAGCCCAGTTGATTGTTTAACCCCGGAGTCCCTGTTTGGGACAGTTTAGTTTGGCCTCGACGGTGGCAGGTGTCACGAGGTGACACAGGGGCCACCTAGGGCAGGACTCCGGGGGAGGATAATTGCCGGTGGTACGGTGGAGGAATTACGGGTTAGGCAGGTTTCGTTGGAGCAACGCTGGTCCACCCGAATGGGATCACGAGGTCAGGTGCTCCATGGTGTGGGTAAAGTGCGCAACCTCTGCAGAGTGTAAAATCTATTCGAATAGCCGCGTCCACGGTATTGGACAGTCCGTCCAGACCTCTCTAGGTGGTCAACCGTAACAGTAATAATAATGATGGAAGAACTCATCTTATGGCCTGAAGTACTCAGTGGATCGTGAATGTTCTGAGGGTTGTGAGGCAACCCAGAAGGGAGTAAGTTGGATCTGGTTAAGGTTTGGATGGGATCCTGAGAATGTTCAGAGGTGGGATTATTTACTTGCCATGCTTTACTTTACTTTAGTATCACACTGGATACTCCTGTTATGACATGATAATTAATATTGCTAGCTAGTTATGCCATGCCATGATAATTAATATTGCTCTAATAACTAATGCATGCTTGAATGCCATGGATTGATTTGCTTGGTGTATATGTTAGTTTGGTTTGCTTGCGAGTACATTCAAAAGTACTCAGTGGCCTTCAATGTGGCCAGGTTCACATAAGGATCCGTTGTCTGTCGTTGAGGAGCCGGAGTGTTTGTGGGCTAGAAGAGTAACCCAGTCAGATCCCTGTGGATTGGAGCCGCACCAGGATCATGCTGCCTTAGATAGAGCCTTTCCACTGCTATCACTCTTGTAAAATATCATGTAAGACTTATATATCTATTAATAGAAATGCCTGTGTTCATGATACTTGTTGTAAACACGCATGCCAGAGTGATTTCCTGGGCTGGTATGCGTGGCGACCGTCTGGCTACAGTGGTAATCAGGCGGGGCGCCACATCCTCCGGTATCCGGGAGTTGCATAATCTCATAATCGAAGGAATATGCATTTGACATGAAGAAAGCAATAGCAATAAACTAAACAATCATTATGCTAAGCTAACGGATGGGTCTTGTCCATCACATCATTCTCCTAATGATGTGATCCCATTAACAAATGACAACACATGTCTATGGTTAGGAAACCTTAACCATCTTTGATCAACGAGCTAGTCTAGTAAAGGCTTACTAGGGACACGGTATTTGTTTATGTATTCACACATGTATTTAAGTTTCCGATCAATACAATTCTAGCATTAATAATAAACCTTTATCATGAATAAGGAAATATAAAATAACAACTTTATTATTGCCTCTAGGGCATATTTCCTTCAGCAATTACCTGTGTTCACACATAAAGTCCAGATGGTGCAGAGAGAATCTCGATCTATGGATGGGCTATTTTGCTATAAGATGTAGAGGGTATCTCGGTCTCACAGTATTTGGACGTACTGCCTATATAGAATCAACACATCTCATCTGTTTGGCATGAGCATGAAATATTTCATTGTGCACTTTTTCACATGATTATGTTATTTACCTCATTTTTATGTATTGGAGAGATGCACTTGGTGAACCTATGAACCCCGATCTAGATTTTAGTATAAGAATTACCTTCCAATAACTTTTACACGCACTTTTATTTTCAGTTTTGTTTTATTCCAAAAATATAAAAATATTATCTACCACATTATCTTTTAATTACCTTGTGAAACTAGCAAGAATAGCAAGATTGACACCCTTGTTAGCTCTGTTGGGGACACAATCACACAAGTGAAGTTTTATTTGTGTTGCAGAAACTCACCCTGTTGCAGAATACTGTTGCCTCCACGGATTGATACATTAGTTTCTCACCGAGGGAAACTTGCTACGTGTTGCAAACTCCTCCACTTGGGAGCCCAGGAACTTGCCTTCGGGCATCAGGCATGGACAAGGTCTTCTCTCCCATGTCGATGTAGTAGAAGCCGAGGTCGGCCGTGTGTCCAAGGAACTCAAGTGCATAAGGCCGCGACCTCTCGGTGCACTCAGAAGCCGAGTGTCTGCCATCCCCATAGGTGAAACACCTCGACAGAGCCAGACACTCGTTCCTGACGTGTCCGGACTCCCTGCAGTTGAAGCACGAGCGCTCCCCACTTGACTTCCTATGAGTCTAGGGTGCTTCATGTTCCCTCTGAACCGGTGCACGCTCAAGGAGCGACTCAGGCGCTGCAGAAGGGAAGGAGCCCCACTCTAGCCCCTCCGGTGGATGAACGGGAACACCACGAGGGTCTTGCGCCTACTCCCATCACGACAGTACGGGGGGAGTATCACGCGGGGGAAAGTTGGTGCAGAGGAGGGGAGGGAGACCGGCTAGCATGGCACGATGCCTTACTGCCATCCCAAGCCGGGCGGCTATCGGTGCGGGGTCCACAACCATCGCGAACTTCCCAGTCATCCCTACCACCGCGGCCTCCTACAGTTGGCACAATTCCACCTCCCTCCGGTGGCCCTCCGACGATGTCGCTGGTGAGCCGGGGAGTGATGAAAGGGAATTGAGAGAGAGCGGCATAAGTCGGAGTACTGCGGTGGCGAGCAATCCGAGCCACAGGCTGGGAGGCACGATGGTTCGCCGGCGTCCGTATGGCGCTTTGGCCGAGCGGCACCATCGCCAGGCTCCCGAGCCATCGTGGCTTCGGCGTTGGTGAGGAGAATATTGGGAGGCGGTGGGATGGGACGAAGAGAGCGGGCGGATCGGTGATCGATGCTATGTCCCAAGCAGAAGAAAGGAACCCTAGTCACGTGTCGCGTGACCCCTGTCGGATCCACATCCAACAGTTGTGGTTCGTCTGGGCGGTCGACTCACCATCGGACCGGGCCAGAAGGGACCCCCAGCTCCAGGCCCATCAGGGCCAATAGATGGTGTGCTCGCGCGTGTCCTGGCTGAGCCTGGCGAAAATAGGCCGGCCCGCTATCTGAGCCACCACTGGCCCAGATAAAGGCCCAGCTCGATTCGGCCCAGCATGACTCGACCAATCCACCGAGTGATCTAGCACGGGAGGGCGAAACCCTAGGGAGGGGGTTGCCGGCGGCGGCGGCGCCACCCCGCGCGCCACCACTGCCACCAGAGGCGGCGGCGCCACCCCACGCGACCAGGGACCAGAGCTACGCTCCAGCCCGCTTTCCCCTCCCGACAGGTTGTCGACACCTCCTCCCGCTCGCGTGCAGGAGCGACCATAGCCTCCGCCGCCCGACGCGATGTCATCGGCAACAGCGCAGAAGTTGGCAAAGTGCATGACACGCCCACCTCATCCCTCCGGCGAGGAACGCGTCGCGCCGCCACCAGGAAATCGCCCATCGTGGGCGGGGCCGGCGGAGCAGAGCGGGCTTCGAGCGCCTCGCGATCCTCGCGTCTGCGTCAGAGCAGGGGGAGCTCCGGCCCGGGCCATGGCGTCGGCAAATTCGGCGGCGACCATCAGCTAAGCCACGTATATCAAAGAGCTCAACCCGCGGCGGCCATCAGCTAAGCCACGTACATCAAAGAGCCCACCCCCTTCCTTCAAAAAAAAAGACCACCCCCTTTTTTGTCCCGTGAGCACGCCTACCTCGACCGCGGTCTACTCACCATCACAATGCACATTTGCCTTTTTTCCTTCTAGAAGCTGCTGAACAACATCAACAGAAAATCAGCTCCTATTAAGGCAACTCCATTTTTGTTTTACGTGTGCAAGATGAATTAAGATTATTATGGCATTGATCTCTCACTAATACATGGCACTATGTTAAAGATCAAGTTTGGAATTGACATGTAAGTTACGAAGCTAATTTAAGTTACAAATATAGTTTAGGAGTTAACCATTGGAATTGACTCTAAGTTACGGAAGTAATCTAAGTTACAAAGCTAGTTTAGTAGGTAACCATCCAAGTTACAGAGCAAGTTTCGTGGTACCCATGTAATTTTCAGATTTTCAAAGAACCTTTTACACTAACCTTTTTAGGCAGTGACACATCTTCATCACAATTGACGTGGAGTGATATTCCAATCTCCAGGTACATGCAGCCTACCAACACATTACCTTCTACGGGACTTACAGTCCTACGGAGAAGAACTCGATCACGACGTCCTTGAGCTTCTTGCTCTCCTCCACCATGAGTTTCTGGGCCTCCAACTTCTGCAGCAAAGACCAGGACAGCAGCTAAGTTGCCACACAAGTAGACCACCTGATTATCCGGTAAAGCACCTCTCTAAAGTTGAACATAACCAACCGTATGTACATAATTTTCTCCTCTTAATGAAAAGAAAAACACTCCTGTCTTGTTTTGCTCGTGTACTCTCTTTCTAATCAATGGAATTTGGCAATTCTCCTGCCAACATTCAAAAAAAAAAAGCAACCTTTGTCCATTGCCCTAGAGAGGCAAATTGCCCTAGAGAGGCAAATGGAGTAACCGACTAACTAGCTAGGCAGGCCATGTGTCCCACTATTGCAAAACCGCTTACCCATGGGACCTTACAAGTGGCGGGTCCACGTTTGCACACGCCACTGGTAACGTGGCCAACTACCAGTGGCGGGCGCAAAGTCAGGCCCACCACTAGTATTTATATACCAGTGGCGGATGGCACTTTTCACTCACCACTGGTAGGATAGGGCTGACTTACCAGCATGTGGCAAATACCAGTGGCGAGCTTTTTCTGGGGCCCTCCACTGATATTTTTTTGCCATTTTTTTAATGTTAGGCCTTTAGTGTTTTAGGTTAGGCTTATAGTCCAAAAAAAAAATTCTACATTAAAGGTGCATCATTGGAAGTTCCATGTAAAAGTTTGGCACTTTTTAGGGTTAATTTACTATTTTTATGGCATTAAATGGATTTCTAAGTATTTCATGGAGGTAAATGGTTTTTTTAAGTGTACATCAAGTTTGAAAAATATGACACTTGGCATGGTGTCATGACAGGACCACTAGAGGCTGTGGTAAAACTTTGAGAGTTACACAAAAGTTGGGATATACGTCACTTACAAACTTAAGCATCTCCGAGGAAGAATCATAACTAGAAATCAATTTAATGCCTTATAAATAGCAAATGGACTCAAAATAATGTCAAATTTTGACATGGATGATGTTATGGTGTATGTTGAATTTAGAAAAAGTTTCAAGGTCAAATGATGAAGCAGGTGTGACTTCGTTTTCAAACCTCATGATTTCCCTTTGAAAAACCATGATCCTTCCTTAGAGATGTTTTGATTTCTAATCAGTGTACATCACAACTTTTGTGAAACTTTCTCAAATTTTAACCACAGCCTCTGGAGGTCATATCATGACACCAAGCCAAGTTTCATCTTGTTCTAACTTCATTTACATTTTTAAACAATTCAAAAACCTAAAACTCCAAGTAGGTGTTTGAGTTTTCCCACCCCAAATGTTTGGATTTTTAAAAAGTTTCTTGGATAAGACCTACAAATAAACCCAAGAACTTAAATGTGATTTGTCTACCAATTTTTGGCTTTTTTTTCATGCCCTTGTAGTTCAATTTTGAATTATACACATTAAATGACTAGAAATCCATTCAATGCCCTTGTAGTTCAATTTTGAATTATACACCTTAATAAATGACTAGAAATCCATTAACAATATAATGTAGTATGTTACATGTAGAAAAAGTTTGGGCCATTTTAGATTAATATTTTTTGAAGTATTTACACATGACTGGTACTTCAGAAAAAAATTAAAGTTCAAATGATCAATAAACTTCGATGCGGACTTCAATCTTCATACTTTCCCTTTGTTTGCAGAGACTAGGGGTGGGGGGAGGACGGAGCCTTCACTTGCGGAGATCTTCGACCTACAGGGTGAACCGGGGGGTGGGTGGGGACAAAGCCCTTTTCTTGCTGGCATTTTCTCGGGGTGGTGCGAGGAGCGAAGCTCCCTGCTTGACGGAGTTGAACCCAGGGGGTACGCCCCCCCCCCCCCCCCGGCTACAATTTTGTACTAAATAATAGCAAAATAATTATTTTATAAAAATTCATTTTAAAAGTGAAATAGTGAAATTACCAGTGCGCACTCTGATGCCCGCCACTGGTACTTGATCAATCGTGCATGGTTAAAATGGCGCATTCTGATTGGTCCATCCGACCCTCCCACTGATCACCACCACTCTGGTCTTCTCCTCTTCCTCGCCACCAGGCCCGTGCCCCTCTTCTCTCCTCTCTATGCCTCGCTCTCGCCCTTGCCCGCTCCTTCTCTTCCACCAACTCCCGCGCCCCTTATCCATCTCTTCTCTTCCCCATATTTCTTTTCCAGGTCCCTGCCACCAGGCCAGGCTCCTGCCGCTCCGTGAGTCATCGCCTCAGCCGCAGCCAGCGAGCCGCTAGAAGATGCTCCGCAGGGGACCGGCCCAGCGAAGGGCAAGCAATGCGGGGAGCAGGCGCCGCCGTGTCGTGTCGTGCCGTGGGGAAGGGCCACCGCCTATGAGGAGCCCCCCATGCAGGTGGCGCTGAGTAGGAGGTGCCGGTTGTGCCTTGCCGAGACATCCGTTGCCAGGAGAGGACGTCACGGCCTGCTATGCACGGCTTGGCGTAGATGGGACCGGCGCCGGGAGAGGCATCCCTGTGGGCGACGCAAGGGAAAAGCCCCAGGCGTGGCCGCCGGCGGGGTTGCGCTGCGCGAAGTCACCGCCAGGGGTGGCACCTAATTTTTTCTTGATTTCTAAAATTGTTAGCAGTGGCGGGTGAGAAAAAGTGACCGTCACAGTGGTGGGCCGAACGAAGTGCCCGCCACTGGTAATACTGCATGCCCGCCATAGGTAATTAATTACCAATGGCTGGCCTCTAGCCCGCCAGGCCCGCCACTGACAACCGGGTACCAGTGGCGGGCTCAAAGCCCAGAGCCTGCCACTGTAGCTGATTCTGCAGTAGTGTCCTGAGACGTGGTTAGATGATCCACCAAGTTTTATTATGCCTATGCTTATACAAGTTATGACCATTGTTCGAGGAATAAAGGTTACTTTCGCTTTAAAAAAAGGCGAAGAAGGAGAATTCGGTAGAATCATCTCACTCCCACCATATCACATGGCCCAACCCTTTTATTTACTAACGAATCTTGCCACTTTTCAACTTGGCCCCATTTCCTCGCTCCAAAAGTCGTAACATCCCTATCGTTTCCGCTGCCCAGCTCAATTCTCTTACCAACAAAGAAGCATATGCCAGAGTTAAGCAAATCGAAGTCAGTAGACATGAAAAACATACCCGGGGACGTCAGCAGTGAGACGGTCGGCCGCGGCCGGCCGCGGCGGCAGGCTTCCGTGGCGCTTCATCATTCCCAGGTACAGATGCAGCTAGCTGACTATCGGTCGTTGTTGGATTTGCTTCATTACTTAACTGCCACTTCTTCTTCTTCTTCTTCTTTTAAATCTATATTAAGTTCATCAGCTTTTTGGCTCAGATTTCTATGTTCTTGCGGGTGATCAACATGATACCAATCTATTCGTCCTATCCTATGTCAACTTCTTACTTGCATATCTCTCTAAAACCTAGCTTATAGGTCTGTGTTTTTTCCTTTTCTTCAGCCGAGAATTTACAAGAAAAAAAGTGCTACAAAGAAAGATATCTCTGTAGAATCCTTGGGCCATCCTCATCATCCGTCATCACCGCCGGAGGGCGTGCTGTTTCAGCTCAACACTTTACCGGTCAGATCGATAAACAAAACCAATTACTCACAAATCAATCATTGACAACAGATTATTAGTTTTCAGGTTATTGCAAGCTGTGTCGGAGACGGCGATGGCTTGATCCAAGGGAGGCCACATATGTGCCACAGGAAGTGCATAAAGCTCTAGTTGCAAGGGCTCAGGCGAGACGCCACCGGGACTACCAAAGGATGGATGCTTTTGCAAGCGCCATCAAAGACGCTGGATACAAGTATGCAATTGAACTCAATCATTCGCTTTTCTCCACTAATTAAATGTCTGTCCTCACCGATTGTCGCAGCAGAAATACTAGGCTGTCTGGTAGATGGTGGAAGATTTTGAAGGATTCTCTTTGAGCACTTAGCAACGAATCTTCTTCGTTGCTGTTGGTTAGCTAACCTTTTTATAGTACAGCATCCCTATCAATGCGATCCTCGATCACCAAAAGAGCTATTAATATGTCCTCAACCTTGCCATATCTTTTCAAATCTTTTTAGGGGTCGTCGACCATGCTTCCAACTACCATTTCGGACTAATGAAGTATCTGTTCAGCATCTTGACACAATTATTAGTACCTTAATCACTTCTTTATTAGTCATCAAAACCCTACAATGGAGGGCGTCGATGCACTTTCATACTCTCCATTTTGTGTGATTGATGACAACTCAGACTAAAATTTCGCAATTGAGAATAAGTTGTTTTTGGGTCCTGTGACATAGATAGTAGTCCCCTAAATGTTGCACTATTAAGAATTGTTTTTAATGCAAGTGCACAAACTTCGGAGATTGTGAAAGGCTTCCCTATATCACCTTTTGAGGTTCTTGCATTGGTTAAAACTTTAGGTACTAATGCAACGAATGCATTTTAATACTTTGCAAGGGGATTAAAAACAATAAAATTCAAATCAATCCGGTCATTCACCACGTACCTAGGCCCGGCAGAGGACTAAATTAAAGTCCACAATCTATCTTGGGCTTTTACCTTTGTCTTGGTCATTTTGCTCTTTACAGGTATTGAATGCGAGTATCCATGTTGTTTCAGGACTTACTACATCCACAAGACATATTCCTTAAAAAAATATCCCACAAGACCTATACCTTAAATAATCTCAATAAATTAATTAGTACACATAATCTGTTATCATCAATCATCAAAACTGAAACGACGGCCTAGATACTGTACACTACATCACACACAACAAGCGACCCATGGCTAACATGATTGATTTTCACTTGTTTCAATTTTTTTACGCTAGCTTGAAAGCATGTTTCTCATTAAGCATTTCTGTGAGCCTGCAGGATAGTAAATTGTTCGAACAAGCAAGAGATTCTTGCAAGGAAATACCGAATTAGAATGAGGTATGTATTTCAATACTTTAATTTTGAAAATGACAATGCTAACGCACTACTATACAGAACGTCATAGGAGACAGTTGAAAAACACCATCCCAATTGGTTCTAGCTACCGGCTGTATCCAAAGGTCCCTGATAACAACTGACATCTCTGATGGTAATCCAACCGTCCATGATAAACTCAACAAAGGCGGTTTAAACCGACGAATTCATAATCTTAACTTCTAAAATTCATTTTGAAATGTGTATGTGATATATAATTTTGTAACTAATTATGTCCTACAAAATTTTAGTTTTATTCTAGAAATTCAAACATCATATTGGATTCATAATCTTAACTTCTAAAGTTATTTTGAAAACAAAAAATTAAAAGTTTGAAGACTAAAGTAATTCTAATACATATATTAGATTTCAACATTTTCTTACAATAGAATTTAATTGACTAGCTTGGGAGTATATCTTAGTGATAATTTTTATTCCTTATTATATTCAATGTAGATATTATATAATGGTTTTAGTTTAATCCTATTTAGAATCCCATTTTTTTTATTCTATTTAGTGTCCACCAGATGGATGACTAAACCATATTATTTTTTTTGGGATAATTCATAGTACATTTGTGTCTCTTCCATTTATCATCAATTTTTATCCTATTGTAGATTGTGAGAAGATTGTGCATATATAAGATTATATGAATCAACAGGGGAATTGATGCACCGGAGCTGGAAATGAAGTATGGGATAGAGTCTAGGAATGAGCTGGTGAATCTCATAGAGGGGAAATGTGTCATGATTCATGTGTATGAGATGGACCAGTATGAGCGATACATTGGCGATGTCTACTGTGATGGCGTGTTTATCCAAGTGAAACAGACAATACTAATGTTGTGCTTCTTTTGATTGCATTTTGCATGGTTCTGATAAGATTGATAATGGTTGGTGTCTACATTCTTTAGGAGCAAATACGAAAGAGAGGATTCACATGGTATTGCGAAATTTATGACAAACGTTGTGAATTTGGGAAAGTAAGAGATTGCTCCCTTAATGTTCCAACTTATATTTTAATTAAAACAAGTGTAATATAACTACTCCATTGGCCTTCTTACAGACTATCTAATGCCATAGGTGGCCATTGTTAAATTGTAACTACATCGTTTGTATTTTAATTATACTTACAATCTATCTAACTGCATGTGTAGTGGGAGGGGGAAGCGAGAGCTGCACGCCAAGGGCTCTGGCTGTCGGATAATCCTGAGAAGCCATGGGAATGGAAGAGAAACCACCTACGCAATGCAGGAAAACAAGATTTTTTACAAAAAAAGACCCCAGAAGGCCCAACCTATATTGGAAACTCAGGTAAAAAACAGTGTCCTCCAGCACTCTGGTACCAAAACATATGTAGGAAAAACAAATCCTAGAACTAATGTCTTTATATGAACGCAGGCAATTTTTAGATGGATAATGAGAGCTGTGAAGCCCTATCAAGGATGATAAAGGAGGAGAAGAATGCCGAGGAAAAAGCTACGGGGTGGGAAAAGGAATTGGAGAGTGTTGTAGCTGAAAACCGTATGCTGAATGAGCTGCTTCGGAAGTCGAAGGAGGCACTTCAAAATGAGAAAGAAGCATGTAATGCTGAGGAGGGAAAAGCTAGGCAGTGGAAAAAGGAATTGGAGAGTGCTCTACCTGAAAAGCGTATGCTGAATGAGCTGCTTCGGAAGTCGAAGGAGGCGCTTCAAAATGAGAAAGAAGCATGTAATGCTGAGGGGGGGAAAGCTAGGCAGTGGAAAAAGGAATTGGAGAGTGCTCTAGCTGAAAAGCGTATGCTGAATGAGCTGCTTTGGAAGTCGAATGAGGCGCTTCAAAGTGAGAAAGCATGTAATGCTGAGGGGGGAAAAGCTAGGCAGTGGAAAACGGAATTGGAGAGTGTTGTAGCTGAAAATCGTATGCCGAAATATCTGCTTTGGGAGTCTGAGAAAGAAGCTGAGGAAAAAGCTAGGCAGTGGAAAGAGGAATTGGAGATTGTTGAAGCTGAAAACCGTATGCTGAAATATCTGCTTTGGGAGTTTGAGAAAGAAGCTGAGGAAAAAGCTAGGCGGTGGAAAGAGGAATTGGAAAGTGTTGAAAATGAAAACCATATGCTGAAAACCGTATGCTGGGTTGGTACGTCTTTGCTTACTGTTGGTATTGCATTGCTGTGCAGCAAATGGAAACCACCTCCTAAGAAGGATGGTGTTGCTCACAGGACCAGGATTTGGTAACATATAGATATGCTACTGCAGCACAAAAAAGTGTTACTAAAGCATGTAGTAACACAATTTACTAGACCATGTAAGCGCACTTTGCCGCAACGTCCATCGTCCATCTTCAGAAAAGAATGATAAAAGATATTAAGAAAATATGGCCAGTGCAAATACTTGAGAAAATCTAGACGGTATATCTGAGTTATGCAGATCCAAGGAGTGAATTCTACATTTTGGTCTAACATGCAAAGATTTTACAAGCGCCAGCTCGAAGGGATAACAGTGGTGCTAGATACAGCTTCTCATCCTGTTTACAACTGCTGCTCAGAACTGAGGATATCATGATATCTCACAAAATTGGCGTATGGCTACCGCTTTTTTATTTCAATGGCACAACATCATAGATGTCCACACACGACATCTTGGCATGACCTTGTTGTTTAGTCAATGAGTAGTACCTCCCCGAATGCCCCGAGAGCTGACTTGAGGTCCTTCAGCTGCTCCACGATTTTTAAAATTTGTTTGATTGCCTTGTTGAGTTTGTTCTCTCGCTTGCTCCCAAGGCATTGTATGACCAACACAGTTAAACTGTTTCAGAAAAGAGTAGTAAAATCAGGAGTTGATTCCCCAGAACATGGCTCTATTGTTTCAGAGTGCATAAGCATGGCAAAAGAGATATACATGATGAATATCAAATACTTTGCGCAAGAAAATCTCAACTATAGAAAACTGTATAAAAGTGCACACGGAAGTTGATGTTATATAGTTCTTGAGCAGCAAACCACACCTTTGGTCCAGAGGGGGGTGTTAATTTCTACATGACCATGATACCAAGTTATCAAACGCCACTGTTTCCAACAACACACACTTTGTATGGTAGAAGTATCATACTGCATATCATTATATTAAATAGGTAAAAGACGATTTTAGACTTCAGAAGGCAGAAAATAGGCACAAACAACCAAGCCTGAATATGGGAAAGGAACAATTGTAGATGCATGTTACTTACAGGAGGAGCATATTGATTTGATGGCATCTTGTATTACTTTTCTCGCCAAAATAGCAGTTTCCAGGATGCCAGCTTATCCTTAGTATATATAAAAATAATTTCTAACAACAGCCACAACAAATCATAGGCCAACTCGAAGGCTAAAGGCAAGGATTAACCCCTTTTGTTTTTACTTGACAGCTAAGACTATTTTCCAATGTAAAAGAAAAAAATATATAATAGACCGAGCTGATGTGTTTGCAGCTCCTCAATCTCCAAAAATCATTCCCCCATTCAGTTCCATGTCCTAAAATTGCAAGGATGACGGAAATCCTTCAAACCATTATGTTTTCTCATTTGTCCACAGGGATACTAATCCATATGTTTTTTTTTGGTGGGGAAATCTATGTGGTTCGTTGACCAAAGTGAACAGGATAACTTATGTCCTTACTAACACTATATACAATTACCTTGCAAAAGCAAATTTTGACTTAATATAAGTCATGCTGAAATAAATTGTTTCATGGAAGTTTTCTTTTAGAAAAACATGAGATACTCCAATTAGTAAGTAATAACCCAAAAGAGAGCATTGTAAGATAAAATGACTAAAGTTGTTCGTAACATACAAAAATAAATATGAACACAAATGTTTATAATAAAAAAAAGTGTTTAAAATGCCAAACATCTCAACTCTTTTATGTCAGTCTTCAAAGTGGGTTGCATGTTTGCAATCTAACCTATGATGGAACAGTATATTCCTGATATTGTTTCATCAATTTAATATCAAAAAGTAAAATCGCAGTGCGCATATGGCATCATCTACACAATTCTGTAACTATTGTGGAACATATCTATCTAGGAGGTTCAGGTTTCATCATAGGCATTTGTCCTGATAAAAGTCAAACGACCATTTATTATCAGTAGGATGGTAATTGACAAAATTCAGAAAGGTTCATAACCAGCCTTCATGTAATGTAGTGGTGGTGTATGATAGTCAATATTTTCTGGATGTACAAACCTCTACTTTATTGAAAAATTGTGGTCACCTAAAATGCCAGAGTGCACAATTACAAAACTTGATGAAATTTTTGGTGAAAATGTCCAACAATCAACTGCGTTCGAAAGAGTATCGAACGACTCAAAGCTCAGTGTTGTTTAAATTTTTAGGAACACAAAACTACATTGGTAGGTCACCACTATAGATCGCTTAGGATTTTGCAAAACTATACATTATAGTATTGTACGACAAGTGCGGTCAAAACCATCAAAGGAACATTACGAACAAGAGCACAAAGCGATACAAATGATCTTTATTACGCTCTATTATAAAAACACCAGTGCACCATTTAATGATATACTTATTAAGAATCTTCACGAGCACAACTCTGGAACACTGGGTGCAATCCCCATAAGCACACGCAACTTCTCCTCGAATCAAACTGGTAGCCTCCTCCATAGCTGTCTTTAGTAGTAAACATCAAATGAAGTGCATGAGGAAGATATTTAAATGTGCTCGTCAATGCGCAATTTGCTTTGATTTGGAGAAGGGCATGCTGCAAAACATTAGGAGATATATGCTTGTGAAGAATGCTAGATTTTTACCCTCGAGGGCTAGCTGCTACTGATTCACACAACTTTTGTGCAATTTCTTCAGCCCGCGCAAACAATGTATTTACCCAGAGAGACGGAGGATAAAAATACGAAGAACAACTTTGAGTGCGGGTTGCAGATCAGCCTTCACAGTTGCATGTCCTAACATAACAAATATCGCAATTGAGATGTTAGCAGGTTGCAAAATTACAGAAAGCTAAGACGCTGGCAATCACTAATATTCGAATGTGATATCGTAGAAGGAAAAATAAATCTCTTTATTATGTGATGGCATGGGGAGTTTGGGGAAGGCTGGCAATCACTAAGAGGGGTTGGCAACCATAACATTCATCACTAATACTAAATTACTAACCGCTGCAAACATCGAGAATTCTTAACCTTTCAATCTTCCATATTAAGCTTCTTAGCTGAGCTATTATCATGAGCAATCATTTTAGAACTCACCCTCCAGGATTCAGGTCCAAAATCAAAGGATCTTCCATAAAAAAGAACTACATGTCATGCCCATCAGTACACCAAATCACCAATCTCAGTTCTAATGGAATATCAGATGAGAGCTTACCCTCCAGGGTTGAGATCCAAAATCAATGAGAAAACAAAATGCCTTGTCCATCAGTACACCAAGTGCTTTGACTCCATTCTGCTGAGATGTCCGCCAGTAAGCAACCAATAAACAAAGCAACATCAATTCTCCCTGGAGACTATCATGCCCATTAATACAAATATTCAATACATTAACATTACCTATGGCAGACAAGAAAAAGGCTCCTGAGAGGAGAGACGGGGAAAAGAGCTTGGGGGAGAGAAGAAGATCAATATTGTGTAATCCGCACAGTGGTGATGGATCGGAGACCATGGACAGGAAGGGAGTTCAGATGAATACCGCTGGATTCGGGAAGGTCGCTGCGGACACAGATTGGTGGTGCAGTAAGGAGGCGAAGTGGGATGAGGTGACAGCGACGCCGTGTCCTCCACAAAGTATTAAATAGAGGGCTATGCGTCTTAGCGGCGGCTCGGCCAAAAGCTATGGAACGCTATAGCGGGGCCATAGCTAGCTAAGCCCCATTTAGCGTTTCAGCTTAAATAAAAAAAAACATACAAATAGACATAAATATAACATATACTTGACACCTGACATAAATATAACATATACTTACATGACAAGAACCACATACATCAACAATGAAGGGGCCGAGTTTGATTGGACTCTAGCTTTAGCTGCTCCCGTACAAGCTTGTACTGAACATGCTTCAAGCAGAGTGATCTGTTCGGACCTCACCGAAGAATAAAAAAGCTTAACTTTGTGTGCATCTAGTAGTTGGACATGAGAGAGGATAGAGAAGCTTACCTTGCTGGCTGACGGTTCGCATGGAGGATGCCGAGGCCGAGCGCCTTGCCGGGAGCAGCGTGAAGGAGGAGCCGGCGACGGCAGTGGCTGGCGTTGAAGCGTGTCCGGGAGCGCATGGCAGGGGTGCGCGCCCGCCGCCAGTTGATTCTCCGCGTCGCCGGAGAGGAGTGTAGACGTCGACGGGGGCTGCGCCAGCCTATGGTTTCGTCCTGTAATTTTGGGCCCATTTTGGGGCAAACAGGCGGGACCCGGACGCTAACGCTAAAGATGGGCCCAATTTTAGCACGGCCAATCCAGTTTATTTTTCGCTAAACAGGCATAGCTGCTAAGGATGGCAATGGGTAAGGTATGGAGCAGGTAGAGCAATATCATATCCATACCCGTGTAGTCAATGGGTACAAAATTCTACGTATACCCGTACCCACGGATATGAAACTTTACCCGTACCCATACCTGACGGGTACCCATACCCATTGGGTACTCAACAGGTAGATCAAACAGTACACAACTTATTCACAATTTTACATTCATCCATAGCATATTCGACAAATCATCTCAACTCAATAACAGATAGATGAGTACAAGACAATTATCTCAATTCCAATTGACAATTTGTGACAACTTTAACATAGATTCACAAGCACACAACACACTTCACCAAATAACATCCGACAAGTAACATGTCAGTATATAAACGCGTAGGGTAAAGGTATATCCACGTGTACAAGGCTATACCCGTGCCCTACCCAAAACTTAATAGGTAGGGTATGGGTACTATCTATGGGTATAAAATTGTGCCCATACCCTGCCCATGCGGGTATGGTATCCACGGGTACCCGTACCCATGGGTACTACCCATGCTGTAGCAGGAACTCCCTCCAAGCGCGTTATAAAAAAAATAAAACCCTCCAAGCGCTATAGCAAGCGACGAGATGGTGCCGAAATAGCGCGCGAAATTTAAAACTTTGGAGGCTGATGCCCTCACGCCATGGCGTCGCGAAGGTCGGGGCGGAGAGTGTCACGTTGGACGTGGCCGATGGGACTCTCGTGTGACTGCATCGAGGACGCCGTCCACCATGCAGGCAGGTTCTACTCGATCACCTACTCTGACGAGGTGGAGGCGTGGGAGCAGCCGATGCGGTCGGCGTGTTCACCAGCGCGGTGGTCGAGCCAGAGCTACTACTCCTGCCCAGTCGGAACCGCTGCAAGTACCTCGTGGCGGCGCCGGGCGGACGACTGATGGTCGTGCTCAACGAGTACAAGGAGGCCACGGGTCGGTGGACGTCCACGCCACCGTCCTGCAATTTGCACGTCCTCGACGCCGGTGGCGAGCAGTGGAAGCAGATAGACGACATCAGCGACGCCGTACTGTTCATCGGGGTGAACGGCTCGCTCTGTGTGTCGACGAGGGAGCACCCGGAGCTCAAGCCCGGATGCATCTACTACACCGAGGACGATAGCCAGCATGGCTTCAGCGTCCGGTTGTTCAGCCTCAAGGATGGCACGGTGGAAGACGTCGAGGTCCTCGGGCCGAACCGGAGCAGGCTGCCGCCGGCGTGGTTCATGTCTTCCATCACCCCATCCCATGCTAGGTTAATATAATGTCTGATAGCTCGGGCCGAACCGGAGCAGGCTGCTTTCTGGGTTGTGGTTCACGCCTTCGACAACCTAGAAAGCAGTTTAGTTTGCAGTCTCAATCGACTACTTAGCCGTTGGATCTTTGCGCAGAGATTTGTGCTAGACTGAGCACCATCCAACGGCCCTCGCAGCACGTCATCCCATCGGTCGCAGCATCCGTCAATGTTGGTTGTAGCATGTCGTCTCACCGATCACAGATTTTGCTCTCATCACTCGCAACACGTCGTCCCATCATTCGCAGCACCCTCCATTGCCGTCTGCAGCATGAAGTCCCACCGGTTGCACCGTCCGTGGTCGTTGCTCGCAGCGTCTATCGTTGCCGTTTGAAGCATGTTGTGCCACCTATTGCAGCATCCAGCCATGCCGTTCGTAGCACCACAACCACGCCGACGTCAGTCGACTGAGACTTGGTTAAATCCCAGTCGACTGAGTTGTAGGCAGACCCTTTAATTAATTAGTCCACATGCCTCAGACTTAATTTTATGATACGATGATATATTGCAACCAAGACAGTTTATCAACCAGTTACTGCCTTGTGAGGTTTCTGGATTACCAGGTGTAATTCAGAGCTAAAACAGAATAAGAAGAATAATTATGATGGCTTTTCTTTTCCAAACTGCAACGAAGCTAACAACAAGCTAGTTGCACTTGTTTTCCATGATGCATCGATAGATTGTTGTTTCAAAAGGAAATTATTGCAGTACTGTGCAGCAGAGCTTAGCTAAGGTATATGTACACTACAGGAAAAACCTCGTTGTCGAGTATTTGTCGGTTTGCCGTGTGTTTTTCTACGGAAGCTCAGAAAACAGTGCCTTTGCCAAGTGGAGTGTAAGACTTGATGGAGAAATTAGCAATTTTCCGATAGATTTAATCCAGAAATAAATCATGATGATAACAGTAGTTGTATTAATTTCATACTGATATGTAAACATGCGAGTGCGTACTAGGCATAGAAACGAAATATCTATGAACGTGCTAAGTACCACAAACACATAAGACAATAAGACAGGGATGAACAAATCATACCCTGCAGTAGGCCAGGACAAGGCCACGGCAGCGGCAGCAGCGTTTTCCTCGGCCTGCTTCTTTGCAGCCGCGGAGTTCTCAGCCATTGCGATGTCGAAGAGGTCAAGGACATAGCAAAAGGCAAGGAACATCAGCAAGCAGTCCCGCCGGAGACACTCCCCAAAAACCTAATCGCCCCTTCTCCCGGTGCAGGATCAGAAAGCGAGGGGTTCCGGAGGCCCGCTCTCCCGTATGGCCGTGCACACGATCCACGGGTCTACGGCATGGGATTGCCGAAGCAACATCAGCGAAAGGAACGATGGGGGGTTGTGCTCGAGGAGGTAGAGCAAATGCGATCAGATCTGGGTGACAACTAGGGTTGCTGGCTCCTCCTATATATAAGCGGTCGGGTTGGGAGACGTGGGGTTGGGCCCATGTCCGAGTGGGCAACAGCCCACGATCCGACATCACGAAAATCTGTTCCTGACCGACAAAAATAAAGCACACGCATGACATAGGCCTGAGCTCGGCTCAGCTCTTTCACGAAACACGGCTCGTGCGTGCGGCGGAGGAGGAGCGCGCATGTACCACTCCTCTTCTAAAGATCGAATAGCATGTGGAAGAGATTCTCTTATAAAAGGGTATCAACTCTCCTCCACTCACGAGGTGGTACTAACACTAGTAGAAAACAGGGCTTTAGTCCCAGTTCCTAAGGGACTTTAGTCCCGGTTCTACAACCGGGACTACGCAATCGGGACAAAAGGCCCCCACTTTTAGTCCCGGTTGTGTTACGAACCAGGACTAAAGGAGCTCCACGTGGCTGCTGTGGGGCGCCTAGGCAGGAGGACCTTTAGTCCCGGTTGGTAACACCGACCAGGACTAAAGGAGCTCCACGTGGCCGCTGTGGGCGCCCAGGCAGGAGGACCTCTAGTCCCGGTTGGTGTTTGTCCCGGTTGGTAACACCAACCGGGACTAGAAGGCAGCCACGCGTCAACACCTGCCAGGCGCTGGGGTTTTTATTTTTTTTAAAGGAGGGGTTTAGGGGTTTTGGAGGGTTTAGGGGTTTTATCTTTTGTTTCCCCTTTTCTTTTTGTGTTTACCATTCAATTCTTTTACATTTAGGGTTTTCATTTTTATTTTATGCTTTTCATTCAATTCGACGCTAGCTACTACATATAGCAATGAAGGAACCATTACACAACATCATCATGATCAATATATAGATAGAAGTGACCTCTCTTTCTTCGTACTTGGTCGAACAACAAGTTTTCGTATATCTATTCGACGCTACTACATATAGTACACGTTCATGCAAATATACAATATAACATCTCCTATGATTCATAATATCTAATTACCAAAATTGCATTGGAAATCCCGATGGTATTCTCCGTCTGTAGGTATGACATGCTCAACAAAGAATCCCGCCAATTCCTCTTGAATTGCTCGTATGCGATCAGTTGGTAGGAGTTCGTCCCACTTCCTGCAGATCTAATTTAAAGAAGGGGGTCAATATATATATATATATATGTATATGTATATGTATATATATATATTATATGTATATATATATATATATATATATATATATATATGAAACTCAACACAATTGATGTTAATAAAATAAAAATGTGAATATTGTTTACGTACTTCAAATTGTTCTGAAGATCTGCCCCGCTCAGAGATCGAGTGGCGAATTAACTCGCAAACATAGTATCCACATAAATTATTCCCGGTGCCTGCCACAAGCACTTTACGAAAATAGAGTTCAATCAAAATGATAATCAAGCATGATAATGGTATTGAAACTAGAATCAATGAGAGATGCACGGAACTAGCTAGTAGTACTTACTTTGGGGTGTGAAAATCGTAGCTCCTTTCTCCATTCACCCCTAACCTGGTTGGTGAACTTTTTCCAAACCCTGTCCGGCAAAAAAAAATGCTTACTTGATACTAGGAAATGAACGAAAGTTGCAGATATGGTGTGATAATGATTGAACTTACTTCTGGAGCATTTGACTCATGTCCGCCCACTCCTTAGGCTCTTTACGTCTCGAGTCCAAGACAATTACTAGTCCCGCGTCAAGCTAAATGGCTAGCAGAATAAAGTGGAACCTGCGCACGCATAACTCATCAATTACACTTAACCTCGAGTAAGCGAAACAGAATATGCACAAGACAGTAACACTCACTGGAAGTTGTAAGGAAATAGTATTTCCCTTTTGTTTTGTTGTCCAAGTAACGCCTCTAGCAAGTTTTTCTCTGTTTCATCGGGGTTTTTTTGTAACATATATTCATTTACGGTATTTGGGTTAATGAACCCAATGTCATAGATTCGTCCTCTGCATTCGAGGATCTTCAATCTGCATAATATAGTGTGATGATAATTATACATGCAATGAACAAGCCGAGCTAGAGACTTAATTACAGAAAAAAATACTTATAGACAATTGCAACTGACGATAGTTTTGTCGAGGGCGTCTTGATTGTATAACTGAAATAATTCTTCAAATTCAATGTACAACGCCTCGACTCCATTGAAGTAGTGTTCATCTTTAATTCCCACGTAGATACTGTCGGTCCCTTCCTTGCAGGCTTTCAAGTACCAGTCATGCAATCTTCGCATCATCGTTGATAGATGCGGGAGCTGCTCAGGTCTGACGAGAGGCTTCCCGTGCTCGTATCTAAAGGCCACCTCAGCCATTTTGAACTGTACCTCATCGCCTAAATAATCACCAAGAGTGTAACCAGGATGAGTGGCCGCTACCCCCGGAGCATTAGCGATATCGGGAAACACCTTGAGCGGGGGGGCACGATTGTTTTTCCTGTTCGCCGAGCTGGGGAATTGTTTTCCCACTTCTTGCAGCACTGCTACTTCTGCTACTTCCCGACCTTTTCACTTCATCAAATGTCTTTACAATACAGTGGTCATAGTGTGATAGCGGCGGAGGCGGTGGTGTTCGCTTAAGGGCATCCAGACAGCGCTTCGCTTTTACCGAATCTATTTTTTCCTTTGGATTTGGACGTTTTGGTGCAAGCTGGCGTTTCACATCGGCAGCCACGATCTCGTTGTTTTCCTCCTCAGTCATGTCGTATGGTAACTTGGCAGGAGCCTTCTTGATGCTTGGACCTACTCTGGATTTCTTCGTTGTTGTACTGCTAGCCGCCGGAGCGGCGCCGGGTCTCTTCCGCCGTTGCTGACGAGGAGGAGTCAGCTAATGTGGCGGAGGAGGCGGAGGCAGCTGAGGCGGCAGAGGATTCTGCTGAGGGGCCTCCTCCGGCGGAGTCCGCTGAGGCGGCAGAGACAGCTGAGGCGGCGGAGTGTGCTGAAGCGGCAGAGACGACTGAGGCAACGGAGATAGAGCTGGACTGTGAGTAGTCTGCTGAGGAACCTACTCCGGCTGAGTGTGCTGACGCGGCGTCCATTGTGGAAGCACGATGTATTCCTTTCTTCATAGAATGGTAGTCCTTACGGGATCTACCGGATGAGTGTCCCCTTCACCTGTAGGGTACTCAAGGTCCAGCCCCTCGAATCCGTTGGTAACTTCATCCACCCCGACAATAGCATGGCCATCTGGAATCGGATTGTAATGGAAAGTTCCATCTGGTCTAGGAGGTAAGACATGGCTGACCGCCACCTTCAAGGTTAGGTTCCTGCATTTCGCCATTAGCTCACAATGTTCCCTCTCCGTGATATCATCCATGGGGTAGCGAGGAGCCGTGATATCAGGCCGAACGAGCTCCGTGGAAGCCACGCTGCTTTTCCGCTGAGATGGCGGGGTAGCTTCGTGGGCAGTATCGAATGAAGGATCTTCGTGCTGCTGAGATGGTGGGCCGGTAGCTCGCTGACTGGTAAGTGCCTCTAGTTTCTTCTCCTGCAATGCTAATCTTTCTTCTACCTTCTGCATCCGGTCTGCTTCCTCTTTCTTCTTTCTCCCTCGGCTTCTATAACCAGTGCTGTCGGGAAACCCATGCACCCACGGAATGGAGCCAGATGTGCCTCGTGTTCGTCCAGGGTGTTCAGGATTCCCGAGGGCCCGTGACAGCTCGTCCTTCTCTCTGTCGGGACGGAACCTCCCTTCCTGCATGTCCTTGATTGCTTCCTGAATATTTGTGATGGGTGTTTCAAGTTGTTCTTTCATGTAAACACACTTCCCTGTTTCTGGGTCCAAAGTTCCCCCATGCCCGAAGGACCAAGTCCTTGACCGTTCTGGCCAGTTCAATGTCTCTGCTTGGATCCCTTTAGCAAGCAGGTCGTTCTCAGCTTTGTCCCATGTAGGCCGGGCAACCTTGTAGCCACCTAACCCCGTAACATGGTGATACCACTTCTTTGCAACATTTAGCTTATTTATCTGTGGCCTGTTCTAAGCTTTCTCTGATTTCTTGTATGCCACAAATGTGGGCCAGTGATCTTTTATCTTTGCATATTGACCAGTGAATTCTGGAGTCTCGTCTTTCTCGACAAACTGTTCGTTCAATCTTTTCTTCTAGTTCTTGAATTGTTCTGCCATCTTCTTAAGAGCCCATTTTTTGACTTTTCGCTGTATAACTGGGTAATTTGAATCCTCCTCTGGCGGTAGGCTGAAATTTATCATGAGCGAGTTCCAAAGCTCATCTTTGCATCTATCGTCGACATTAGAAACTCCATCGTCCTTCTTCTTATTCCATTCTTGGATGCTGATCGGGACACTGTCCCTAACAACAACTCTGCACTGATGTATAAATCGGTCTTGGGTCCACTTGGGAACAGTCGGTTTGCCATCTGGATCGACTTCTTCGATCGTGAACCTTTCATTCTCGCCCAACCTTTTCTTCGAGCCTCGTCTTCATATAGAAGTTTGGCTCGATCCGGAGGGCTAAAAGAAGAAAGAAGCGTTAATATATGTACATACAAAACAATTAATGCATCTAGTCAGCAGAGGCTTAATTAATATATATACCTCACCGGACTTTGCAACATTTAATGCTCCAACACTGGCGGAGCCGTCATCTTCTCTGCCCTCACCATCGGAGTCGTTGAGAAACTGTGAGGTGATGGTATCATCATCTCCGTCGCGGATTATTTGTTGGAAATATGCCCTAGAGGCAATAATAAAATGGTTATTATTATATTTCCTTGTTCATGATAATTGTCTGTTATTCATGCTATAATTGTGTTATCCGGAAATCGTAATACATGTGTGAATACATAGACCACAACATGTCCCTAGTAAGCCTCTAGTTGACTAGCTCGTTGATCAATAGATGGTTACGGTTTCCTGACCATGGACATTGGATGTCATTGATAACGGGATCACATCATTAGGAGAATGATGTGATGGACAAGACCCAATCCTAAGCCTAGCACTAGATCGTGTAGTTCGTTTGCTAAAGCTTTTCCAATGTCAAGTAACTTTTCCTTAGACCATGAGATTGTGCAACTCCCGGATACCGTAGGAGTGCTTTGGGTGCACCAAACGTCACAACGTAACTGGGTGACTATAAAGGTGCACTACGGGTATCTCCGAAAGTATCTGTTGGGTTGGCACGAATCGAGACTGGGATTTGTCACTCCATGTAACGGAGAGGTACCTCTGGGCCCACTCGGTAGGACATCATCATAATGAGCTCAATGTGATCAAGGAGTTGTTCACGGGATGATGTGTTACGGAAACGAGTAAAGAGACTTGCCGGTAACGAGATTGAACAAGGTATCGAGATACCGACGATCGAATCTCGGGCAAGTATCGTACCGATAGACAAAGGGAATTGCGTACGGGATTGATTGAATCCTCGACATCGTGGTTCATCCGATGGGATCATCGAGGAGCATGTGGGAGCCAACATGGGTATCCAGATCCCGCTGTTGGTTATTGACCGGAGAGTCGTCTCGGTCATGTCTGCGTGTCTCCCGAACCCGTAGGGTCTACACACTTAAGGTTCGGTGACGCTAGGGTTATAGAGATATTAGTATGCGGTAACCCGAAGGTTGTTCGGAGTCTCGGATGAGATCCTGGACGTCACGAGGAGTTCCGGAATGGTCCGGAGGTAAAGATTTATATATGGGAAGTCCTATTTTGGCCACCGGAAAATGTTCGGGATTTTTCGGTATTGTACCGAGAAGGTTCTAGAAGGTTCCGGAGTGGGGCCCACCTGCATGGGGGGACCCACACGAACGTGGGTAGTGGGGGCAAGGCCCCACACCCCTAGTCAAGGCGCACCAAGATTCCCCCTTAGAAGGAATAAGATCATATCCCGAAGGGATAAGATCAAGATCCCTAAAAAAGGGGGATAACAATCGGTGGGGAAGGGAAAGGATGGGATTTCTTTCCTTCCACCTTTGCCAACGCCCCAATGGACTTGGAGGGCAAGAAACCAGCCCCCTCCACCCCTATATATAGTGGGGAGGTGCATGGGAGAAACAGCTCAGCCCCTGGCGCCTCCCTCTCCCTCCCGTGACACCTCTTCCTCCTCCAGTAGCGCTTGGCGAAGCCCTGCTGAAATCCCGTTGCTTCCACCACCACACCGTCGTGCTGCTGGATCTCCATCAACCTCTCCTCCCCCTTTGCTGGATCAAGAAGGAGGAGACGTCTCTGCTCCGTACGTGTGTTGAACGCGGAGGTGCCGTCCGTTCGGCGCTCGGTCATCGGTGATTTGGATCACGACGAGTACGACTCCATCAACCCCGTTCTCTTGAACGCTTCCGCTCACGATCTACAAGGGTATGTAGATACACTCCCCTCTCACTCGTTGCTAGATGACTCCATAGATTGATCTTGGTGATGCGTAGAAAATTTTAAAATTCTGCTACGTTCCCCAACAGTGGTATCAGAGCTAGGTCTATGCGTAGTATCTTGCACGAGTAGAACACAAAGTAGTTGTGGGCGTCGATTTGTCAATCTTCTTGCCGTTACTAGTCTTATCTTGATTCGGCGGCACTGTGGGATGAAGCGGCCCGGACCGACCTTACACGTACGCTTACGTGAGACAGGTTCCACCGACTGACATGCACTAGTTGCATAAGGTGGCTAGCGGGTGTCTGTCTCTCCCACTTTAGTCGGATCGGATTCGATGAACAGGGTCCTTATGAAGGGTAAATAGAAATTGGCATATCACGTTGTGGTTTTGGCGTAGGTAAGAAACGTTCTTGCTAGAAACCTATAGCAGCCACGTAAAAACTTGCAACAACAATTAGAGGACGTCTAACTTGTTTTTGCAGCAAGTGCTTTGTTATGTGATATGGCCAAAGGATGTGATGAATGATATATGTGATGTATGAGATGATCATGTTCTTGTAATAGGAATCACGACTTGCATGTCGATGAGTATGACAACCGGCAGGAGCCATAGGAGTTGTCTTAATTTATTATATGACCTGCGTGTCATTGAAATTCGCCATGTAATTACTTTACTTTATTGCTAACCGTTAGCCGTAGTAGTAGAAGTAATAGTTGGCGAGACAACTTCATGAAGACACGATGATGGAGATCATGATGATGGAGATCATGGTGTCATGCCGGTGACGATGATGATCATGGAGCCCCGAAGATGGAGATCAAAAGGAGCAAAGTGATAATGGCCATATCATGTCACTATTTTGATTGCATGAGATGTTTATCATGTTTTTGCATCTTATTTGCTTAGAACGACGGTAGCATATATAAGATGATCCCTTACTAAAATTTCAAGAAAGTGTTACCCCTAACTGTGCACCGTTGCGAAGGTTCGTTGTTTCGAAGCACTACGTGTTGATCGGGTGTGATAGATTCTAACGTTCGAATACAACGGGTGTAAGCCAGATTTACACAGCAATACACTTAGGTTGACTTGACGAGCCTAGCATGTACAGACATGGCCTCGGAACACAAGAGACCGAAAGGTCGAGCATGAGTCGTATAGAAGATACGATCAACATGGGGATGTTCACCGTTGATGACTAGTCCGTCTCACGTGATGATCGGACACGGCCTAGTCGATTCGGATAATGTAATCACTTAGATGACGAGAGGGATGTCTATCTGAGTGGGAGTTCATTACATAATTTGATTAGATGAACTTAATTGTCATGAACTTAGTCTAAATGTTACATATCTATCTTGTAGATCAAATGGCCAACGCTAATGTTACCCTCAACTTCAACGCGTTCCTAGAGAAAAACAAGCTGAAAGACGATGGTAGCAACTATGCGGACTGGGTCCGTAACCTGAGGATTATCCTCATAGCTGCCAAGAAATCATATGTCCTTGAAGCACCGTTAGGTGACCCACCTGCTCTCCCAGCACTGCCAGACGATTTGAACGTTTGGCAGACACGCACCGATGATTACTCCTTCGTTCAGTGCGGCATGCTCTTCAGCTTAGAACCGGGGCTCCAAAAGCGTTTTGAGCATCACGAAGCATATGAGATGTTCGAAGAGCTGAAAATGGTTTTCCAAGCTCATGCCCGGATCGAGAGATATGAAGTCTCCGATAAGTTCTACAGCTGTAAGATGGAGGAAAATAGTTCTGTCAGCGAGCACATACTCAAAATGTCTGGGTTGCACAGCCGCTTGTCTCAGCTGGGAGTTAATCTCCCGGATGACGCGGTCGTTGACAGAATCCTTCAGTCGCTTCCACCTAGCTACAAGAGCTTCGTGATGAACTTCAACATGCAGGGGATGGAAAAGACCATTCCTGAGGTATATGCGATGCTGAAGTCAGCGGAGGCAGAGATCAGAAAGGAACATCAAGTGTTGATGGTGAATAAAACCACTAAGTTCAAGAAGGGCAAGGGTAAGAAGAACTTCAAGAAGGACGGCAAGGGAGTTGCCGCGCCCGGTAAGCCAGCTGCCGGGAAGAAGTCGAAGAATGGACCCAAGCCTGAGACTGAGTGCTTTTATTGAAAGGGAAACGGTCACTGGAAGCGAAACTGCCCCAAGTACTTGGCGGACAAGAAGGCCGGCAATACCAAAGGTATATATGATATACATGTAATTGATGTGTACCTTACCAGCACTCGTAGTAGTTCCTGGGTATTTGATACCGGTGCGGTTGCTCATATTTGTAACTCAAAGCAGGAACTGCGGAATCAGCGTAGACTGGCAAAGGACAAGGTGACGATGCGCGTCGGGAATGGTTCCAAGGTCGATGTGATCGCCGTCGGCACGCTACCTCTGCATCTACCTACGGGATTAGTTTTAAACCTCAATAATTGTTATTTAGTACCAGCTTTGAGCATGAACATTGTATCTGGATCTCGCTTAATGCGAGATGGCTACTCATTTAAATCTGAGAATAATGGTTGTTCTATTTATATGAGAGATATGTTTTATGGTCATGCCCCGCTGGTGAATGGTTTATTTTATTGAATCTCGAACGTGATGTTACACATGTTTATAATGTGAATGCCAAGAAATGCAAGGTTGATAACGATAGTCCCACATACTTGTGGCACTGCCGCCTTGGTCATATCGGTGTTAAACGCATGAAGAAACTCCATGCAGATGGACTTTTGGAGTCTCTTGATTATGAATCATTTGACAGATGCGAACCATGCCTCTTGGGCAAGATGACCAAGACTCCGTTCTCCGGAACAATGGAGCGAGCAACCAACTTATTGGAGATCATACATACTGATGTGTGTTGTCCAATGAGTGTTGAGGCTCGCGGTGGTTATCGTTATGTTCTCACCCTCACCGATGATTTGAGTAGATATGGGTATGTCTACTTGATGAAGCACAAGTCTGAGACCTTTGAAAAGTTCAAGGAATTTCAGAGTGAGGTTGAGAATCAACGTGACAAGAAAATAAAGTTCTTACGATCAGATCGTGGAGGAGAATATTTGAGTCATGAATTTGGCACGCACTTAAGGAAATGTGGAATTGTTTCACAACTCACGCCGCCTGGAACACCTCAGCGTAATGGTGTGTCCGAACGTCGTAATCGCACTCTATTGGATATGGTGCGATCTATGATGTCTCTTACCGATTTACCGCTATCCTTTTGGGGTTATGCTTTAGAGACTGCCGCATTCACTTTAAATAGGGCACCGTCAAAATCCGTTGAGACGACACCGTATGAATTATGGTTTGGGAAGAAACATAAGCTGTCGTTTCTGAAAGTTTGGGGATGCGATGCTTATGTGAAGAAACTTCAACCAGAGAAGCTCGAACCCAAGTCGGAAAAATGCGTATTCATAGGATACCCTAAGGAAACTATTGGGTATACCTTCTACCTAAGATCCGAGGGCAAGATCTTTGTTGCCAGGAATGGATCCTTTCTAGAGAAAGAGTTTCTCTCGAAAGAAGTAAGTGGGAGGAAAGTGGAGCTTGATGAGATGACCCTCGAACCGGAGAGTAGCGCAGCACAGGAAAATGTTTCTGTGGAGCCTACACCGGCTAGAGAGGAAGTTATTGATAATGATCATGATCAAGCTACCACTAAACTTCGAAGGTCCACGAGGACACGTTCCGCACCAGAGTGGTATGGCAATCCTGTCCTGGAAATCATGTTGTTAGACAACAGTGAACCTTCGAACTATGAATAAGCGATGGCGGGCCCGGATTCCGACAAATGGCTTGAAGCCATGAAATCCGAGATAGGATCCATGTATGAAAACGAAGTGTGGACTTTGACTGACTTGCCCGATGATCGGCAAGCCATAGAAAATAAATGGATCTTTAAGAAGAAGACTGACGCGGATGGTAATGTGACCATCTATAAGGCTCGGCTTGTCGCTAAGGGTTATCGACAAGTTCAAGGGGTTGACTACGATGAGACTTTCTCACCCGTAGCGAAGCTGAAATCCGTCAGAATCATGTTAGCAATTGCCGCATACTATGATTATGAGATATGGCAAATGGACGTCAAAACGGCATTCCTTAATGGTTTTCTTAAGGAAGAGTTGTATATGATACAACCGGAAGGTTTTGTCGACCCTGAGAATGCTGACAAGGTATGCAAGCTCCAGCGCTCAATCTATGGGCTGGTGCAAGCATCTCGGAGTTGGAACATTCGCTTTGACGAGATGATCAAAGCGTTTGGGTTCACACAGACTTATGGAGAAGCCTGTGTTTACAAGAAAGTGAGTGGGAGCGCTGTAGCATTTCTCATATTATATGTGGATGACATACTGCTGATGGGAAATGATATAGAATTCTTGGAAAGTATAAAGGCCTACTTGAATAAGTGTTTTTCAATGAAGGACCTTGGAGAAGCTGCTTATATATTAGGCATCAAGATCTATAGAGATAGATCGAGACGCCTCATAGGTCTTTCGCAAAGCACATACCTTGATAAGATATTGAAGAAGTTCAATATGGATCAGTCCAAGAAGGGGTTCTTGCCTGTATTGCAAGGTGTGAAATTGAGCTCGGCTCAATGCCCGACCATGGCAAAAGATATAGAAGAGATGAGTGTCATCCCCTATGCCTCAGCCATAGGGTCTATTATGTATGCCATGCTGTGTACCAGACCTGATGTAAACCTTGCTGTAAGTTTGGTAGGTAGGTACCAAAGTAATCCCGGCAAGGAACAGTGGACAGCGGTCAAGAACATCCTGAAGTACCTGAAAAGGACTAAGGATATGTTTCTCGTATATGGAGGTGACGAAGAGCTCGTCGTAAAGGGTTACGTCGACGCTAGCTTCGACACAGATCCGGATGACTCCAAGTCACAAACCGGATACGTGTATATTTTGAATGGTGGAGCGGTAAGCTGGTGCAGTTGCAAGCAAAGCGTCGTGGCGGGTTCTACATGCGAAGCGGAGTACATAGCAGCCTCGGAGGCAGCACACGAAGCAGTATGGATGAAGGAGTTCATCACCGACCTAGGAGTCATTCCAAATGCGTCGGGTCCAATGGCTCTCTTCTGTGACAACACTGGAGCTATTGCCCTTCCCAAGGAGCCCAGGTTTCACAAAAGGACCAGGCATATCAAGCGTCGCTTCAACTCCATACGTGAACATGTTCAAGATGGAGACATAGATATTTGTAAAGTGCACACGGATTTGAATGTAGCAGATCCGTTGACTAAACCTCTTTCACGAGCAAAACATGATCAACACCAGTACTCTATGGGTGTTCGATTCATCACAATGTAACTAGATTATTGACTCTAGTGCAAGTGGGAGACTGTTGGAAATATGCCCTAGAGGCAATAATAAAATGGTTATTATTATATTTCCTTGTTCATGATAATTGTCTGTTATTCATGCTATAATTGTGTTATCCGGAAATCGTAATACATGTGTGAATACATAGACCACAACATGTCCCTAGTAAGCCTCTAGTTGACTAGCTCGTTGATCAATAGATGGTTACGGTTTCCTGACCATGGACATTGGATGTCATTGATAACGGGATCACATCATTAGGAGAATGATGTGATGGACAAGACCCAATCCTAAACCTAGCACTAGATCGTGTAGTTCGTTTGCTAAAGCTTTTCCAATGTCAAGTAACTTTTCCTTAGACCATGAGATTGTGCAACTCCCGGATACCGTAGGAGTGCTTTGGGTGCACCAAACGTCACAACGTAACTGGGTGGCTATAAAGGTGCACTACGGGTATCTCCGAAAGTATCTGTTGGGTTGGCACGAATCGAGACTGGGATTTGTCACTCCATGTAACGGAGAGGTACCTCTGGGCCCACTCGGTAGGACATCATCATAATGAGCTCAATGTGATCAAGGAGTTGTTCACGGGATGATGTGTGACGGAAACGAGTAAAGAGACTTGCCGGTAACGAGATTGAACAAGGTATCGAGATACCGACGATCGAATCTCGGGCAAGTATCGTACCGATAGACAAAGGGAATTGCGTACGGGATTGATTGAATCCTCGACATCGTGGTTCATCCGATGAGATCATCGAGGAGCATGTGGGAGCCAACATGGGTATCCAGATCCCGCTGTTGGTTATTGACCGGAGAGTCGTCTCGGTCATGTCTGCGTGTCTCCCGAACCCGTAGGGTCTACACACTTAAGGTTCGGTGACGCTAGGGTTATAGAGAGATTAGTATGCGGTAACCCGAAGGTTGTTCGGAGTCTCGGATGAGATCCTGGACGTCACGAGGAGTTCCGGAATGGTCCGGAGGTAAAGATTTATATATGGGAAGTCCTATTTTGGCCACCGGAAAATGTTCGGGATTTTTCGGTATTGTACCGAGAAGGTTCTAGAAGGTTCCGGAGTGGGGCCCACCTGCATGGGGGGACCCACATGAACGTGGGTAGTGGGGGCAAGGCCCCACACCCCTAGTCAAGGCGCACCAAGATTCCCCCTTAGAAGGAATAAGATCATATCCCGAAGGGATAAGATCAAGATCCCTAAAAAAGGGGGATAACAATCGGTGGGGAAGGGAAAGGATGGGATTTCTTTCCTTCCACCTTTGCCAACGCCCCAATGGACTTGGAGGGCAAGAAACCAGCCCCCTCCACCCCTATATATAGTGGGGAGGTGCATGGGAGAAACAGCTCAGCCGCTGGCGCCTCCCTCTCCCTCCCGTGACACCTCTTCCTCCTCCAGTAGCGCTTGGCGAAGCCCTGCTGAAATCCCGCTGCTTCCACCACCACACCGTCGTGCTGCTGGATCTCCATCAACCTCTCCTCCCCCCTTGCTGGATCAAGAAGGAGGAGACGTCTCTGCTCCGTACGTGTGTTGAACGCGGAGGTGCCGTCCGTTCGGCGCTCGGTCATCGGTGATTTGGATCACGACGAGTACGACTCCATCAACCCCGTTCTCTTGAACGCTTCCGCTCGCGATCTACAAGGGTATGTAGATACACTCCCCTCTCACTCGTTGCTAGATGACTCCATAGATTGATCTTGGTGATGCGTAGAAAATTTTAAAATTCTGCTACGTTCCCCAACATTATTTCCTCCAACGCCTCTTCTTGTTCTAAGTCTCTGTCGTGTTCCATAGTTTCTGCAAATATTACAACATGGCAATATACAACCATGAGAGATAGATTAGTGGCAAACATATACCTAATCACAACAAGGAATCATATGCATATGAGCAATGGATTAGTGGATTATCGGGGTTATGTTTTAATGTAGATCAATTATCGAATATAACTATGTTCGCGATATGAGGCATTGGACATTATCTAGAATCATATCTGATGAGTCGTCCTATCTTTGGCGAGAGGATACTTTGCGGACCACCTCTCTCATGCCTGTCCGACGTGCAAATCAGGTTTTCATATGCCTCAAAATCAAAGTTATCGGGGTTATATTTTAACGACCCCCCCTCTCGTGTCGAAGTTATGACGATATTTGTACAAGATGAATACAACATTTATACACAAGATGAATACAAAATGAATACAAGATTTATAAACAAGATGAATACACAACTCAACAAATGAACCAACCATCATCCTATGAACAAAACTCAACATACAACAAATGGACACCTTTTGTCGAACAACGGAGGGATGATCAGGGACCAACTCCACGGAGAAGTAACACCACAACCTGTAATTCCACCGAGATGTAAAACATGCTTACTGAACTAATTAAAATGACCCCTAGATCAATGGCAATCATCATGATCATGTTGACAAGTATTAACCGATTTTCAGACTTAGTGATCTTTGCAGAGTGGCAGAAAATAGATTCGTGATGCAACCTTTGAGGCAAGTAAAATATATGCTACAACAGTTTTTCATGGCAACAAAGAGCATGGCAAGCATTTACTAATTACCCTCAACAAAACACCCTTACTGATCATGATCCAAAGATGCACAGATTTGTTGCAAACCTCAAGGCAAAATGCAAAGTATTAATACTGCCAGTTTCAGACAGAGAAAAATAGCATGGCATATATGGCAGAAATGAATAGATAGCAAGTTTACAAGCTTGTAGCACTCACTACAGGTCCTAACATGGCGTGAACTAAAATCTACTAGTAAGATGACATCAAAATGCTCCTACTTCATGTTCAAAGATTGCCCAAAAGATGCTTGCATTAAAACATAAAAAAAAGACAAAATGAACTCTAATGCAAAAAAATTGTTCTTCAATTTGTTTATATGCTCACTAATTGCAATATATATATATATATATAATATATATATATATATATATATATATATATATATATATATATATATATATATCCATACACATTGCACACACATTGCAATCTATATATATCCATACATATGCATTCATCCACTAATTGCAATATGCATCTATCCATACACATTGAGAAAAAACCAAGTCCAACATATCCATACACAATTATTCATCCAAACAAATTAAAAAAAATAACTACAACATATCCATACATTCATCAACACACCTCTATTACACCTCATATCCATACTAAACAAATTTCACATCACAAAATTTCAAACAAAGTGATGAAATAGGGTTCACTACTGCCAAATAATGCATCAAAACTAAAAGGATTGACAACAAATATTTGGAGGGATCGATCAATACATCCATCCATGAATCCATCCATCCATCCACTTGGGGAAGAGGGGGAGGAGGGGGAAAGGGTGCTCACGTGGGGCGGCGACGATGAGGAGGAGCGACGGGGGTGGAGACGAGGAGCGAACTCGGGGGCGGCGATGCTCGGGGAGGACGGCGAGGAGGTTCGGCGACGGGCAGCGGGCTCGGGGACGGTCGTGGCAGGGCGTGCGGTAGCCTGGCGGCGGCGTGCGGTGGTTCGGCGTCGGGGCAGAGAAGCGAGAGAGGAAGAAGATTAGGGAGGAAGAAGGCAGCGCGCGGTTTATATAGCCCGAGCTTTGGTCCCGGTTGGTGGCTCCCACCGGGACTAAAGGCCCCCCCTTAGTCCCGGTCGATCCACCAACCGGGATAAAGGTGAATTCACCAGCCCAAAGGGCGCGAACCCAACCTTAGTCCCGGTTGGTGGCTCGGACCGGGACTAAAGGGGGGGCTTTAGTCCCGGTTGGAGCCACCAACCGGGACTAAAGGGTTGGTCCTGGCACAGCCGAGGGGGCCCAACCCTTTAGTCCCGGTTGGTGGCTCGGACCGGGACTAAAGGGGGGCCTTTAGTCCCTGTTGGAGCCACCAACCGGGACTAAAGGGTGGCACAACCGTGGGATGGTGAAAGTTTAGTCCCACCTCGGCAAGCGAGAGGAGATCGCACCGGTTTATATACGCGGCTGCGATCTCTCTCCCAAGCTCTCTCTCTAAAGCAGACAATAATCGCCTAAAATACATGCCCTATTGGGCCTACTAGACCCGCGGGCCTGCATCCTGGCCCATATATAATTGGATTTCTAGTCGTAAGCAGGCCGTGGTGTCTGCTAGTAAGCGGGTAGGTTTTTTTTATTTTTTATGTTAATTTTGCATATGTTATTTTTTTTATTTTATGTTATTTTTGCATATGTTATGTCAATTTTAATATTCTTTCATAACACTATAAAATATATGGCACATGTTATGTCTTTTTATTTTTTATGTTATGGCAATTTTAATTTTTTGCATGTTATTTTTTTTTATTTTTTATGTTATGGCAATTTTAATTTTGATATGTTACGTTTTTAATTTTAATGTTATTTTTTGCAATATGTTATGTCAATTTATTTTTTATGTTATTTTATGCATATATTATATCAATTTTCTAGAGAGGAGCGGACTTGAGGTAAAGTCGGAGGTATGTACCTCATTTTTATATAATTTTAAGTTAATATTATTGATCATAACTAGAGTTTTATAAAAGCTTTTTAGTTAATTCTTTTTGCTATTGAAGAATATATAGTTTTGTTTTAGTTGATCATAACTAGAGTTTTATATAACTTTATTCTTTGACACATGGGGTGATGGTTTGTCAATATATTTTTTAAAATATTGAGAACCAACCGGTGCTCAGAAGACATTCATTTTTGCTTGGACATAATTGCATTGATTAACTCCTCTGTATAATTAAAATACTAAAAGGATATGATAATTGAAATTTCATAACTTAATAAATAATTATTCTAAAATCATGTTTCAAATGCCAAAATGCCCTAGCTAGCGCTTAGCAAAGATTCCCTCCGGTTTGTCCGAAGTTGCACTTTCACCTATAAGTCCGGAAACTCACACTAAGAGAGAAAGTGATGGTGGTGAAGCAGCAGTCACATCCCAGAGTGGGATCTTTTGGGGTAAAAAACTATTTCTTTGCGTGTATCCCTGCTTATTGTGCCGTAACATGGATAATCTTCATCATAACCAGATGCTTGGGTCAGTCTTCACTATGAAGGGAGGAATTTCATGAAACTTTTATAATCTTCTGACCTGTCTGTCTTGTCCTCCACTCCCACGATGTTTCTTTTCCTGAAAGAAACTATGTGGCACTTTGGCTCATCGTATGATGTATTCGCTTCCTTATCTTTTCTTTTTTCTCGGTTTGGTAGATATGTCCTTCACATAGAAAACCTGTGCCACTCATTGGCTAGACGAATGGTTTGTCTGTGTACCCAAGATTGTTGAGATCCAATGTTGTCATTCCGTACTGCGTGTCTACCTGTACCCCGCCTCTGAAAGATTGAACCATTTGCACCAAACAAAGGGACCTTAAAATCACGTCCATAGTCATGTTCCCAATGTCCTCTATGTTACCATAATATGTGTCCTTGCCTATTGGTGTTTGCTGCATCAAAGCGGACACCACTGTTTTGGTTGGTGCTCTTTTTATCTTGGGCGATCGTTGTAAAATTTATTCCCATTTATCTCGTACCCTTGGAAAGTCAATACAGTCAAAGATGGTGGCCTTGGCAAGAAGTACAGGTAATCCCAACAGTGGTGTTACCCATGAGATGTGTTTGCAACCAACCGTCGAAAGTCCCCATGTGTTCACGTGTAATCCAGTGTCAGACTGCTCCGGGTGTTTGGAGCGTAGAATTTCTTGTGTTCATTGATATAAGGGGGCCACCATGGTAGAATTATGTAGAACCGTGTAGTGCTTGCGCCCAAGAATGCCTGTCCCTACATATTATTGAGTTCGGCCCTAGCGTGCCTTTTCCACCTAGTCTCCCTCATGCCGCGATTCAAGAACACCAATCGGCTTAAGGTCAGGAATAATGTCAACCCAAAACTCAATGACCTCCTCTGTTCGATGGCCCGTGGAGATGCTTCCTTCAATCCTAGCACGGTTACGAACATATTTTTTGACTCCCATGAATCTCTCAAAGGGAACATATGTTGTAGAAAACATGACCCAGAATTGCAATCTCGTCGACTAGGTAAACTAGGACGTGCGTCATAATATTGAAGAAGGATGGTGGGAACACCAACTCGAAACTGACAAGACATTGGACCAAATCATTCTGTAACCTTGGTAGGATTTCTGGATCGATTACCTTCGAGAAATTGCATTGGGAATGCACATAGCTTCACAATGGCTAATCGAACATTTTCTAGTAGAAGCCCCTCAATGCAACCGGAAGCAGTTGCGTCATAATCACGTGGCAGTCATGAGACTTTAGGTTTTGGAATTTTTTCTCTGCCATATTTATTATTCCCTTTATATTCGACGAGAAGCCAGACGGGACGTTGATACTCAGCAGGCATTCAAAAAAGATTTCCTTCTCTGCTTTGGTAAGAGCGTAGCTGGCAGGACCTTGATACTGCTTTGATGGGTGCCGTCTTTTTCGTTCATAAGTTGCTGGTCTCCCGTGCCTCCGGTGTATCTTTTGTCTTCCCATACACGCCAAAGAAGCCTAGCAGGTTCACGCAAAGATTCTTCGTCACGTGCATCACGTCGATTGCAGAGCGGACCTTTAGGTCTTTCCAATAGGGTAGGTCCCAAAATATAGATTTTCTTGCACATGGGTGCTTGTCCGTCAGCGTCATTCGGAACAGATTGTCCACAAAGACCCTTTCCAAAGATTACTTGTAAATCCTTGACCATATCAAGTATATCATCACCAGTACGGAGGACAGGCTTCTTCGATGATCTGCCTCACCTTTGAAAGCTTGCCTTTCTTTCTTAAGGCATGCTTGGTCGGAAGAATCAACGATGTCCCAGTTACACATTCTTCTTGCATTTGTCCAAATATATCTTTCAGTCTCATGTAAACAGTGCGTGAATGGTTGTATCCCTTGTTTATCTGTCCTGAAAGGTTACTAAGAGCGGGCCAATCATTGATGGTTACAAACAGCAACGCTCGTAGGTCAAATTCCTGCTGTTTGTGCTCATCCCACACACGTACACCTTTTTATCCCACATTGTAAAAGTTCTTCAAACTAATGGCCTTACGTACACATCAATGCCGTTGCCGGGCTGCTTAGGGCCTGGATGAGCACTGGCATCATATGAACTTCCGCTTCATGCACAACCAAGGAGGAAGGTTATAGATACATAAAGTCACGGGCCAGGTGCTATGATTGCTGCTCGCTCCCCAAAAGGATTAATGCCATCTGCACTTAAAAAAACCATAAGTTCCTTGCGTCACCTGCAAAGTCCGGACTTTTCTCGATTTTTCTCCGCTGCGACCCATCAGCGGGTAATCTCAACTTCCCGTCTTTCTTACGGTCTTCTTTTTTGCCATCGCAACAACTTGGCATGCTCTTTGTTTCTGAACAGACGTTTCAACCGTGGTATATAGGAGCATACCACATCACCTTGGCAGGAACCCTCTTCCTGGGGCTCACGCCCTCAACAGCACCAGGGTCATCTCGTTGGTTCTATACCGCAATGCACCGCATACGGGCATGCATTCAAATTCTCGTACTCCTCACAGCTGTAGAGGATGCAGTCATTAGGGCAGATCATGTATCTTCTGCACCTCTAAAACTAGAGGGTAGAGGAACCTTCTTTGCTTCGTACATTACTGCAGGCAATTTGTTATTCTTGGAACCTTCTTCTTCATTATTTTCAGTAGCTTCCCAAATCCCTTGTCAGATTCACCATTATCTGCTCCATTGCAGCAATTCTAGTGCGGTACCGAGCTTTGTGTTGCCATCTTTGCAATTTGGGTATAACCTTTTTGTGATCCTCAACATGCGATCGAACTTCAAATTCTCCCTTTCACTTTCGCATCCTCTCTGCGCATCAACAATGACCCAGCGAAGATCATCATCTACCACATCTGGTGCCTCTTGATCTTCAGCTTCCCCCGTTGCAGTATCACATATTCAGGGAACATAGGATAGTTTGTCATCACCCTCTTCTTCTTTGTGCCTTCCATCATAACCCCTCTTCCTCCGTGCTTGGTTCAAACATTAAGTGTGGCATGAAACCCTTCTCAAGAGGTGGAAGTGAATTGTTTTCGAGGAAGAGTAATCCTTCGTATTCACACATACAGTACATGGACAATAAATAAAACCATTCTGTTGTTAGCCTCAGCCACATCGAGAAAATTATGCAGGCCCGTAATGTACTCGGAAGTGCGGCGGTACCGTACATCCATTGCCGTTCATCTGCATATGTAATTAAGAATATCAAAAACCATTACAGAACATCATGAATAGAGAAAGTGACCAAATTAATACAAGTTCATCATCACATTAAAACCAAAGTACAGTAGTGATCAAATTGTGTGCATCAAATCAAATAAACTCACACATACACTCCTCCACAAAACCCACAAACCACACTACTTCTAGAGCATTTGAAATGAGCTAACTGCAGTGAGAGATGAAAGGATGAAGTTGCTAACCTTTTTAGAACACTTGGATAGTTGTGTGCACCGCCAAACCTAGACAAATCTTGGGGAAAATGGAGCTTGGAGGTCGAGCTTGGAGGAAGAACAGAGGAGAAAGCTTAAGTGTGGCTCCGGCATTTCATTGAACACCTCATGTGCATATATAGGCAAAAAACAGAGTAGCCCACACCTCCACCCTCCACGGCCAAAAAACAGAGGAAATGGGGGGGGGGGGGCGTGACTATATATAGGAAAAACTTTAGTCCTGGTTTGTGTCTAAAACCGGGACTAATGGCCCCACCCTTTAGTCCCGGTTCCAGACACCAACCAGGACTAAAGGGCAGCAACCCCTTTAGTCCCGGTTGGTGGATGGAACTGGGACTAAAGGTCCTAGTCGAACGGGACTGATGCCTACCGAGGCCTGGCCGGCGTCCTACCTCTCGAACCGGGATGATGCTCATTAGTCCCAGTTCGTAACACGACCGGGACTAATGCTCTGATCTGGCCAGGACCAAAGCCCTGTTTTCTACTAGTGTAAACTTTCTCACCATGTTATGACACCCCACATGAGCCTTTGAGATTTTCAGGCATTATTTCATATGTGGGCCCTAGGCCCATATATAATCCAACAAGACTTTGAGGACAGCAGCACGGTCTTCATGCTCGACCGTCGTCCCTTTTTCTTTGTCAATGGCTACGTGTCCAGTGCAGGGGCTGTTAACCCCGATGTCGAGCCTTCTGTCATCCTCATCCCCTGCTACCATGCCGCTGCAGTCCGAACACCAGATGCCAAACCCCATATCGCCGGGTGGACGGGCGAACTCAGAGTACGCTATGAGAGCATCTCCAATAGATGATGTAGATGCAAATATACCTATCTTTTGCATCTTCAGAGGCCAAAAAACTGTCTCCAACAGATGATGTAGATACAACTTTTTTACATCTCCAGGATAAAAATACAATAATTCGAGTTGCAAATTTACATCTCTGGGTGCAGGAGATGTAAAACCCGCAGTCGCGCGCCAACCGCACAACGGCCGTTCATTCCACTTCCGCGCCCCAAATCTTCGTCCTCCCTCGGCCACCGCCGCCCCGCCCGTGGATCCACACTGCGCCTCGCCCCCTGCTGCTGATTCAGCCCCGACGCCTGCCGCACGCCGTCGTACGGATCGGATGGGCCGCGCCACTCCGCTCCGCCCCCGACCCGTCCGGCCGCTCCCCGCTCCGTCGCCGCCCGTTCCGCTCCGACCCCGTCCGCCCGCCGCCGCCGGTCTCTCCGGTGTTTTTTGTCATGCGCCGAAGAAGACCCCAAGGGCAAGTCCGGTTTCTTCGGCGTGAGGGCTTCGCCCTCCGACAACTTGGGGTGGAGTTTCGATGCCGGCCGCCGCTGGTGGCTTGGCATGTACCCCACCGCCCACAAGGCCGCGGTGCCTACGATGTGTTGGTGTGGCATGCCGGAAGGCCCAAGGAGCACCTATCTTCCCGGAGATCGAGAGCCGGGGATGCGGAGATTCTTGTGCCGCAGGGCATTCGGATGCAGGAGATTACGAAGAAGAAGGCGAAGAAGAAGCCGGCGGTTGTCATCGGACCCGGTTGCGAGCGACGAGGCGGCGATGGCGAGGTTTGCCCGGGAGCATCCGGAGTACGTCCAGGCCGAGCTGGAGCACTACTGGAAGCTGGCCTTCGACGGTGATCCTACGAGTCATCGTGGTGGACTGGGGTGACTCCGATGAGGAGGACGAGGGGTGCGATGACCCGGACAAGGACGAGTTCTGGGAGCAGTTCCGCAGCTCCGACGATGAGGAGTAGTTTTATCTAATAGTTTGAATAAGTACTAGTTGAAATTATGTATGAAACTATGTTGATTTTCATGTTTGAACTAGTTGAAATGAAGTAGTAGTTGGTCGTTTTCAGATTTTTACATTTCCATTGCATCATCTGTTGGACTTGCTGTTTACATCTCCAAAATACATCATCTGTTGGAGTTGAACTTTTTTGGAGAGGCAAAAGTATTTTTTGGAGATGTAAATTTTTACATCTCCTGTTTACATCTCCAGAATTTGCAACATCTATTGGAGATGCTCTGAGGATGGGCCAACTTTCTGTTGTTCGTAATAGTTAAGCTAAGCTTGAGTTGCGATTGTCAAAGGAAAGAGACGGGACCAAAGGTGGCAGTAATAGCTGTCAATTTCTCCCGCACCCTCTCCTGGTCGAACAACATCCTCTCCCTTTGCACATCCAAGATGAGCTTGTACCTCTCTTCCTTCTCCTCATCCTTGGTGGAAAAAAATGTCCGTCATGTGGTGGACATTTTGCATGATACGCCGTCACGCGCGGCCTCTCCTTCTCCCACTTCTTCCCATCACATGCCGTTCCTTTTTGGTACGGTCCCTTCTCGTCCGCCCCTCCACTGCGCATCATCGTCATCCAATCCATAGATGATGGGAGCTTGAGTCAATCTTGTTCTTCATCTTCTTGGTGGGGTTCCTGAGCTCATCATAGGGGGTTTGCCACTTCGTTTTTCCATTCCATTCCAACCAACAATGGCAAATAGTGAATGAAATTTTCTCAATTTGTTGGTACAAAGTGGTGGCCAACCCCATCTAGCAAACATGAATCATCAAGACAATGCAAGAAATAAAACAAGCAATACAATGATGACAATGTGAAGCAAGTCAAACTTACATGGTTGGATTCCAATGCAACTTTTTGGTTCCGGCCAACCACTTGCGCATAGAAACCACAAAACTTGTTTATGGACTCTTGGATGGTGGCCCATCTATGTTGGAGAGAGCCCTACTGTGGGTGGTATGGATAGAAACCGGATCACAATAGTGGTTGTGTTTCTTGGTAATGTTTGTGATTTTTTGCCAATACTTTGTGCCTTTTGCTTGGTTCAAATAGGATCCACGCTTGTGGCCAACCAAGCTACACAAAACAACACATCTTCATGGGTTGTGAATGCCGGTTCTCAAGTCTTTGGTCACTTCTTTTTTGTGTCTGATGTTTGCCCAACATCGAGCAAAGGGGAATTGGTATCACCAAGTCATAATGTGGAGCCTCTTGACCATCATTTATCATGTCATCATATGAATGTGTCCTAAAAGATGCATAACAATAAAACAATTATCCCAATATTGATCCAAAATGCATATGGGTCAAGAAAATACCTGCGCATCTAGGTCCAGAACTTATCGAACAGGACGTGGGCATACCCCGCGCCAGCGATTCCCGACGTTGTCTGCGGTGAGTTGGAGTGCGGTGACTCGTACACGTGTCCTCGCCGTCGTCTCTTCCATCTACATCCAGCCATCCAGGATGCCCGGCCATGCGAGGCCGGAACAATGTCGGGTGAGGGCCATGGGAGGGCGGCTAATTTCTCGCTGGCAGGGGGACGGCGCAAATGCGGGCTTCAGAGAAGACACGGAAAGTCCATGTCGACGATCTCCTTCGACGCAACTTCCTTCTCCGACTGCTTACGGGCGCGCCGCTCCTTCGGGCGATGGTCCCCGCCTTGCTCACGGACTGTGGGAACCCAACGGAATCCGCCGAGCATCTCATGGTTCAATCCATGGTGGTGGTGCTGGGGGGGTGTATTGGGCGTCGACATCTAGGACGGGAGGAGAGGATGGCGGCTCGGAGCGGGAAAGGGAGGATGGACGCGGGAGGGAGTGCGGTCGATTTGTGTGGACTTGGTCAATTTGAAGGGATTTGGAGTAGGCCCCGCCTGTCGGATCCGATGTGGTGGTCACGTACCGGGCGGCCCAAATCGCCCCACATAGAGCTGGGTTTGAGGAGTGCCAACCGTCCGAACATATGGCCATCTTTGGGGGTCCGGCTGGAGACATTTTGGGTCCGAGCAGTGTCTGGACTGTCCGCCCGGATGTTGGGGGGAAAGTGGGGGTCTGGTTGTAGATGCTCAACAGAGACGTACATTGCCGATCTGGGAGATGGAGTCAGCCACGTCTGTTTCTGGAACCTTGAGGTTTTGAAGTCATCCCTGGTGTCATGCATGATGCCTGCATGGCTGGTGGAAACCGAACCATCTTGATGGTGGCTGCAGTATATATGGAGGAGGGTGTAAAACGGCTAGATTATATCATTTGCCCGGACATTTATCATGAGGCATGCATGCATGTCAACTCGTCGGTGAGTGAGGAAAGGTTGGAAGAGGCAGACGAGACGACGTGTGCGGAACAAGTCAGAAGCTGACTATCTCAGCGTGTAGGGGCAATAAATTCTCCATTAGCGTGATCCTCGAAGGGTTAACAGCCATGCAAGTAGTGAAGTAGAGGCACAAATTAGCATAAAACTGGAACTTAGAATGGTGATCTCCTAACACTGCACCACATGAACACAACGATCGAACACATACAACACTACAGTAAATGGCAGATTGTAACTTCGTTTGTAAGCAAAAGCAAAGCCGTCTTTATTTTGTCAATAATAATAAAGCAAAGCTGAGGTGCGACTTGTCAAAAGAAAGAGCTGTAATTAAAAACGGCTAGGTCATATCATTTGCCCAGACTTTTATCACGAGGCATGCATGTCAACTTCTCGGAGTGAGAAAAGTTGGACGTGAACGGCGACGACGTGTTGAGGAACAAGTCAGAAGCTGATTATCTCAGCGGGTAGGGGCAACAAATTCTCCATTTGCGTGACCGAAGGGTTAATCGCAGCCATGCAAATATAACACAAATTAGCATAAGATTGAACCTAGAATGGTAATCTCTAACATTCTGCAGTCTTCCCACATGAAGTATGAACACAATGAACCCTAGAACTACCTTACAATAGCAGATGTTACTTCGTGTAAGCAAAAGCACAGACCATTCTCTTTTGCCAACAATAGTAAAGCTAAGGTTGAGTTGGACTTGTCAAAGAGAGAGAGACGGGACCAAAGGTGGGCGGGCTATGGAAGTGAAAGGCTGTACCGGCATAACAGAGAAAGAGAGCGGACTTTCATTAGGAGCTGATAGTTCATCGCGGGCCGTCAATTGTGTCGTAGTAGTACTATAGCGATTTAAAGGGGGAAAATGCATGAGTATTTCCGTCGGCACCCCATGTGGCCTGAGCCATGGCACAAGCGGCCGGCGGCGGAAGGAGGCGAGACCACGCGGGCATCGAGTTTCTTGTCGAAAAAAAAAAGGATAACACCCCCGCCTCGCATCGATTTTGATGTACAAACGTGGGGGTTCTTTCTCTTTTTGAAAAAATTGATGCTCCTTCTGCCAAACAACATTTAGCCATTCCACCGATGAGTTAAGAATTTTTTTTCTTTTACATGTGAAAGATTATAAGTTGTTATGCCATTGATCTCTCGATAAGGATATGTTTTGTCCAGGGTGGAATGCATTTCTTTGCAAAAAATCACACATTATACATGACACTACGTTACAGTCAGGAAAAGAAGTAGGAGAAAAAAATCGTAGAATCGTTCTCACACCCATCACAACGCATTAGACATGGCCGTCTTCTGAAGAAAGTGTGTGTCATCTACCATTTCAATATTCTATTTAAAGGAAATTAGCCGTTTCCATCTTGGACTGGCCTCATACTTTCCTGCAGGCTTCAAAAGTCGTAGCATCTCTTTCATTTCCGCTGCCCAACCCCAATCTTAGTACCAACAAAGGAGCATACGCCAAGCTAAGCGAAATGAAGTCAGTAGGCATGAAAAACGTACACCGGGCACGTCGGCGACCAAGACGCCCGGCGGCCAGCGGCAGCGGCTGCAGGGGCAGTCTTCCAAGGCGCATCAGCATTCCTCCAAGGTTCTTCTTCCATACATATGCATTCATCCACTAATTGCAATATGCATCTATCCATACACATTGAGAAAAAACCAAGTCCAACATATCCATACAATTTATTCATCCAAACAAATTAAAAAAAATAACTACAACATATCCATACATTCATCAACACACCTCTATTACTACCTCATATCCATACTAAACAAATTTCACATCACAAAATTTCAAACAAAGTGATGAACTAGGGTTCACCTACTGCCAAATAATGCATCAAAACTAAAAGGATCTGACAACAAATATTTGGAGGGATCGATCAATACATCCATCCATGAATCCATCCATCCATCCACTTGGGGAAGAGGGGGAGGAGGGGGAAAGGGTGCTCACCGTGGGGCGGCGACGATGAGGAGGGCTCGATCGGGGGTGGAGACGAGGAGCGGACTCGGGGGCGGCGATGCTCGGGGAGGACGGCGAGGAGGTCCGGCGACGGTCAGCGGGCTCGGGGACGGCTCGTGGCAGGGCGTCGCGGTAGCCTGGCGGCGGCGTGCGGTGGTTCGGCGTCGGGGCAGAGAAGCGAGAGAGGAAGAAGATTAGGGAGGAAGAAGGCAGCGCGCGGTTTATATAGCCCGAGCTTTGGTCCCGGTTGGTGGCTCCCACCGGGACTAAAGGCCCCCCTTTAGTCCCGGTCTGATCCACCAACCGGGACTAAAGGTGAATTTCACCAGCCCAAAGGGCGCGAAACCCAACCCTTTAGTCCCGGTTGGTGGCTCGGACCGGGACTAAAGGGGGGGCTTTAGTCCCGGTGGAGCCACCAACCGGGACTAAAGGGTGTGTCCTGGCACAGCCGAGGGGGCCCAACCTTTAGTCCCGGTTGGTGGCTCGGACACGGGGAACTCCTAAAAAAGGGGGACTTTCGTCCCTGTTGGAGCCACCAACCGGGACTAAAGGGTGGCACAACCGTGGGATGGTGAAAGTTTAGTCCCACCTCGGCAAGCGAGAGGAGATCGCACCGGTTTATATACGCGGCTGCGATCTCTCTCCCAAGCTCCTCTCTAAAGCAGACAATTAATCGCCTAACTACTGCCCTATTGGGCCTACTAGACCCGCGGGCCTGCATCCTGGCCCATATATAATTGGATTTCTAGTCGTAAGCAGGCCGTGGTGTCTGCTAGTAAGCGGGTATTTTTTTTATTTTTTATGTTAATTTTTGCATATGTTATTTTTTTTATTTTTTATGTTATTTTTTGCATATGTTATGTCAATTTTAATATTCTTTCATAACCACTATAAAATATATGGCACATGTTATGTCTTTTTATTTTTTATGTTATGGCAATTTTAATTTTTTGCATGTTATTTTTTTTTATTTTTTATGTTATGGCAATTTTAATTTTTTGCATATGTTACGTTTTTTAATTTTTAATGTTATTTTTTGCATATGTTATGTCAATTTTATTTTTTATGTTATTTTATGCATATATTATATCAATTTTCTAGAGAGGAGCGGACTTGAGGTAAAGTCGGAGGTATGTACCTCATTTTTATATAATTTTAAGTTAATATTATTTTGATCATAACTAGAGTTTTATAAAAGCTTTTTAGTTAATTCTTTTTGCTATTGAAGAATATTATAGTTTTGTTTTAGTTGATCATAACTAGAGTTTTATATAACTTTATTCTTTGACACATGAGGTGATGGTTTGTCAATATATTTTTTAAAATATTGAGCAACCAACCGGTGCTCAGAAGACATTCATATTTTGCTTGGACATAATTGCATTGATTAACTCCTCTGTATAATTAAAATACTAAAAGGATATGAATAATTGAAATTTCATAACTTAATAAATAATTATTCTAAAATCATGTTTCAAATGCCAAAATGCCCTAGCTAGCTCTAGCAAAGATTCCCTCCGGTTTGTCCGAAGTTGCACTTTCCACCTATAAGTCCGGAAACTCACACTAGAGAGAAAGTGATGGTGGTGAAGCCAGTCACATCCCAGAGTGGGATCTTTTGGGGTAAAAAACTATTTCTTTGCGTGTATCCCTTGCTTATTGTGCCGTAACCATGGATAATCTTCATCATTTAACCAGATGCTTGGGTCAGTCTTCACTATGAAGGGAGGAATTTCATGAAACTTTTCATAATCTTCTGACCTGTCTGTCTTGTCCTCCACTCCCACGATGTTTCTTTTCCCTGAAAGAACTATGTGGCACTTTGGCTCATCGTATGATGTATTCGCTTCCTTATCTTTTCTTTTTCTCGGTTTGGTAGATATGTCCTTCACATAGAAAACCTGTGCCACATCATTGGCTAGGACGAATGGTTTGTCTGTGTACCCAAGATTGTTGAGATCCACTGTTGTCATTCCGTACTGCGTGTCTACCTGTACCCCGCCTCCTGAAAGATTGACCCATTTGCACCAAAACAAAGGGACCTTAAAATCACGTCCATAGTCATGTTCCCATATGTCCTCTATGTTACCATAATATGTGTCCTTTGCCCTATTGGTGTTTGCTGCATCAAAGCGGACACCACTGTTTTGGTTGGTGCTCTTTTTATCTTGGGCGATCGTGTAAAATTTATTCCCATTTATCTCGTACCCTTGGAAAGTCAATACAGTCAAAGATGGTGGCCTTGGCAAGAAGTACAGGTAATCTCCAACAGTGGTGTTACCCATGAGATGTGTTTGCAACCAACCGTCGAAAGTCCCCATGTGTTCACGTGTAATCCAGTCGTCAGACTGCTCCGGGTGTTTGGAGCGTAGAATATTCTTGTGTTCATTGATATAAGGGGGCCACCATGGTAGAATTATGTAGAACCGTGTAGTGTGCTTGCGCCCAAGAATGCCTGTCCCTACATATTATTGAGTTCGGCCCTAGCGTGCCTTTTCCACCTAGTCTCCCCTCATGCCGCGATTCAAGAACACCAATCGGCTTAAGGTCAGGAATAATGTCAACCCAAAACTCAATGACCTCCTCTGTTCGATGGCCCGTGGAGATGCTTCCTTCAATCCTAGCACGGTTACGAACATATTTCTTTAAGACTCCCATGAATCTCTCAAAGGGGAACATATTGTGTAGAAATACATGACCCAGAATTGCAATCTCGTCGACTAGGTAAACTAGGACGTGCGTCATAATATTGAAGAAGGATGGTGGGAACACCAACTCGAAACTGACAAGACATTGGACCAAATCATTCTGTAACCTTGGTAGGATTTCTGGATCGATTACCTTCTGAGAAATTGCATTGAGGAATGCACATAGCTTCACAATGGCTAATCGAACATTTTCTAGTAGAAGCCCCCTCAATGCAACCGGAAGCAGTTGCGTCATAATCACGTGGCAGTCATGAGACTTTAGGTTTTGGAATTTTTTCTCTGCCATATTTATTATTCCCTTTATATTCGACGAGAAGCCAGACGGGACGTTGATACTCAGCAGGCATTCAAAAAAGATTTCCTTCTCTGCTTTGGTAAGAGCGTAGCTGGCAGGACCTTGATACTGCTTTGGATGCGTGCCGTCTTTTTCGTTCATAAGTTGCTGGTCCTCCCGTGCCTCCGGTGTATCTTTTGTCTTCCCATACACGCCAAAGAAGCCTAGCAGGTTCACGCAAAGATTCTTCGTCACGTGCATCACGTCGATTGCAGAGCGGACCTTTAGGTCTTTCCAATAGGGTAGGTCCCAAAATATAGATTTCTTCTTGCACATGGGTGCTTGTCCGTCAGCGTCATTCGGAACAGATTGTCCACAAAGACCCTTTCCAAAGATTACTTGTAAATCCTTGACCATATCAAGTATATCATCACCAGTACGGAGGACAGGCTTCTTCCGATGATCTGCCTCACCTTTGAAATGCTTGCCTTTCTTTCTTAAGGCATGCTTGGTCGGAAGAAATCAACGATGTCCCAGTTACACATTCTTCTTGCATTTGTCCAAATATATACTTTCAGTCTCATGTAAACAGTGCGTGAATGCGTTGTATCCCTTGTTTATCTGTCCTGAAAGGTTACTAAGAGCGGGCCAATCATTGATGGTTACAAACAGCAACGCTCGTAGGTCAAATTCCTGCTGTTTGTGCTCATCCCACACACGTACACCTTTTTTATCCCACATCTGTAAAAGTTCTTCAACTAATGGCCTTACGTACACATCAATGCCGTTGCCGGGCTGCTTAGGGCCTTGGATGAGCACTGGCATCATAATGAACTTCCGCTTCATGCACAACCAAGGAGGAAGGTTATAGATACATAAAGTCACGGGCCAGGTGCTATGATTGCTGCTCTGCTCCCCAAAAGGATTAATGCCATCTGCACTTAAACCAAACCATAAGTTCCTTGCGTCACCTGCAAAGTCCGGACACTTTCTCTCGATTTTTCTCCGCTGCGACCCATCAGCGGGTACTCTCAACTTCCCGTCTTTCTTACGGTCTTCTTTGTGCCATCGCAACAACTTGGCATGCTCTTTGTTTCTGAACAGACGTTTCAACCGTGGTATTATAGGAGCATACCACATCACCTTGGCAGGAACCCTCTTCCTGGGGCTCACGCCCTCAACAGCACCAGGGTCATCTCGTCTGGTCTTATACCGCAATGCACCGCATACCGGGCATGCATTCAAATTCTCGTACTCCTCACAGCTGTAGAGGATGCAGTCATTAGGGCATGCATGTATCTTCTGCACCTCTAAACCTAGAGGGTAGAGAACCTTCTTTGCTTCGTACATACTGTCAGGCAATTTGTTATCCTTTGGAACCTTCTTCTTCATTATTTTCAGTAGCTTCCCAAATCCCTTGTCAGATTCACCATTATCTGCCTTCCATTGCAGCAATTCTAGTGCGGTACCGAGCTTTGTGTTGCCATCTTTGCAATTTGGGTATAACCCTTTTTTGTGATCCTCTAACATGCGATCGAACTTCAACTTCTCCCTTTCACTTTCGCATCCTCTCTGCGCATCAACAATGACCCAGCGAAGATCATCATCTACCACATCTGGTGCCTCTTGATCTTCAGCTTCCCCCGTTGCAGTATCACCATATTCAGGGAACATAGGATAGTTGTCATCACCCTCTTCTTCTTTGTTGCCTTCCATCATAACCCCTCTTCCTCCGTGCTTGGTTCAAACATTATAGTGTGGCATGAAACCCTTCTCAAGCAGGTGGAAGTGAATTGTTTTCGAGGAAGAGTAATCCTTCGTATTCACACATACAGTACATGGACAATACATAAAACCATTCTGCTTGTTAGCCTCAGCCACATCGAGAAAATTATGCAGGCCCGTAATGTACTCGGAAGTGCGTCGGTCACCGTACATCCATTGCCGGTTCATCTGCATTATGTAATTAAGAATATCAAAAACCATTACAGAACATCATGAATAGAGAAATGACCAAATTAATACAAGTTCATCATCACATTAAAACCAAAGTACAGTAGTGATCAAATTGTGCATCTAAATCAAATAAACTCACACATACACTCCTCCACTAAAACCCACAAACCACACTACTTCTAGAGCATTTGAAATGAGCTAAACTAGCAGTGAGAGATGAAAGGATGAAGTTGCTAACCTTTTTAGAACACTTGGATAGTTGGTGCACCGCCAAACCTAGACAAATCTTGGGGAAAATGGAGCTTGGAGGTCGAGCTTGGAGGAAGAACAGAGGAGAAAGCTTAAGTGTGGCTCCGGCATTTCATTGAACACCTCATGTGCATATATAGGCAAAAAACAGAGTAGCCCACACCTCCACCCTTCCACGGCCAAAAAACAGAGGAAATGGGGGGGGGGGGGCGTGACTATATATAGGAAAAACTTTAGTCCTGGTTTGTGTCTAAAACCGGGACTAATGGCCCACCCTTTAGTCCCGGTTCCAGACACCAACCAGGACTAAAGGGCAGCAACCCCTTTAGTCCCGGTTGGTGGATGGAACTGGGACTAAAGGTCCTAGTCGAACCGGGACTGATGCCTACCGAGGCCTGGCCGGCGTCCTAGCCTCTCGAACCGGGACTGATGCTCCCATTAGTCCCAGTTCGTAACACGACCGGGACTAATGCTCTGATCTGGCCAGGACCAAAGCCCTGTTTTCTACTAGTGTAAACTTTCTCACCATGTTATGACACCCCACATGAGCCTTTGAGATTTTCAGGCATTATTTCATATGTGGGCCCTAGGCCCATATATAATCCAACAAGACTTTGAGGACAGCAGCACGGTCTTCATGCTCGACCGCTCCGTCTCCTTTTTCTTTGTCAATGGCTACGTGTCCAGCTGCAGGGGCTGTAACCCCGATGTCGAGCCTTCTGTCATCCTCATCCCCTGCTACCATGCCGCTGCAGTCCGACACACCGATGCCAAACCCCATATCGCCGGGTGCCGACGGGCGAACTCAGAGTACGCTATGAGAGCATCTCCAATAGATGATGTAGATGCAAATATACCTATCTTTTGCATCTTCAGAGGCCAAAAAACTGTCTCCAACAGATGATGTAGATACAACTTTTTTTACATCTCCAGGATAAAAATACAATAATTCGAGTTGCAAATTTACATCTCTGGGTGCAGGAGATGTAAAACCCGCAGTCGCGCGCCAACCGCCAACGGCCGTTCATTCCACTTCCGCGCCCCAAATCTTCGTCCTCCCACTCGGCCACCGCCGCCCCGCCGTGGATCCACCTGCGCCTCGCCCCCTGCTGCTGATTCAGCCCCTCGACGCCTGCCGCACGCCGTCGTACGGATCGGATCGGGCCGCCGCCACTCCGCTCCGCCCCGACCCCGTCCGGCCGCTCCCCGCTCCGTCGCCGCCCGTTCCGCTCCGACCCCGTCCGCCCGCCGCCGCCGCGTCTCTCCGGTGTTTTTGTCATGGCGCCGAAGAAGACCCCGAAGGGCAAGTCCGGTTTCTTCGGCGTGAGGGCTTCGCCCTCCGACAACTTTGGGGTGGAGTTCTCCGATGCCGGCCGCCGCTGGTGGCTTGGCATGTACCCCACCGCCCACAAGGCCGCGCGTGCCTACGATGTGTTGGTGTGGCATGCCGGAAGGCCCAAGGAGCACCTCATCTTCCCGGAGATCGAGAGCCGGGCGGATGCGGAGATTCTTGTGCCGCAGGGCATTCGGATGCAGGAGATTACGACGAAGAAGGCGAAGAAGAAGCCGGCGGTTGTCATCGGACCCGGTGCGAGCGACGAGGCGGCGATGGCGAGGTTTGCCCGGGAGCATCCGGAGTACGTCCAGGCCGAGCTGGAGCACTACTGGAAGCTGGCCCTTCGACGGTGATCCCTATCGAGTCATCGTCGGTGGACTGGGGTGACTCCGATGAGGAGGACGAGGGGTGCGATGACCCGGACAAGGACGAGTTCTGGGAGCAGTTCCGCAGCTCCGACGATGAGGAGTAGTTTTATCTAATAGTTTGAATAAGTACTAGTTGAAATTATGTATGAAACTATGTTGATTTTCATGTTTGAACTATGTTGAAATGAAGTAGTAGTTGGTCGTTTTCAGATTTTTACATCTCCATTTGCATCATCTGTTGGACTTGCTGTTTTACATCTCCAAAATACATCATCTGTTGGAGTTGAGACTTTTTTGGAGATGCAAAAAGTATTTTTTTGGAGATGTAAATTTTTACATCTCCTGTTTACATCTCCAGAATTTGCAACATCTATTGGAGATGCTCTGAGGATGGGCCAACTTTCTGTTGTTCGTAATAGTAAAGCTAAGCTTGAGTTGCGATTTGTCAAAGGAAAGAGACGGGACCAAAGGTGGCAGTACTAGCTGTCAATTTCTCCCGCACCCTCTCCTGGTCGAACAACATCCTCTCCCTTTGCACATCCAAGATGAGCTTGTACCTCTCTTCCTTCTCCTCATCCTTGGTGGAAAAAATGTCCGTCCATGTGGTGGACATTTTGCATGATACGCCGTCACGCGCGGCCCTCTCCTTCTCCCACTTCTTTCCCATCACATGCCGGTTCCTTTTTGGTACGGTCCCTTCTCCGTCCGCCCCTCCACTTGGCGCATCATCGTCATCCAATCCAATAGATTGATGGGAGCTTGAGTCAATCTTGTTCTTCATCTTCTTGGTGGGGTTCCTGAGCTCATCATAGGGGGTTTGCCACTTCGTTTTTCCATTCCATTCCAACCAACAATGGCACATAGTGAATGAAATTTTCTCAATTTGTTGGTACAAAGTGGTGGCCAACCCCATCTAGCAAACATGAATCACTCAAGACAATGCAAGAAATAAAACAAGCAATACAAATGATGACAATGTGAAGCAAGTCAAACTTACATGGCTTTGGATTCCAATGCAACTTTTTGGTTCCGGCCAACCACTTGCGCATAGAAACCACAAAACTTGTTTATGGACTCTTGGATGGTGGCCCATCTATGTTGGAGAGAGCCCTCACTGTGGGTGGTATGGATAGAAACCGGATCCACATAGTGCTTGTGTTTCTTGGTAATGTTTGTGGATTTTTTGCCAATACTTTGTGCCCTTTTGCTTGGTTCAAATAGGATCCACGCTTGTGGCCAACCAAGCTACACAAAACAACACATCTTCATGGGTTGTGAATGCCGGTTCTCAAGTCTTTGGTCACTTCTTTTTTGTGTCTGATGTTTGCCCAACATCGAGCAAAGGGGAATTGGTATCACCCAAGTCATAATGTGGAGCCTCTTGACCATCATTTATCATGTTCATCATGAATGTGTCCTAAAAGATGCATAACAATAAAACAATTATCCCAATATTGATCCAAAAATGCATATGGGTCAAGAAAATACCTGCGCATCTAGGTCCAGAACTTCATCGAACAGGACGTGGGCATACCCGGCGCCAGCGATTCCCGACGTTGTCTGCGACCGTTGGAGTTGCGGTGACTCGTACACCGTGTCCTCGCCGTCGTCCTCTTCCATCTACATCCAGCCATCCAGGATGCCCGGCCATTGCGAGGCCGGAACAATGTCGGGTGAGGCCATGGCCGAGGGCGGCTACTTTCTCGCTGGCAGGGCGGACGGCGCAAATGCGGGCTTCAGAGAAGACACGGCGAAGTCCATGTCGACGATCTCCTTCGACGCAACTTCCTTCTCCGACTGCTTCACGGGCGCGCCGCTCCCTTCGGGCGATGGTCCCCGCCTTGCTCACGACTGTCGGGACCCAACGGAATCCGCCGAGCCATCGTCCATGGTTCAATCCATGGTGGTGGTGCTGGGGGGGTGTATTGGGCGTCGACATCTAGGACGGCGGACGAGGATGGCGGCTCGGAGGCGGGAAAGGGAGGATGGACGCGGGAGGGAGTGCGGTCGATTTGGTGGACTTGGTCAATTTGAAGGGATTTGGAGTAGGCCCGGCCTGTCGGATCCGATGTGGTGGTCACGTCCGGGCGGCCCCAAATCCGCCCCACATATGAGCTGGGTTTGAGGAGTGCCAACAGTCCGAACATATGGCCATCTTTGGGGGGTCCGGCTGGATGACATTTTTGGGTCCGAGCAGTGTCTGGACTGTCCGCCCGGATGTTTAGGGGGAAAGTGGGGGTCTGGTTGTAGATGCTCAACAGAGACGTACATTGCCGATCTGGGAGATGGAGTCAGCCACGTCTGTCTCTGGAACCTTGAGGTTTTGAAGTCATCCCTGGTGTCCATGCATGATGCATGCATGGCTGGTGGAAACCGAACCATCTTGATGGTGGCTGCAGTATATATGGAGGAGGGTGTAAAACGGCTAGATTATATCATTTGCCCGGACATTTATCATGAGGCATGCATGCATGTCAACTCGTCGGAGTGAGGAAAGGTTGGAAGAGGACGACGACGACGAAGTGTGCGGAACAAGTCAGAAGCTGACTTATCTCAGCGTGTAGGGGCAATAAATTCTCCATTAGCGTGATCCTCGAAGGGTTAATCACAGCCATGCAAGTAGTGAAGTAGAGGCACAAATTAGCATAAAACTGGAACTTAGAATGGTGATCTCCTAACACTGCACCACATGAACACAACGATCGAACACATACAACATACAGTAAATGGCAGATGTAACTTCGTTTGTAAGCAAAAGCAAAGCCGTCTTTATTTTGTCAATAATAATAAAGCAAAGCTTGAGGTGCGACTTGTCAAAAGAAAGAGCTGTAATTAAAACGGCTAGGTCATATCATTTGCCCAGACTTTTATCACGAGGCATGCATGTCAACTTCTCGGAGTGAGAAAAGTTGGACGTGAACGGCGACGACGTGTGAGGAACAAGTCAGAAGCTGACTTATCTCAGCGGGTAGGGGCAACAAATTCTCCATTTGCGTGACCGAAGGGTTAATCGCAGCCATGCAAATATAAACACAAATTAGCATAAGATTGGAACCTAGAATGGTAATCTCCTAACATTCTGCAGTCTTCACCACATGAAGTCATGAACACAATGAACCCTAGAACTTACATTAAATAGCAGATGTTACTTCGTGTAAGCAAAAGCACAGCCATCTTTCTTTTGCCAACAATAGTAAAGCTAAGCTTGAGTTGCGACTTGTCAAAAGAGAGAGACGGGACCAAAGGTGGCGGGCCTATGGAAGTGAAAGGGCTGTACCGGCTAACAGAGAAAGAGAGCGGACTTTCATTAGGAGCTGATAGTTCATCGCGGGCCTGTCAATTGTGTCGTACGTAGTACTATAGCGATTTAAAGGGGGAAAATGCATGAGTATATTCCTGTCGGCACCCCATGTGGCCTGAGCCATGGCAAAGGCGGCGGGGCGGAAGGAGCAGCGAGACCACGCGGCATCGATTTTCTTGTCGAAAAAAAGGATAACACCCCCGCCTTCGCATCGATTTTGATGTACAACGTGGGGTGTTCTTTCTCTTTTTGAAAAAATTGATGCTCCTTCTGCCAACAACATTTAGCCATGCCACCGATGAGTTAAGAATTTTTTTTCTTTTACATGTGAAAGATTAATAAGATTGTTATGCCATTGATCTCTCGATAATGGATATGTTTTGTCAGGGTTGGAATGCCATTTCCTTTGCAAAAAATCACACATTATACATGACACTACGTTACAGTCAGGAAAAGAAGTAGGAGAAAAAAATCGGTAGAATCGTTCTCACACCCATCACAACGCATTAGACATGGCGTCTTCTTGAAGAAAGTGTGTGTATCTACCATTTCAATATTCCTATTTAAAGAGAATCTAGCCGCTTTCCATCTTGGACTGGCCTCATTACTTTCCTGCAGGCTTCAAAAGTCGTAGCATCTCTTTCATTTCCGCTGCCCAACCCCAATCTTAGTACCAACAAAGGAGCATACGCCATAGCTAAGCGAAATGAAGTCAGTAGGCATGAAAAACGTACCCGGGCACGTCGGCGACAAGACGCCCGGCGGCAGCGGCAGTCGGCTGCAGGGGCAGTCTTCCAAGGCGCATCAGCATTCCTCCAAGGTTCTTCTTCTTCTTCTTCTTCTTCCTCCTCTTGTTGTTGTTGTTGTTGTTGTTGTAAGTCTGTCTTAAGGTCATCAGCTTTTTCACTCAGATTTCTGTATTCTTGTGGGTGATCCACATGATTCTTACGACCTAATCGTCCTATCCTATAATAACTTCTTGTTTGTATATCTCTCTCTGAAACATAGCTTATAGGTCTGTGTTTTCCCTTCATTTTTAGCGGACAATTTACAAGGAAAAAAGTGCGACAAAGAAAGATGTCTCTGTAGAATCCTTGGGCCATCCTCATCACCAGTCCTCACTACCGGAGGGCGTGCAGTTTCTGCTCTACACTTTACCGGTCAGATCGATCAACATGATCCATAACTCACAGACCAATCATTGACGCACAGACAATTAATTTTCAGGTTATTGCAAGCTGCATCGGAGATGGCGATGGCTTCACTCTCAATGTCGACACGGCAGATCCAAGGGAGGCCGCAGAGGTGCCACAACAAGTGCGTGAAGCTCTAAGCGCGAGGGCTCACACAAGACGCCGCCAGAAAAAACGAAGAACAGATGCTCTTGCAAGCACCATCGAAGAAGCTGGATACAAGTATGCAGTTGAACGACCATTTGCTTTTCATTAATCATCAAGAACTTGTAGCGGGGACCCTAGATGTATTTTCAATCTCTCTGTGTATTTATTTTTGATGATTGATGACAACTCAACTAAAACTTCGCATTTGAGAATAAGAAGTTGTTTTTGGGTCCAGTGGCATAGATATAGCTCCCCCTAAATGTTGTACTGTTAAGAATTGCTTTTGAGTCAATAAAATCCACACTTTGTCGGAAAAAAAAGAATTGCTTTTGAATGCAAATGCACAAACTTTGGAAATTGTGAAGGGCTGCCTTATATCACCTTTTGAGATCCTTGCGTTGGTTAACCTGCAGTTACTAATGCAATGAATGCATATTAATAGTTTGGAAACTGATTAAAAACAATAAATTTCAAATCAATCCAATCATTCACCACCCACCCAGGCCCGGCAAATGACTAAACTAACATCCCTTAATCGATCTTGGGCGTTTAACTTTGTCTTGGTCATTTTGCTTTTCACAAGTATTGAATGCGGGTATCCATGTTATTTCAGGACTTATTACATCCGCATGATATATTCCATAAAAAATCCATCAAGATCTATACCTTAAATAATCTCATTAAATTAATTAGTATACCTAATCTGTCTATCATCAATCATCAACACTGAAATGGGGTCCTAGATACTATACACTACATCACACACACACATCAAGCGACCCATGGCTAACACGACTGATTTTCGCTTGTTTCAATTTTTGCACTAGATTGGAAGCATGCTTCTCATTAAGCATTTATGTGAGCTTGCAGGCTACTAAAAGGTTCAAACAACCAAGAGATTCTTGCAAGGAAATACAAAATTAGAATGAGGTATGTATTTCATTGCTTACATTTTCAAGAGGATAATGCTAACGCACTACTACATAGAATGTCTTAGGAGACGATTAAAGAAATGGCATTGCAATTGGTTCTAGCTACCGACCGTATCCAAAGGTCGTTGATAATAACTTGCATGGTGATAGTTGTGCAACCGTCTATAATACACTCAACAAAGAGGTTCAAACAAACGAATGAGTAATCTTAAGTTGTAAAACTCATTTTCAAATGTGTATGTGATATATAATTTTGTAACTACCTACTATGTCATACGTTTTATTCTAAAAATTCCAAACATCATATTTTAATTCTATTCTTAAGTTCTAAAATTAATTTTCAAAACAATTATTGAAAATTAGAAAACTAAAGCAACTCTAGGCATATATTACATTACAACATATTCTACATTAGAATGGTATTTGACTAACTTGGGAGTATATCTTAGTGATAATTTTTTAGTCCTTCTTATATTTTCAATTTGTATAATATATAATGGTTGTAGTTTGATCCTAGTTACTATCCCATTTATAAAAAAATCATAGTTAGTGTCCACCAGATGGAGGAGTAGTTTTCTTGTGCGTGTGGATAATTCATGATACATTTGTCTTTCTTCCAAGTGTGTTTAGGGTGCCTTATATCACCCATTGTTTTAATTTTACTGTGGATTGTGAGAAGATTGTGCATATATGAGGTTCTATGAATCGACAGGGGAATTGATGCACTGGAGCTGAAAATGGAGTATGGGATGGAGTCTAGGAATGAGCTGGTGAATCTCATCGAGGGGAAATCTGTCTTGATTCATGTGTATGGGAAGGACCAGTATGAACGATACATTGGTGATATCTACTGTGATGGCATGTTTATCCAAGTAAAATAGAAAAAATACTAACATTGTGCTTCATTTGATTGCATTTTACATGGTTAGGATAAGATTGATAATGATTGATGTCTACATTCTGTAGGAGCAAATGCTAAAGAGGGGCTTTGCATGGTACTGCAAAAATAATGACAAACGATGTGAACTTGGGCAAGTAAGAAATTGCCCCCTTAACACTCCGACTTGTATTTAGTTAAAACAAGTGTTATACAACACCTCCATTGCCAATCTTACATGCTATCTAATGCCACGGGTGGCCAGTTAAATTGCAATTGTATAGTTTGTATTTCAATTCTACTTAAAATATAACTAACTGTATGCAGTGGGAGGAGGAAGCAAGAGCTGCGCGCCAAGGCCTTTGGCTGTCGGATAATCCTAAGCAGCCATGGGAATGGAAGCGAGATTACCCACGCAACGCGGGAAAACAAGATATTTTAGAGAAAATGCCCAGGAAGGCCCAGCCTATATTGGAGGCTCAGGTAAAAGCACTGTCCTCTAGCACTCTGGTGCCTGAACATATGTACCAAAAACAAATCCTAGACCTAATGTCTTTATATGAATGTTGGCAATTTTTAGACGGATAATGAGATCTACGAAGCCCTATCAAGGATGATGGAGGAGGCGAAGAATGCTGAGAAAAAAGCTAGGGAGTGGAAATGGGAATTTGAGAGTGTTGTAGCTGAAAACCATATGCTAAATGATCAGCTTCGGAAGTCGAACAAGGCACTTCAAAATGAGAAAGAAGCATCTAAGCACATCCAACAAAGGGCCATTTGGGTTGGCACGTCTATGCTTATTGTTGGTATTGTAGTGTTGTGCAGCAAATGGAAAACACCTCCAAAGAAGAATGGTGTTGCTCAGCTAATCAGATGTATCACTAAGTCAGGGCCAGGATTTAGTAACTGATAGATATGTTATGGAAGATAAAAACAGTGTTACCAGGGCATGTGGTAACACAATTTATATGGATGCAGCATTTTGGCTCCCGGGCTCAGATGAGCCCGGTTGTGAAGAGTAAATTCGTTAAAAACATTAAAAAATAAATCTGAATTTCTTGTGGTGCAAGATGCTGGAGTGCGTGATGCTCGTGCCAAATTTGGTGAAGTTTGGACATTTGAGGAGCTAAAACAAAATTCAGGCCTCTGAGAAAGTTCGAAATTTCACACTGTTCGGAGGTCATTTTGTAATTTTTGCCACGGCTCCTTGAATGTCCAAACTTCACCAAATTTGGCACGGGCATCACGCACTCAAGCATCTTGTACCACAAAAAAAAGCGCCATGCGAGGGGCGCACCAGCCCCCTTGTGGGCTGGTCTGTCCCCTCCTTTGGCCCATAAGGCCCATATCTTGCCGGGGGGTGCCCGGAACCCCTTCCGGTGACCCGATTTCTTCCAGGTACGTGCCGAAACACTTCCGTTGTCCAAATATCATCGTCCTATATATCAATCTTTACCTCTCGACCATTTCGAGACTCCTCATCATGTCTGTGATCTCATCCGGGACTCCGAACAACATTCGGTCAGTAAATCATATAACTCATATAACATTATATCGTCAACGAACGTTAAGCGTGCGGACCCTACGGGTTCGAGAACGATGTAGACATGACCGAGACACCTCTCCGGTCAATAACCAATAGAGGAACCTGGATGCCCATATTGGCTCCTAAATATTCTACGAAGATCTTTATTGGTCGAACCGTTATGACAACATACGTAATTCCCTTTGTCTATCGGTATGTTACTTGCCCGAGATTCGATCGTCGGTATCTTCATACCTAGTTCAATCTCGTTACCGGCAAGTCTCTTTACTCGTTCCGTAATACATCATCCTATAACTAACTCATTAGTCACTTTGCTTGCAAGGCTTCTTATGATGTGTATTATCGAGAGGGCCTAGAGATACCTCTCCGATACTCGGAGTGACAAATCCTAATCTCGATCTATCCCAACTCAACAAACACCTTCGGAAATACCTCTAGAGCATCTTTATGATCACCCAGTTACGTTGTGATATTTGATAGCACACAAGGTATTCCTCTGTAACACCCTGGTTTTCGCTCCGGTTTTTATTTCCTTTGCGGGATTTGACTCCCGTCTTTTTCTCTCGATGTTATCGGATTTCTTTAGCTCTTGGGTATACGAAGATGGTCATCTAGCCTGCCTTTCCTATCCAACCAGAGATTCTCTCCATTCCATCCTTGCAACCCAAGATCTATTCTCAGGGGTTTGCCACCGAAACCCTACCTTCCGAGATGCCGGAAGGGAAACCCTAACCTCTTCCGTTGCAAAGGAACCCCAATTTCCTTTGATCTGTTGACTCCGAAACTTTTCCCAGTGATCTTCCCACATCTATAAACCCTGGATATGCAAAAATATTGCCAAGTCATTTGCAATATTGTTCGTTTATAATTAATTCCTTCTTCTGCCTGTTAAAGGCATTAAATCCAGGAAAATATCTATCCACCTCCAAAGTTCATGATAACGTGTGGAGATATTATTTGTGATCATATTGAGCTCCCATAAAAATATTGGGCATAATTAAATAAGGGAAATTGCATTCTCCTATTTAATGCCAATATTGTATTTTGGGCAGTTTCTAAAGAAACTACCATTTTGGTAGCCCGGAAAAATCCGAAATAAATTGTGGAGCTTGTCCTATCCATATATTCACCATTTCCATCAAAATCCAAGCTCCACAGCTTAAAGTTTGAGCACAGCATCCAGTTGCAAATTATGTTCAGATTTTCTGTTTGCAAAGGAAGTGCTTGAACCCTTGATCTATTTGAGCTGAAATTTTTCATGGTTGTTAATATTGACAAATGACTCATGGAAACCAAAAATCAGCTCAATTAATCTATCCATGCTTCCACAGCAATTTTCTCAAGTTTCAGTCCATTTGAAAGCTCTGTGAAGGAAGTACCACTTTGGTATATCCAGCATCATTTTACATTTTTTTACTGGAAAGTCAAACACTTCCGAAATTTTTTGCACAGTACTTCTATACAAATTTTTTATTTTGTCCTCATTTTTCAGAATTTTTGATGTTACAGAAGTATGGTAGATTTTCAGATTGCTACAGACTGTCCTGTTTTTGACAGATTCTGTTTTTGATGCATTGTTTTGCTAGTTTTGGTGAAACTATCGATTTTATCGGTGGTATAAGCCATAGAGAAGTTATAATAAAGTAGCTAAAATGCAAAAATAAAATATGAATGAGTTTGCAACAGTACTTGATGTGGTGATTTGTTTTATTATACTAACGGATCTCACGAGTGTTTTGTTAAGTTTTGCGTGATTGAAGTTTTCAAGTTTTGGGTAAGATCACGATGGATGAAGGAATAAGGAGTGGCAAGTGCCTAAGCTTGGGGATGCCCGAGGCACCCCAAGGTAATATTCAAGGACTCCCAAGCAACTAAGCCGGGGGATGCCCCGGAAGGCATACCCTCTTTCTTCTAACGATCATTGGTAATTTTACTTCGAGCTATATTTTTATTCATCACATGATATGCGTAAATCTTGGAGCGTTGTGTGCCTTTTTATTTCTCTTTTAGTAATGCACCATGCTGGTATGAGATAGTCCTTGGTTGATTTATAGAATGCTCTTTGCACTTCACTTATATCTTTTGAGATGGCTTTATAGAATGCTTCATGTGCTTCACTTATATCATTTGAAGTTTGGATTGCCTGTTTCTCTTCACATAGAAAACCGCCATTTGTAGAATGCTCTTTTGCTTCACTTATATTTGTTAGAGTGTGGGCATATCTTCTGTAGAAATGATTAAACTCTCTTGCTTCACTTATATCTATTTAGAGAGTCAACAGGAATTGGTCATTCACATGGTTAGTCATAAAATCCTACATAAACTTGTAAGATCACTGAATATGATATGTTTGATTCCTTGAAATAGTTTTGCGATATAAAGATGGTGATATTAGAGTCATGCTAGTGAGTAATTGTGGACTTGTATAAATACTTGTGTTAATGTTTGTGATTCCCGAAGCATGCACATATGGTGAACCGTTATGTGATGAAGTCGGAGCATGATTTATTTATTGGTTGTCTTCCTTATGAGTGGCGGTCGGGGACGAGTGATGGTCTTTTCCTACCAATCTATCCCCCTAGGAGCATGCGTGTAGTACTTTGTTTCGATAGCTAATAGATTTTCGCAATAAGTATGTGAGTTCTATATGACTAATGTTGAGTCCATGGATTATACGCACTCTCACACTTGTGCTTCAAATTAGCACCATGATCTTCATGATAGAGAGTCTCCTATATTGTCACTTTCATATACTAGTGGGAATTTTCGTTATAGGACTTGGCTTGTATATTCCAATGATGGGCTTCCTCAAATGCCCTAGGTCTTCGTGAGCAAGCGAGTTGGATGCACACCCACTTAGTTTCTTTTTGAGCTTTCATACACTTATTGCTCTAGTGCACCCGTTGCATGGCAATCCCTACTCACTCACATTGATATCTATTGGTGGGCATCTCCATAGCCCGTTGATACGCTTAGTTGATGTGAGACTATCTCCTTGTTTTTGTCTTCTCCACAACCACCATATTCTATTCCACCTATAGTGCTATATCCATGGCTCACGCTCATGTATTGCGTGAAAGTTGAAAAGGTTTTGACAACATCAAAAGTATGAAACAATTGCTTGGCTTGTCATCGGGGTTGTGCATAATTTGAATATTTTGTGTGGTGAAGATGGAGCATAGGCAGACTATATGATTTTGTAGGGATAACTTTCTTTGGCCATGTTATTTTGAAAAGACATGATTGCTTTATTAGTATGCTTCAAGCATTATTGTCTTAATGTCAAACGATAGACTATCGCCTTGAATCACTCGTGTCTTAATATTCATGTCATGATTAGATTATATGATCAAGATTATGCTAGGTAGCATTCCACATAAAAAAATATCTTTTTTATCATTTACCTACTCGAGGACGAGCAGGAATTAAGCTTGGGGATGCTGATACGTCTCCATCGTATCTATAATTTTTTATTGTTCCATGCAAATATTCTACAACTTTTACATACTTTTGGCAACTTTTTATACTATTTTTGGGACTAACATATTGATCCAGTGCCCAGTGCCAGTTCCTGTTTGTTGCATGTTTTCTGTTGCGCAGAAAATCCATATCAAACAGAGTCCAAACGGGATAAAAACTTACAGCGATTATTTTTGGAATATATGTGATTTTTGGGAAAAAGAATCAACGAGAGACGATGCCCGAGGGGCCCACAAGGTCGGAGGGCGCGCCCAGGGGGTAGGGACGCGCCCCTGGACCTTGTGGCCACTCCTTAAGGAGGTTGGTGCTGTTCTTTCGCCGAAAGAAAGCTAATATCCGGGTAAAAGTCGTGTTAAAATTTCAGCCCAATCGGAGTGATGGATCTCAAGGAATTTAAGAAACGGTGAAACAGCAGAATCGGGGAGCGCAGAAACAGAGAGAGAGAGATCCAATCTCGGAGGGGCTCCCGCCCCTCCGCCACAAGGAAGCCAAGGACCAGAGGGGAAACCCTTCTCCCATCTAGGGGGAAGGTCAAGGAAGAAGAAGAAGAAGGGGGGCAGTCTCCCCCTCTCTCTCCCGGTGGCGCCGGAACGCCGCCGGGGCCATCATCGCAACGACAATCTACACCAACAACTTCGCCACCGTCATCACCAACTCTCTCCACCTCTATGCAGCGGTATAACCCCTTTTTTACCCGCTGTAATCTCTACTAAAACATGGTGCTCAATGCTATATATTATTTCCCAATGATGTATGGCTATCCTTTGATGTTTGAGTAGATCCGTTTTGTCCTATGGGTTAATTGATGATCGTGATTGGTTTGAGTTGCATGTTTTATTATTGGTGTTGTCCTATGGTGCTCTCCGTGTCGCGCAAGCGTGAGGGATCCCTGCTGTAGGTTTTGCAATATGTTCATGATTTGCTTATGGTGGGTGGCGTGAGTGACAGAAGCACAGACCCGAGTAAGTAGGTTGTTTGCTTATGGCAATAAAGAGGACTTGATACTTTAATGCTATGGTTGGGTTTTACCTTAATGATCTTTATTAGTTGCGGATGCTTGCTAGATTTCCAATCATAAGTGCATATGATCCAAGAAGAGAAAGTATGTTAGCTTATGCCTCTCCCTCATATAAAATTGCAATAATGATTACCTGTCTAGTTATCGATTGCCTAGGGACAAATAACTTTCTTGTGACAAAAAGCTCTCTAGTAAAACTAACTTAGTTGTGTCTTTATCTAAACAGCCCCTAGTTTCTATTTATGTGCTCTTTATTATCTTGCAAACATATCCTACAACACCTACAAAGTACTTCTAGTTTCATACTTGTTCTAGGTAAAGCGAACGTAAAGCGTGCGTAGAGTTGTATCTGTGGTCGATAGAACTTGAGGGAATATTTGTTCTACCTTTAGCTCCTCGTTGGGTTCGACACTCTTACTTATCGAAAGAGGCTACAATTGATCCCCTATACTTGTGGGTTATCAAGACCTTTTTCTGGCGCCATTGCCGGGGAGCAATAGCGTGGGGTGAGTATTCTCGTGTGTGCTTGCTTGCTTTCTCACTAAATAAATTTTATTTGCTGTTCTAAGTTGTTCTCTATCTTTAGTTATGGATATGGAACACGAAATACCAAAAAAATTAGGTGTACTTGATACTCATGGAGATGGGGAACCTCCCAAAAAAACAAAAAAATGAGAGAAAAGGGAGAAGGGACAATGTTACTATCCTTTTTCCACACTTGTGCTTCAAAGTAGCACCATGATCTTCATGATAGAGAGTCTCCTATATTGTCACTTTCATATACTAGTGGGAATTTTCGTTATAGGACTTGGCTTGTATATTCCAATGATGGGCTTCCTCAAATGCCCTAGGTCTTCGTGAGCAAGCGAGTTGGATGCACACCCACTTAGTTTCTTTTTGGGCTTTCATACACTTATAGCTCTAGTGCACCCGTTGCATGGCAATCCCTACTCACTCACATTGATATCTATTGATGGGCATCTCCATAGCCCGTTGATACGCCCAGTTGATGTGAGACTATCTCCTTGTTTTTGTCTTCTCCACAACCACCATATTCTATTCCACCTATAGTGCTATATCCATGGCTCACGCTCATGTATTGCGTGAAAGTTGAAAAGGTTTTGAGAATATCAAAAGTATGAAACAATTGCTTGGCTTGTCATCGGGGTTGTGCATGATTTGAATATTTTGTGTGGTGAAGATGGAGCATAGGCAGACTATATGATTTTGTAGGGATAACTTTCTTGGGCCATGTTATTTTGAAAAGACATGATTGCTTTACTAGTATGCTTGAAGCATTATTGTCTTAATGTCAAACGATAGACTATTGCCTTGAATCACTCGTGTCTTAATATTCATGCCATGATTAGATTATATGATCAAGATTATGCTAGGTAGCATTCCACATCAAAAATTATCTTTTTTATCATTTACCTACTCGAGGACGAGCAGGAATTAAGCTTGGTGATGCTGATACGTCTCCGTCGTATCTATAATTTTTTATTGTTCCATGCCAATATTCTACAAATTTTACATACTTTTGGCAACTTTTTATACTATTTTTGGGACTAACACATTGATCCAGTGCCCAGTGCCAGTTCCTGTTTGTTGCATGTTTTTTGTTTCGTAGAAAATCCATATCAAATGGAGTCCAAACGGGATAAAAACTTACAGAGATTATTTTTGGAATATATGTGATTTTTGGGAAAAAGAATCAACGCGAGACGATGCCCGAGGGGCCCACAAGGTCGGAGGGCGCGCCCCGGGGGGTAGGGCGCGCCCCTGGACCTTGCGGCCACTCTGTAAGGAGGTTGGTGCCCTTCTTTCGCCTAAATAAAGCTACTATCCGGATAAAAATCATGTTAAAATTTCAGCCCAATCGGAGTTACGGATCTCCGGGAATTTAAGAAACGGTGAAAGAGCAGAATCGGGGAGCGCAGAAACAGAAGGAAACAGAGAGAGAGATCCAATCTCGAAGGGGCTCCCGCCCCTCCGCCACCATGGAAGCCAAGGACCAGGGGGGAAACCCTTCTCCCATTTAGGGGGAAGGTCAAGGAAGAAGAAGAAGAAGGGGGGCTCTCTCCCCCTCTCTCTCCCGGTGGCGCCGGAATGCCGCCGGGGCCATCATCGCAACGACAATCTACACCAACAACTTCGCCGCCGTCATCACCAACTCTCTCCACCTCTATGCAGTGGTGTAACCCCTCTTTTACCCACTGTAATCTCTACTTAAACATGGTGCTCAACGCTATATATTATTTCCCAATGATGTATGGCTATCCTATGATGTTTGAGTAGATCCGTTTTGTCCTATGGGTTAATTGATGACCGTGATTGGTTTGAGTTGCATGTTTTATTATTGGTGCTGTCCTATGGTGCTCTCCGTGTCGCGCAAGCGTGAGGGATCCCCGCTGTAGGGTTTGCAATATGTTCATGATTTGCTTATGGTGGGTGGCGTGAGTGACAGAAGCACGGACCCGAGTAAGTAGGTTGTTTGCGTATGGGAATAAAGAGGACTTGATACTTTAATGCTATGGTTGGGTTTTACCTTAATGATCTTTAGTAGTTGCGGATGCTTGCTAGAGTTCCAATCATAAGTGCATATGATCCAAGAAGAGAAAGCATGTTAGCTTATGCCTCTCCCTCATATAAAATTGCAATAATGATTACCGGTCTAGTTATCGATTGCCTAGGGAGAAATTACTTTCTTGTGACAAAAAGCTCTCTAGTAAAACTAACTTAGTTGTGTATTTATCTAAACAGCCCCTAGTTTCTATTTACGTGCTCTTTATTATCTTGCAAACGTATCCTACAACACCTACAAAGTACTTCTAGTTTCATACTTGTTCTAGGTAAATCGAACGTAAAGCGTGCGTAGAGTTGTATCGGTGGTCGATAGAACTTGAGGGAATATTTGTTCTACCTTTAGCTCCTCGTTGGGTTCGACACTCTTACTTATCGAAAGAGGCTACAATTGATCCCCTATACTTGTGGGTCATCAGAACCCAGCCTTCCTCCACAAGTTACCGAGAAGAGCTTATGACACCAGACTGCCAATCTTCCTCGGTACACCACTTGGTGAGAAAATCTTCTGGGATACAGCACTCCCATCTTCCACATCGTGCTACCATGGAAAACTTTCGGCGTAAGGCACCTGACCTTTGACAGCAAGATACATGACGGAAAAGCATCTGAGTTATGATACCCAGCCTTTTTGAGCATGCTACCCTGGCAGAAGCCTCGAGCATAAGGGACTCAGTCTTCTTCAACACACCATTGTGCCCACGACAATCTTGTCAGAAGCACAAACTAGTCTGGACCCACATCCGCCTCAGAACTCAATGGTTATGAAAGGATTTATCCTACCCCTGCATATGTTGTGAGCATGCAGTCCAATGGATCAGTTTATGCGAGCCACTCGTCAGGAATGACTGTGTTCAGAGATGCATTGGCCCCATATTGAAAAGAAGAATCTGAGCACAGCAACCCCTACGAGATATGCAAGTGTAAGTTGTGAGAACAAGCCCGACAAACCAGAAAAACAATCAAGGAGCCGTGTTGGCAAGTCATTACAGGTCCATCAAAGGAATCCTCAAGAACCAAGAAGTTGTGGACAAACAACCTCTGTGGCGGTCAACAAGACACAGCTTCATGGACGGAGTGACATTGATAATCCTCGTCAGACTCTTGCATATACGGCCACAACAATGTAGCCAGCATGTCATACCCATCATGAATGTGGGCCATCAACCAAGATCAGAGGCTATGCTTCAAAATATATACTAGATGATAGTGATGCTATGTTCAGCTCAGTGGTCATAGCAAGGACTACAGAGACTATATATATGACAGAGCCCTCTCCACGAGCTGTAGAGTTGAAACAGGACATTCAGATAGAATGGCTCAAAGCACATCAGCATCAACAACTCGTAGACGTCAGGATGTCATTGGAATAAGAGATTACTGTCTATGATTACTTTGTGATAATACCTGGCATTTCAGTTGGGGATATAGCAACAATAGCTCTGCCATGTTGTTCCTTGAATTGTGGATCACCTAAGGACAAAGTCACAAGGCCAAAGATAAGAGCAAATGTCAGTACGGAACCCACAGCCAGACTAAGCATTCTGACATGGTGAAAAGAAAGTCACCCCTAGACACTCTAGGCCATACGAGCACATGAGCCTTGTACTAGGAAAGGATGTCTTACCCATGACAGTCAGGGTACGAAGCATCGCAATAAAACCCGAAGCAGTTACTTCCAGGCCATGGAAACAGAGCTGTTTGTTGATTTTACCCGCTACCCCACCTAGCAACACCACTGCCAGGACAAGAGGTACACCTGACAGGAAAGAGAAGGAAACTGTGTGCAGAGACAACGCGTGGTCCATCAGAAGAGGCAGTTAAAAGGACAGTGAACCCAACGAAGACAAGACAAATGATGGATCCAAGTCGCACACAGGTAAGTCCCCCTTCACCGGGAGGTAAGCCCGAAAATCTCGAGGACGGGATTTTCTTAAGGGGGGTAGGTTTGTAACACCCTGGTTTTCGCTCCTGTTTTTTTCCTTTGCGGGATTTGACTCCCGTCTTTTTTTCTCGGTGCTACCGGATTTCTTTAGCTCTTGGGTATAAGAAGATGGTCATCTAGCCTGCCTTTCCTATCCAACCAGAGATTCTCTCCATTCCATCCTTGCCACCCAAGATCTATTCTCAGCGGTTTGCCACCGAAACCCTACCTTCCGAGATGCCGGAAGGGAAACCCTAACCTCTTCTGTTGCAAAGGAACCCCAATTTCCTTTGATCTGTTGACTCAGAAACTTTTCCCAGTGATCATCCCACATCTATAAACCCTGGATATGCAAAAATATTGCCAAGTCATTTGCAATATTTTTCATTTATAATTAATTCCTTTTTCTGCCAGTTAAAGGCATTAAATCTAGGAAAATATCTATCCACCTCGAAAGTTCATGAAAACTTGTGGAGATATTATTTGTGATCATATTGAGCTCCCATAAAAATATTGGCCATAATTAAATAAGGGAAATTGCATTCTCCTATTTAATGGCAATATTGCATTTTGGGCAGTTTCTAAAGGAACTACCATTTTGGTAGTCAGAAAAAATCCCAAATAAATTGTGGAGCTCCTCCTATCCATATCTTCACCATTTCCATCAAAATCCTAGCTCCATTGCTTAAAGTTTGAGCACAGCATCCATTTGCAAATTCTATTCAGATTTTCAGTTTGCAAAGGAAGTGCTTGAACCCTTGATCTATTTGAGCTGAAATTTTTCATGGTTTTTAACATTGACAAATCACTCATGGAAACCAAAAATCAGCTCAATTAATCTATCCATGCTTCCATAGCAATTTTCTCAAGTTTCAGTCCATTTGAAAGCTCTATGAAGGAAGTACCACTTTAGTATATCGAAATGAGCTGAAACTTTTCCAGCATCTCCATACTACCAATTAAACTCCCTCCACCAAAATTCAGCTCATTTCGTCAAGCCATATGAGTGCAGCTTCAAGTTCCAATTCCTGGACCAGATTTGGCAGTTGTGAAGGAAGTGCATTCAAATCTTGTCCAAATGCCTTCAAAATTTACCAGCATCTAGTCCTTCCTACCATATTACATTTTGACAAAGAGCCAGCTCCTATCCCTCATCCATTTCTTTAGTAGAGTCCACCCAAGTTTGCTGCTGGAATCATCTTCTGCTAGTTTCTTCCACTCCAGAGCCTTCCCGTGCATTCCAGCCACAAACATTATCTATTTGAGGGGGGATGAACACTCCAGATATGATTTGAGCTCCTAATAGTGCCTAGTCCACATGGTGCCGGTGATGACCGCGTGAGACCTAGCCAAAACCGGGCTCTGCTTAGTCTCTGGTCGTTTCCCTCCCCTGTGATCTCGCCGTCGCCTTCTGCCGACGTCTGCGGCGATGTACGGCTCCCCCTCCGTCCCCAGCTGGCCTTGGAGCCGCGCTCGTTGGCCGGGTGTGCCGACAGCGGGTGCTCCGCTTGTGCACCGCCACAGCGTCGAGCTCGCGGAGCATCGGCTACCATCTAGAGCTCCTCCCCACGGCTATTTAAGCACCCCCCGAGTCCCTCCTCCTCTCCACCAGCAGCCCTAGCCCCTCCCAGCTCTCCCTCCTTGAGCTCCCCGAGCTCTCTGCTTCCTCCCATGGCCGCGAGCCGCCACCAAATCCCATCTACCAACTTCAGCCCTACGGTCCTCCCTCTCCTCTCCGTCCGCTTCCCTGGCTGCTGCAGGACCCCACGAAGCTGCTGCCATCCACGGCACCTCCGGTGAAGTGCCGTCGGAGTGGCTGCTTCGGTGACCATGGCCGCCTCCCTGCCGGGCGTGGGCTTCTTCCCTCCAGGCCCCTCGAGCACCCCGGCGACTACCTGCGGGTGCGGGACGGCGCCACGAGGCAGTCCGGCTCGTCGGAAGGCGCAGCCGTGCGGGGGAGTGCTGGCGAGGCCCGAGCCACCGCGGCTTTCCCCTGTTTCTGTCGGGGCCGGCGACAACTAGAGGAGAAGATAAGAGAGAGAGAGAGAGAAGAAGTCAACGTGGGCCCGGCCAGTCAGTGCCCCGGCTCCTCCCTCCATTTTTTTAAAGGAACAAAGGTGCAGGTGGGCAGCCCAGATGAACAGCAACAACAGCTGCGTGGCTCGGCTGGCGCCCGAGCTCTAGCCACTTTCGGCCCGAGCCGGCCCAAATGCACAGTCCCCTTTATTCATTTCCTAGGAAAAAAACTGCTGAGGGCCTCTGTTTAATTATTTATATTACAAATTGGTCCCTGGCAGTCAGATCTCCATAACTTTTGCTCATAGCTCCGATTCAGGTGAATCTAGTGCCCACATCTTCGTCTCATCGAGCCCGTTCCGATGAGGTCACTTTCATAATGTTTTCACACTGTGAAAATGACCATTTTGCCCTTGCCTTCTATCAGCCCCCTCCGAGAGGGAACTTTTCCGGCGAATTCTTCCACGGCTTCACCGCACTTCTTCCCGGAGTATTCTTTGACCCCAAGCAAGCCGACCATCTGATATATGCCCTAAAGCATTGCTTTATGATATTTCTTGCATGTTTAAATTAATATGCTTGTGCTTGTGTGTGTAGTAGTGAGCTGTATGTGACTCTGACGAACCCTTGCTTGCACTTTCTTCGGTGACGGCACCACCCCTGTGTTCTGAGCTGTTTCCGGCCGTCCGGGGTGGATGCCGACTTTTATTTCTCTTGTCAGCAACTGTCAGTGTTCTGAGCTGCTTTTCGGCCGTCGCGGGCAGCTGTTGAATTTCTTTCCGTAGCAGTGACCCTATGCTCTGAGCTGTTTCTCGGCCGTCTTAGGGAGCTGCTACATTCTTCTTATCAACACCGTCTCATGCTCTGAGCTGCTTTCCAGCCGTCTTGAGACGGGGTTGAGTTATTCCAGTAATTGTCCCAGATCTGAGTTGTAAAGACCGTTCTGGCGGCTACTGATTTATTTGCCGGTTTCATACAAGGGTTCAGACGGTCGTTACCCTACAGCTACAACTTGTAAAGTTGTAAGCCCGCCATTTAAATACTGATTCACTAATGACTTGTCGTGATATCATATGGAGATAGGTTGTTATGATCATGCATAGCTATTGCCATCTCAGGTTATTGTGATAAATAACCATGCTTGCTAAATACTGGCTAAAGCTAAACCTAGTCGGTTGATCTAGAGTCACCTGTCCGGACTTATCCGTGCAACCACATTTGCAGGTGTGGGACGGCCTTGACTTGGTCTGATCGCGTGCTCTTTTATCGGTACCGCCAACTAGGGATGGTTATGCGTGCGAGTTACCCTGGCCCGGTAGGCGGCGATAACCTTGTGAGCCCAGTTGATTGTTTAACCCGGGAGTCCCCGTTTGGGACAGTTTAGTTTGGCCATGATGGTGGCAGGTGTCACGAGGTGACACAGGGGCCACCCAGGGCAGGAATCCGGGGGAGGATGATTGCTGGTGGTACGGTGGAGGAATCACGGGTTAGGTAGGTTTCGTTGGAGCAATGCTAGTCCACCCGAATGGGATCACGAGGTCAGGTGCTCCATGGTGTGGGTAAAGTGCGCAACCTCTGCAGAGTGTAAAATCTATTCGAATAGTCGCGTCCACGGTATTGGACAGTCCGTCCAGACCTCTCTAGGTGGTCAACCATAACAGTAATAATAATGATGGAAGAACTCGTCTTATGGCCTGAAGTACTCAGTGTATCGTGAATGTTCTGAGGGTTGTGAGGCAACCCGGAAGAGAGTAAGTTGGATCTGGTTAAGGTTTGGATGGGATCCTGAGAATGTTCAGAGGTGGGATTATTTACTTGCCATGCTTTACTTTACTTTAGTATCACACTGGATACTCATGTTATGACATGATAATTAATATTGCTAGCTAGTTATGCCATGCCATGATAATTAATATTGCTCTAATAACTAATGCATGCTTGAATGCCATCGATTGCTTTTCTTGGCGTATATGTTAGTTTGGTTTGCTTGCGAGTACATTCAAAAGTACTCAGCGGCCTTCAATGTGGCCAGGTTCACATAAGGATCCATCGTCCATCGTAACCCAGTCAGATCCCTATGGATTGGCGCCGCACCAGGATCATGCTGCCTTAGATAGAGCCCTTCCGCTGCCATCACTCTTTTAAAATATCATGTAAGACTTATATATCCATTAATAGAAATGCCTGTGTTCATGATACTTGTTGTAAACACTCATGCCAGAGTGATTTCCTGGGCTGGTATGCGTGGCGACCGTCTGGCTACAGTGGTAATCAGGCGGGGCGCCACATCCTCCGGTATCCGGGAGTTGCATATTCTCATAGTTGAAGGAATATGCATTTGACATGAAGAAATCAATAGCAATAAACTGAACGATCATTATGCTAAGCTAACGGATGGGTCTTGTCCATCACATCATTCTCCTAATGATGTGATCCCGTTAGCAAATGACAACACATGTCTATGGTTAGGAAACCTTAACCATCTTTGATCAACGAGCTAGTCTAGTAGAGGCTTACTAGGGACACGGTATTTGTTTATGTATTCACACATGTATGTAAGTTTCCGATCAATACAATTCTAGCATGAATAATAAACCTTTATCATGAATAAGGAAATATAAAATAACAACTTTATTATTGCCTCTAGGGCATATTTCCTTCAGCAATTACCTGTGTTCACACTTAAAGTCCAAATGGTGCAGAGAGAATCTCGATCTATGGATGGGCTATTTTGCTATAAGATGTAGAGGGTATCTCGGTCTCACAGTATTTGGACTTACTGCCTATATAGAATCAACACATCTCATCTGTTTTGGCATGAGCATGAAATATTTCATTGTGCACTTTTTCACATGATTATGTTATTTACCTCATTTTTATGTATTGGAGAGATGCACTTGGTGAACCTATGAACCCCGATCTAGATTTTAGTATAAGAATTACCTTCCAACAACTTTTACACGCACTTTTATTTTCAGTTTTGTTTTATTCCAAAAATATAAAAATATTATCTACCACATTATCTTTTAATTACCTTGTGCAACTAGCAAGACTAGCAAGATTGACACCCTTGTTTGCTCTGTTGGGGACACAATCACACAAGTGAAGTTTTATTTGTGTTGCAGAAACTCACCCTGTTGCAGAATACCGTTGCCTCCAAGGATTGATACATTAGTTTCTCACCGAGGGAAACTTGCTACGTGTTGCAAACTCCTCCACTTGGGAGCCCAGCAACTTGCCTTCGGGCATCTGGCATGGACAAGGTCTTCTCTCCCATGTCGATGTAGTAGAAGCCGAGGTCAGCCATGTGTCCAAGGAACTCAAGTGCATAAGGCCGCGACCTCTCGGTGCACTCAGCAGCTGAGTGTCTGCCATCCCCATAGGTGAAACACCTCAACGGAGCCAGACACTCGTTCCTGACGTGTCCGGACTCCCTGCAGTTGAAGCACGAGCGCTCCCCACCTGACTTCCTATGAGTCTAGGGTGCTTCATGTTCCCTCTGAACCGGTGCATGCTCAAGGAGCGACTCAGGCGCTGCAGAAGGGAAGGAGCCCCACTCTAGCCCCTCCGGTGGATGAAAGGGAACACCACGAGGGTCTTGCGCCTACTCCCATCACGACAGTACGGGGGGAGTATCACGCGTTGGAAAGGTGGTGCAGAGGAGGGGAGGGAGACCGGCTAGCATGGCACGATGCCTTACCGCCATCCCATGCCGAGCGGCTATCGGTGCGGGGTCCACAGCCATCGTGAACTTCCCGGTCATCCCTCATACCGCGGCCTCCTACAGTTGGCACAATTCCACCTCCCTCCGGTGGCCCTCCGACGACGTCTGCTGGCGAGCCGGGGAGCGATGAAAGGGAATTGAGAGAGAGCGGCATGAGTCGGAGTACTGCGGTGGCGAGCAATCCGAGCCACAGGCTGGGAGGCACGATGGTTCGCCGGCGTCCATATGGCGCTTTGGCCGAGCGGCACCATCGCCAGGCTCCCGAGCCATCGTGGCTTCGGCGTTGGTGAGAAGAAGATTGGGAGGTGGTGGGATGGGACGAAGAGAGCAGGCGGATCGGGGATGGATGCTATGTCCCAAGCAGAAGCAAGGAACCCTAGTCACGTGTCGCGTGACCCCTGTCGGATCCACGTCCAACAGTTGTGGTTCGTCTGGGCGGTCGACTCACCATCGGACCGGGCCAGAAGGGACCCCCAGCCCCAGGCCCATCAGGGCCAATAGATGGTGTGCTCGCGCGTGTCCTAGCTGAGCCTGGCGAAAATAGGACGGCCCGCTATCTGAGCCACCACTGGCCCAGATAAAGGCCCAGCTCGATTCGGCCCAGCACGACTCGACCAATCCACCGAGTGATCTAGCACGGGAGGGCGAAACCCTAGGGAGGGGGTTGCCGCCGCCGGCGGCGCCACCCCGTGCGCCACCACAGCCACCAGAGGCGGCGGCGCCACCCCACGCGACCAGGGACCAGAGCTACGCTCCAGCCCGCTTTCCCCACCCAACAGGTTGTCGACACCTCCTCCCGCTCACGCGCAGGAGTGACCATAGCCTTCGCCGCGCGACACGATGTCATCGGCAACGGCGCAGAAGGTGGCAAAGTGCATGACACGCACACCCCATCCCTCCGGCGAGGAACGCGTCGCGCCGCCACCAGGAAATCGCCCATCGTGGGCGGGGCCGGCGGAGCAGAGCGGGCTTCGAGCGCCTCGCGATCCTCGCATCTGCGTCAGAGCGGGGGGAGCTCTGGCCCGGGCCATGGCGTCGGTAAATTCGGCGGCGACCATCAGCTAAGCCACGTATATCAAAGAGCTCAACCCGCGGCGGCCATCAGCTAAGCCACGTACATCAAAGAGCTCACCCCCTTCCCTAAAAAAAAAGACCACCCCCTTTTTTGTCCCGTGAGCACGCCTACCTCGACCGCGGTCTACTCACCATCACAATGCACATTTGCCTTTTTTTCCTTCTAGAAGCTGCTGAACTACATCAACAGAAAGTCAGCTCCTATTAAGGCAACTCCATTTTTGTTTTACGTGTGCAAGATGAATTAAGATTATTATGGCATTGATCTCTCACTAATACATGGCACTATGTTACAGATCAAGTTTGGAATTGACATGTAAGTTACGAAGCTAATTTAAGTTATAAATATAGTTTAGGAGTTAACCATTGGAATTGACACTAAGTTACGGAAGTAATCTAAGTTACAAAGCTAGTTTAGGAGGTAACCATCTAAGTTACAGAGCAAGTTTCGTGGTACCCATGTAAGTTTCAGATTTTCAAAGAACCTTTTACACTAACCTTTTTAGGCAGTGACACATCTTCATCACAATTGACGTGGAGTGATATTCCAATCTCCAGGTACATGCAGCCTACCAACACATAACCTTCTACGGGACTTACAGTCCTACGGAGAAGAACTCGATCACGATGTCCTTGAGCTTCTTGCTCTCCTCCACCATGAGTTTCTAGGCCTCCAGCTTCGGCAGGAAAGACCAGGACAGCAGCTAAGTTGCCACACAAGTAGACCACCTGATTATCCGGTAAAGCACCTCTCTAAAGCTGAACATAACCAACCGTATGTACATAATTTTCTCCTCTTAATGAAAAGAAAAACACTCCCGTCATGTTTTGCTCGTGTACTCTCTTTCTAATCAATGGAATTTGGCAATTCTCCTGTCAACATTCAAAAAAAAAGCCACCTTTATCCATTGCCCTAGAGAGGCAAATGGAGTAACCGACGAACTAGCTAGGCAGGCCATGTGTTGTACTCCCACTATTGCAGAACCGCTTACCCATGGGACCTTACCAGTGGCGGGTCCACGTTTGCACACGCCACTGGTAACGTGGCCAACTACTAGTGGCGGGCGCAAAGTCAGGCCCACCACTAGCATTTATATACCAGTGGCGGATGGCACTTTTCACTCACCACTGGTAGGTTAGGGCTGACTTACCCGCAGGTGGCAAATACCAGTGCCGAGATTTTTCTGGGGCCCTCCACTGATATTGTTTTGCCATTTTTTTAATATTAGGCCTTTAGTGTTTTAGGTTTAGGCTTATAGTCCAAAAAAAATTCTGCATTAAAGGTGCATCATTGGAAGTTCCATGTAAAAGTTTGGCACTTTTTAGGGTTAATTTACTATTTTATGGCATTAAATGGATTTCTAAGTATTTCATGAAGGTAAATGGTTTTTTTAAGTGTAAATCAAGTTTGAAAAATATGACACTTGGCATGGTGTCATGACAGGACCACTAGAGGCTGTGGTAAAACTTTGAGAGTTACACAAAAGTTGGGATATACGTCACTTACAAACTGAAGCATCTCCGAGGAAGAATCATAACTAGAGATCAATTTAATGCCTTATAAATAGCAAATGGACTCAAAATAATGTCGAATTTTGACATGGATGATGTTATGGTGTATGTTGAATTTAGAAAAAGTTTCAAGGTCAAATGATGAAGCAGGTGTGACTTCGTTTTCAAACCTCATGATTTCCCTTTGAAAAACAATGATCCTTCCTCAGAGATGTTTTGATTTCTAATCAGTGTACATCACAACTTTTGTGAAACTTTCTCAAATTTTAACCACAGCCTCTAGAGGTCATATCATGACACCAAGCCAAGTTTCATCTTGTTCTCACTCCATTTACATTTTAAAACAATTCAAAAACCTTAAACTCCAAGTAGGTGTTTGAGTTTTCCCACCCCAAATGTTTGGATTTTTAAAAAGTTTCTTGGATAAGACCTACAAACAAACCCAAGAACTTAAATGTGATTTGTCAACCAATTTTTGGCTTTTTTTTATGCCCTTGTAGTTCAATTTTGAATTATACACATTAAATGACTAGAAATCCATTTAATGCCCTTGTAGTTCAATTTTGAATTATACACCTTAATAAATGACTAGAAATCCATTAACAATATAATGTAGTATGTTACATGTAGAAAAAGTTTGGGCCATTTTAGATTAATATTTTTTGAAGTATTTACACATGACTGGTACTTTAGAAAAAAATTAAAGTTCAAATGATCAATAAACTGCGATGCGGACTTCAATCTTCATACTTTCCCTTTGTTTGCAGAGACTAGGGGGGGGGAGGACGGAGCCTTTTCTTGCGGAGATATTCGACCTACAGGGTGAACAGGGCGGGGGGGACAAAGCCCTTTTCTTGCTGGCATTTTCTCCGGGTGGTGCGAGGAGCGAAGCTCCCTGCTTGACGGAGTTGAACCCAGGGGGTACGCCCCCCCCCCCCCCCCCCGGCTACAATTTTTTACTAAATAATAGCAAAATAATTCTTTTATAGAAATTCATTTTAAAAGTGAAATAGTGAAATTACCAGTGCGCACTCTGATGCCCGCCACTGGTACTTGATCAATCGTGCATGGTTAAAATGGCGCATTCTGATTGGTCCATCCGACCCTCCCACTGATCACCATCACTCTGGTCTTCTCCTCTTCCTCGCCACCACGCCCGTGCCCCTCTTCTCTCCTCTCTATGCCTCGCTCTCGCCCTTGCCGCTCCTTCTCTTCCACCAACTCCCGCGCCCCTTATCCATATCTTCTCTTTCCCCTATTTCTTTTGCAGGTCGCTGCCACCAGGCCAGGCTCCTGCCGCTCCATGAGTCATCGCCTCAGCTGCAGCCAGCGAGCCGCTAGAAGATGCTCCGCAGGGGACCGGCCCAGCGGAGGGCAAGCAATGCGGGGAGCAGGCGCCGTCGTGTCGTGTCGTGCCGTGGGGAAGGGCCACCGCCTGTGAGGAGCCCCCCATGCAGGTGGCACTGAGTAGGAGGTGCCGGTTGTGCCTTGCCGAGACCTCCGTTGCGAGGAGAGGACGTCACGGCCTGCTGTACACGGCTTGGCGGAGATGGGACCGGCGCAGGGAGAGGCATCCCCATGGGCGACGCAAGGGAAAAGCCCCAGGCGTGGCCGCCGGCGGGGTTGCGCTGCGCGAAGTCACTGCCAGGGGTGGCACCTAATTTTTTCTTGATTTCTAAAATTGTTAGCAGTGGCGGGTGAGAAAAAGTGACCGTCACAGTGGTGGGCCGAATGAAGCGCCCGCCACTGGTAATACTGCATGCCCGCCACCGGTAATTAATTACCAATGGCTGGCCTGTAGCCCGCCAGGCCCGCCACTGACAACCGGGTACCAGTGGCGGGCTCAAAGCCCAGAGCCTGCCACTGTAGCTGATTCTGCAGTAGTGTCCTGAGACGTGGTTAGATGATCCACCAAGTTTAATTATGCCTATGCTTATACAAGATATGACCATTGTTCAACCAATAAAGGTTACTTTCGCTTTAAAAAAAGGCGAAGAAGGAGAATTCGGTAGAATAATCTCACTCCCACCATATCACATGGCCCAACCCTTTTATTTACTAACGAATCTTGCCACTTTTCAACTTGGCCCCATTTCCTCACTCCAAAAGTCGTAACATCCCTATCGTTTCCGCTGCCCAGCTCAATTCTCTTACCAAGCATACGCCAGAGTTAAGCAAATCGAAGTCAAGTAGACATGAAAAACATACCCGGGGGCGTCAGCTGTGAGACGGCCGGCCGCGGCCGGCCGCGGCGGCAGGCTTCCATGGCGCTTCATCATTCCCAGGTACAGATGCAGCTAGCTGACTATCGGTCGTTGTTGGATTTGCTTCATTACTTAACTGCCACTTCTTCTTCTTCTTCTTTTAAATCTATATTAAGTTCATCAGCTTTTTGGCTCAGATTTCTGTGTTCTTGCGGGTGATCAACATGATACCAATCTATTCGTCCTATCCTATGTCAACTTCTTACTTGCATATCTCTCTAAAACCTAGCTTATAGGTCTGTGTTTTTTCCTTTTCTTCAGCCGAGAATTTGCAAGAAAAAAAGTGCTACAAAGAAAGATATCTCTGTAGAATCATTGGGCCATCCTCATCATCCATCATCACCGCCGGAGGGAGTGCAGTTTCAGCTCAACACTTTACCGGTCAGATCGATAAACATAACCAATTACTCACAGATCAATCATTGATAACAGATTATTAGTTTTCAGGTTATTGCAAGCTGTGTCGGAGACGGCGATGGCTTCACTGCTTTCATCGACACGACGGATCCAAGGGAGGCCACATATGTGCCACAGGAAGTGCATAAAGCTCTAGTTGCAAGGGCTCAGGCGAGACGCCACCGGGACTACCAAAGGATGGATGCTCTTGCAAGCACCATCAAAGACGCTGGATACAAGTATGCAATTGAACTCAATCATTCGCTTTTCTCCACAAATTAAATGTCTGTCCTCACCGATTGTCGCAGAAGAAATACTAGGCTGTCTGATAGATGGTGGTAGATTTTGAAGGATTCTCTTTGAGCACTTAGCAACGAATCTTCTTCGTTGCTGTTGATTGGCTAACCTTTTTATAGTACAGCATCCCTATCACTCAATGTGATCCTCGATCACCAAAAGAGCTATAAAAAGGTCCTCAACCTTGCCATATCTTTTCAAATCTTTTTAGGGGTCGTCGACCATGCTTCCAACTACCATCTTCGGACTAATGAAGTATCTGTTCAGCATCTTGACACAATTATTAGTCCCTTAATCACTTCATTATTAGTCATCAAAACCCTACAATGGAGGGCGTAGATGCACTTTCATACTCTCCATTTTGTGTGATTGATGACAACTCAGACTAAAATTTCGCAATTGAGAATAAGTTGTTTTTGGGTCCTGTGACATAGATAGAAGTCCCCTAAATGTTGCATAATTAAGAATTGTTTTTAATGCAAGTGCACAAACTTCAGAGATTGTGAAAGGCTTCCCTATATCACCTTTTGAGATTCTTGCATTGGTTAGAACTTTAGGTACTAATGCAACGAATGCATTTTAATACTTTGCAAGGGGATTAAAAACAATAAAATTCAAATCAATCCGGTCATTCACCACGTACCTAGGCCCGGCAGAGGACTAAATTAAAGTCCACAATCGATCTTGGGCTTTTACCTTTGTCTTGGTCATTTTGCACTTTACAGGTATTGAATGCGAGTATCCATGTTGTTTCAGGACTTACTACATCCACAAGACATATTCCTTTAAAAAATATCCCACAAGACCTATACCTTAAATAATCTCAATAAATTAATTAGTACACATAATCTGTTATCATCAATCATCAAAACTGAAACGAGGGCCTAGATACTGTACACTACATCACACACATCAAGCGACCCATGGCTAACATGATTGATTTTCACTTGTTTCAAAATTTTTACGCTAGCTTGAAAGCACGTTTCTCATTAAGCATTTCTGTGAGCCTGCAGGATAGTAAATGGTTCAAACAACCAAGAGATTCTTGCAAGGAAATACCGAATTAGAATGAGGTATGTATTTCAATACTTTAATTTTGAAAATGACAATGCTAACGCACTACTATACAGAACGTCATAGGAGACAGTTGAAAAACATCATCCCAATTGGTTCTAGCTACCGGCTGTATCCAAAGGTCCCTGATAACAACTGACATCTCTGATGGTAATCCAACCGTCCATGATAAACTCAACAAAGGCGGTTTAAACCGACGAATTCATAATCTTAACTTCTAAAATTCATTTTGAAATGTGTATGTGATATATAATTTTGTAACTAATTATGTCCTACAAAATTTTAGTTTTATTCTAGAAATTCAAAACATCATATTTGGATTCATAATCTTAACTTCTAAAGTTCATTTTGAAAACAAAAAATTAAAAGTTTGAAGACTAAAGTAATTCTAATACATATATTAGATTTCAACATTTTCTACAATAGAATTTTAATTGACTAGCTTGGAAGTATATCTTAGTGATAATTTTTATTCCTTCTTATCTTTCAATGTAGATATTATAGAATGGTTTTAGTTTAATCCTATTTAGAATCCCATTTTTTTTAAATTCTAATTAGTGTCCACTAGATGGATGACAAAACCGTATTATTTTTTTGGGATAATTCATAGTACATTTGTGCCTCTTCCATTTATCATCAGTTTTTATCCTATTGTAGATTGTGAGAAGATTGTGCATATATAAGATTATATGAATCAACAGGGGAATTGATGCACCGGAGCTGGAAATGGAGTATGGGATGGAGTCTAGGAATGAGCTGGTGAATCTCATAGAGGGGAAATGTGTCATGATTCATGTGTATGAGATGGACCAGTATGAGCGATACATTGGCGATGTCTACTGTGATGGCGTGTTTATCCAAGTGAAACAGACAATACTAATGTTGTGCTTCTTTTGATTGCATTTTGCATGGTTCTGATAAGATTGATAATGGTTGGTGTCTACATTCTTTAGTAGCAAATGCTAAAGAGAGGATTCGCATGGTATTGCGAAATTTATGACAAACGTTGTGAATTTGGGAAAGTAAGAGATTGCTCCCTTAATGTTCCAACTTATATTTTAATTAAAACAAGTGTAATATAACTACGCCATTGCCCTTCTTACAGACTATCTAATGCCATAGGTGGCCATTGTTAAATTGTAACTACATTATTTGTATTTTAATTATACTTACAATCTATCTAACTGCATGTGTAGTGGGAGGGGGAAGCGAGAGCTGCACGCCAAGGGCTCTGGCTGTCGGATAATCCTGAGAAGCCATGGGAATGGAAGAGAAACCACCCACGCAATGCAGGAAAACAAGATTTTTTATCGAAAAGACCCCAGAAGGCCCAACCTATATTGGAAAGTCAGGTAAAAAATTGTGTCCTCCAGCACTCTGGTACCAAAACATATGTAGGAAAAACAAATCCTAGAACTAATGTCTTTATATGAACACTGGCAATTTTTAGATGGATAATGAGAGCTGTGAAGCCCTATCAAGGATGATAAAGGAGGAGAAAAATGCCGAGGAAAAAGCTACGGGGTGGGAAAAGGAATTGGATAATGTTGTAGCTGAAAACCGTATGTTGAATGAGCTACTTCGGAAGTCGAAGGAGGCGCTTCAAAATGAGAAAGAAGCATGTAATGCTGAGAAGGGAAAAGCTAGGCAGTGGAAAAAAGGAATTGGAGAGTGCTCTAGCTGAAAAGCGTATGCTGAATGAGCTGCTTCGGAAGTCGAAGGAGGCGCTTCAAAATGAGAAAGAAGCATGTAATGCTGAGGGGGGGAAAGCTAAGCAGTGGAAAAAGGAATTGGAGAGTCCTCTAGCTGAAAAGCGTATGCTGAATGAGCTGCTTTGGAAGTCGAATGAGGCACTTCAAAGTGAGAAAGCATGTAATGCTGAGGGGGGAAAAGCTAGGCAGTGGAAAAAGGAATTGGAGAGTGTTGTAGCTGAAAATCGTATGCTGAAATATCTGCTTTGGGAGTGTGAGAAAGAAGCTGAGGAAAAAGCTTGGCAGTGGAAAGAGGAATTGGAGAGTGTTGAAGCTGAAAACTGTATGCTGAAATATCTGCTTTGGGAGTCTGAGAAAGAAGCTGAGGAAAAAGCTAGGCGGTGGAAAGAGGAATTGGAAAGTGTTGAAACTGAAAACCATATGCTGAAAACCGTATGCTGGGTTGGCACGTCTTTGCTTACTGTTTATATTGCATTGTTGTGCAGCAAATGGAAACCACCTCCTAAGAAGGATGGTGTTGCTCACAGGACCAGGATTTGGTAACATATAGATATGCTACTGCAGCACAAAAAAGTGTTACTAAAGCATGTAGTAACACAATTTACTAGACCATGTAAGCGCGCTTTCCCGCACCGTCCATCGTCCATCTTCAGAAAAGAATGATTAAAGATATTAAGAAAATATGGCCAGTGCAAATACTTGAGAAAATCTAGACGGTATATCTGAGTTATGCAGATCCAAGGAGTGAATTCTACATTTTGGTCTAACATGCAAAGATTTTACAAGCGCCAGCTCGAAGGGATAACAATGGTGCTAGATACAACTTCTCATCCTGTTTACAACTGCTGCTCAGAACTGAGGATATCATGGTATCTCACAAAATTGGCGTATGGCTACCGCCTTTTTATTTCAATGGCACAACGTCATACATGTCCACACACGACTTCTTGGCATGACCTTGTTGTTTAGTCAAAGAGTAGTACCTCCCCGAATGCCCCGAGAGCTGACTTGAGGTCCTTCAGCTGCTCCACGATTTTTAAAATTTGTTTGATTGCCTTGTTGAGTTTGTTCTCTCGCTTGCTCCCAAGGCATTGTATGACCAACACAGTTAAACTGTTTCAGAAAAGAGTAGTAAAATCAGGTGTGGATTCCCCAGAACATGGCTCTATTGTTTCAAAGTGCATAAGCATGGCAAAAGAGATATACATGATGAATATCAAATACTTTCCGCAAGAAAATCTCAACTATAGAAAACTGTATAAAAGTTCACACAGAAGTTGATGTTATATAGTTCTTGAGCAACAAACCACACCTTTGGTCCAGAGGGGGGGTGTTAATTTCTACATGACCATGATACCAAGTTATCAAACGCCACTGTTTCCAACAACACACACTTTGTATGGTAGAAGTATCATACTGCATATCATTATATTAAATAGGTAAAAGACTATTTTAGACTTCAGAAGGCAGAAAATAGGCACAAACAACCAAGCCTGAATATGGGAAAGGAACAATTGTAGATGCATGTTGCTTACAGGAGGAGCATATTGATTTGATGGAATCTTGTATTACTTTTCTCGCCAAAATAGCAGTTTCCAGGGTGCCAGCTTATCCTTAGTATATATAAAAATAATTTCTAACAACAGCCACAACAAATCATAGGCCAACTCGAATGCTAAAGGCAAGGATTAACCCCTTTTGTTTTTACTTGACAGCTAAGATTATTTTCCAATGTAAAAGAAAAAATATATATAATAGACCGAGCTGATGTGTTTGCAGCTCCTCAATCTCCAAAAATCATTCCCCCATTCAGTTCCATGTCCTAAAATTGCAAGGATGATGGAAATCCTTCAAACCATTATGTTTTCTCATTTGTCCACAGGGATACTAATCCATATGTTTTTTTTTGGTGGGGAAATCTATGTGGTTCGTTGACCAAAGTGAACAGGATAACTTATGTCCTTACTAACATTATATACAATTACCTTGCAAAAGCAAAATTTGACTTAATATAAGCCATGCTGAAATAAATGGTTTCATGGAAGTTTTCTTTTAGAAAAACATGAGATACTCCACTTAGTAAGTAATAACCCAAAAGAGAGCATTGTAAGATAAAATGACTAAAGTTGTTCGTAATATACAAATATAAATATGAACACAAATGTTTATAGTAAAAAAAAGTGTTTAAAATGCCCAACATCTCAACTCTTTTATGTCAGTCTTCAAAGTGGGTTGCATGTTTGCAATCTAACCTGTGATGGAACAGTATATTCCTGATATTGTTTCATCAATTTAATATCAAAAAGTAAAATCGCAGTGCGCATATGGCATCATCTACACAATTCTGTAACTATTGTGGAACATATCTATCTAGGAGGTTCAGATTTCATCATAGGCATTTGTCCTGATAAAAGTCAAGCGACCATTTATTATCAGTAGGATGGTAATTGACAAAATTCAGAAAGGTTCATAACCAGCCTTCATGTAATGTAGTGGTGGTGTATGATAGCCAATATTTTCTGGATGTACAAACCTCTACTTTATTGAAAAATTGTGGTCGCCTAAAATGCCAGAGTGCACAATTATAAAACTTGATGAAATTTTGGGTGAAAATGTCCAACAATCAACTGCGTTCGAAAGAGTATTGAACGACTCAAAGCTCAGTGTTGTTTAAATTTTTAGGAACACA